>OX030951.1:23369977-23759678 GCA_943735915.1 Pherbina coryleti
TGTTTTTTATTGCATGTTTGCAATTTTTTATAATTCTGCTGCGTTAGTTAATGAATGGTCACAACGGTGTTATTTTATAGTTTAGACACGAACCCAAAGGACAATTGTACATTTACAATTGTGCTTCTGTAATTTGCGTATCGCTTTTTCTCAACGAGTAATAAAAGTGGCTCTTAGAGAAAAAGTTTTGGTGACGCAAGCTTTCTGAACACCTCCCAGTGGGAAAAACCACTCTTCTATAATGCTTTATAGCTTACTTACTTTTCGCCCGCGAGGCATGCAAACGACCCTTCCGAATCCCCATTACTTTTACAAAGGCATGGCTGCCTCTAGTAAGCTTACTTATGTAAAGTATAAAAAGCATCATACGTACTTACGTTTTCCTTAACTAAAATAAAGTGCAGGGAATGTACTTCCGACGATCGGAATTGTTCGTGTTTCCATTCAAATGCACTTTATTTAATAAGTAGGATGTATGCATGAAAACGTAAGGTACCCGTACTGTATTGATATACGACGTGTATATACGGATTATATATCCATATATCCATAAGGATTATAAACCTTCTTCGCAACGGAAATTGTAAGGACTGCTTACGTTTTCACATACAAAAGAAGGTGAACGTAAGGCTACGTATTTTACTTATTTTTTCGCTATCTCTTTACTTTCAATCATGATTTTATTGTTTTTTTATGTACCAGTTACGTTTTGACGTTGAAAACGAGAAATTTAAAACCAGAATGAAATGGTAAAATGAATAAATGAAATATTTGACAGAATGACTATAAGTGACAAAAATTTATTCTATCAATTTATTACTCCACAAATGATGTTACTATACCGCTGATACATTTGTTCTTTACTCCTTTTTTCTTTTAATTTTTGCTACACTTCATATCTTCGTAATGTTAGTCAAAAACCCTTGTGTCATCATGCCGCTGCATGTCTCTTACTTTACGAAATAAAGTACATATGGAAATGATCACACGAAGACATGATCGGCTTAACCGTGCATTCCTTTTGTAGTTGCAATTGTAAGCGGAGATGTAAGGTAAGGTAAAAAACGAGAAATTTAAAACCAGAATGGAATGGTAAAATGAATAAATGAAATATTTGACACAATCAATATAAGTGACAAAAATTTATTTCATCAATTCATTACTCCACAAATGATGTTACTACACCGCTGATACGTTTATTCTTTTTCTCCTTCTTTTTCTTTACTCCTTTTTTCTTTTCATTTTTGCTACACTTCATATCTTCGTAACGTTAATCAAATACCGTTGTGTCATCATGCCGCTACATGTCTCTTACTTTACGAAATAAAGTACATATGAAAATGATCACATAAAGACATGATCGGCTTGATACTTACAACATACTTTCTTTCGCATGATTTTCAACATCATAAGCGAAAGGAAAACATGCATTATTTAGTAAGCACCTTACGATCTTTCCGACTGGGCTGGTCGTGTAGAAAGAGAAAGATAAAAGGTAACGTTCTCAACGTTCTCAACGTTCACAAGTTAAAATCAGCATGAAGCAGTCTTGGAATCAAACTATTTTCTAATTGTAATGTTCTATATTTTGAAGTCTTTTAAAAAAATACAATAAAAAAAGGGTGCTTACACAATATCTTAAGTGCTTAACATAATAAATGCCAACAATTTTGTTAACTAAGTCAAACTAACTTACAAGGTTGAGAAAAAATCACATGGTCAGAAAAACGCAGCAGCAGCAGCAGCAGCAGCTACAAAGAACGGAAATCGCTAGAGTTGTTACAATAAATGCTTGAATTGCAGCAACAAACAATGGAGCTATTTTCGAAGCATGTGGAAACTGCTGCTATTCAATTAAGGCTTTAAGGCCATGTTCAATTAACAAAGGCCTGTTAGTTGCAGTCTAAGTTGGCTAAAAAACTTTTGCTTAAGCTCTTGAGATTGTTAGAAAAATTCAATACAAGAATATTTGGCCAACAGGTTATTATTAATAGAGTCGAACTAGCGCAAAAGTTTCCAAAAGCTTCGAATATTGAAAAATTGTTCAGTCAAGTCTAACAAAGTTGTACCAACATGAGTTAAGACTGTATGTTTTGAGTTAAAAATTTAATTTGTGGGCAACATGGTTATGCTTGGTTAGCTTTTACGCTGATAGACAGACAACAGTCTAGTACTTTTTCTTTGTCTTGACTTTGTTGGGTTCTAGAACATATAGTATTTTGTTCCCTTTTTTACACTTTGTTGCACATATTTTAATATGATTAAAATAAATTACTTTAGGTGTTTCATACGGATGTGTGTTTGAGTGTGTATGAGTGTGTGCGTATGTTGAATAGTGTATAATATGCCTGTATATCCCCTATATGGATGTTTTTGTTTTTTTCTTTGCTGTTATTGCTTTTGTTTTCTTTGACTAAACCAAGAACTGCTGACCTCAATTTAATTCATCGCCATATTCATCAAGTTGTTGTTGTTCAGCTGTTGTTCTATAGGTTCTATTTGTAAAGTTTTTTTATTGTTGTTGTTAAAGTGATTTATGCTGGTCTGAGTTAGTATTATTCTTTTGCCTTCTTTACGACCGCAGTTTTCACTGTTCTCTGTTGCTATTAAAGCTCGATGTGCTTGAAGCGCATTAAGTGCCTGCGTTTGTGGCATGTGCGCATGAGCAACATTCTAGTTGTGAGTGTATAAGTACTTTTAAGACGCTTTTGCTGTTCTTTTTTTAATTTAATTTTTTATTTTTCAGCACTTTAACTACTGGGGAACGGTGCATTTATTTAACACAATTTCTGCTCAATTAAAGGCAATTAAATGCTTTTATTTAAAACACAGCACATAAAAGCTCATCTAAAGACATAAGAATTTTTACTTAAAATTCAAAATATTAATTTTTGTTTTTATAAATTTTGAAATTTAAAATTAAATCTTGTTCACCGCTTGTCTTTCAAAAAGCAGAACTTTACAAAAAAATTTAAATGGCAAAACAAAATTCGGCTTAAATCACAAAATTCACGGTGTTCTCAGTTTGTGCCATAATTAATTATTGTTATTGTTGTTAATACACATTTAAAAATGCATAAAAACTTGTATCTTGTTGTTGTTGAGTGTGGTAAAACAAAAATTTTTTATTTTGATAATTTTTTCAAGTTGCGTTATTCTTTTGTTTCAATGTCATGGCAATAATTTCTGCATGATAAGACAAGAACAAAATGCTTGTTTACTTTCGAAAACAAAATGCTTAAAATGTTTAAGCTTTTAATCACTTCATTCTTCATAGTTTACGCATACTTTGTGCTTTTAATTCTATTAAGCCTTGAATATTTTATAGCTCCAAGCTGATGATTTATAGAACCGTGCCAGTTAAGCTTGTTTTTTACGAAAAAGACTGCTGACTTCAAGCATTTATAAATAAACAAAAATTATAAATATGATTTTACGATTTTTTTGCAAAAAAGTTCAGGGGGGCTTAATAATCCGAGGGGTCTAAATCTGGTGAATAAGTTGCGTGAGGCAGTAAATTCCCTTTCTGAAGATAAGCAATGAAAATTATTTCATGCGCATTCCAAAACACTGACGCCATGACCTTGCCTGCAGATGGAATTGTCTTCGCGTTATTTGAGGCCGATTCTCCCCTTTCAGTTCATTATTTTGACTGTTTCTTCGTCCCAGGTGTAAAGTGATGGACCCATGTTTTATCCGTGGTTATGGATCGAAGCAAAAACTCTGCTTTTCTGCTGAGGAACTTTGCCAAACTCTCGATGAAACATCCAACAAACGCTGTTTTTGTCTGGCTCTAAAACGTCCCATTGAACCATATGCGAAGGTTTTGCGTTAGGTGAGAGTTTTGCGAACGTTTTTGGGTAGAATTTTTTTTTGTTTTAAATTTTTGATTTTTTATTTTGTTGCAGCTGACGTCGTAGTCTGACAGACACCCAAAATCAAAACTTCGTACGTACAAACGTAAAATTCGAAGTTAAGATATCTGCAATCTCGTTACAAGAAAACGTATTTTATTTAAAAATTTATTTTTACGTTAGCCTAATAATTATTTCTGTTATATGGATAAGGCCAAAAAAATGACAGTCAGAAACTTCAACATAGGAAATCAGTTTAAAAGTGAGGTCTGCTAGACCCCACGTCAGTTTTATTGTTAAATTTGGAGCACTTCAGTTGCAGAGGGTTAAAGTGCTTGCTTTAAATGTTTGCGTATCTGGCTTGAGGAGCTTTATGGGTGTTTTCAATTTCAAATTGGTTAAAAATTTGATTCTCATTATGGAGCTTTCGCCTTAAGAGCTCCAAAGAACCTGTTTTTCATTAAACTTCAGTACTGTACACTAGAAGATCGAAAAATTTTAACACTGTACACTACTTCAATATACTTCATATTTTCGTGAAGCCTTGACGTCGAATACAAATGTTCTATATGAAGCGTAGCAAGCAAAGCAAACACTGCATCATTTGAAAGCTTTTCTCTACTGCCGTAATAGTGCTTGAATTCTATTGCAAATTGAACATCGACATATAGATGTTTCAGTTTTGTTCTATAGTATAAATGCTAGAATTTTATATTCTTTGCTCGTAGTTCTTATATGTTTATCGAAACATTTAAAAATACATCTCAATTTTAAAAGAGAAAATTAATTTACATACTTTTCTGATAGTTCTGATAATGTCGATTGGGCGCCGCTATTGTGCGATTTAACGCTCCTTGAGTGTTTCTTTTGGGGTAACGTGAAGTCATTGGTCTATGCCAGTGATGCACACGAGATGCTTACGGATCCGCTCGGCTTTCACATACAAGTCGAGTGTGCGAAGGTACCGAACTTATATGGCGCTAGCAGAGAATCATTTTGCGTTTGCACTTCATGGAGTGAGCGTCTCATGTGCAAATTATTTTGTTATATGCTGTACAGACGCAATACATGAATGAATTAAACATGTTCCGACCTTTATGGGAATTTATTTTTTTTTATTTAAACGCTTATTACGAGCCTCAATCTATCTATCAAAAAACACTTTACTCAATGAGTGTAAAAGTATTTTTTTGTGCAGTATTCAGTACACATACTAAAACAAAAATGTTGCGCTTGTATTGGTAGGTCTGAAAACGCTGTGCATCACTGGTCTATGCAAATAAGCCGGCAACAATTGAGCAGCTGGAAGACAATATTATTCGAGTTATCGAAATTTAAAAAACATTTTTTAATTCAGATGTCTACTTAAGATAGACAAAGGAAAAAAAACTACGTTGTCAATTTTTTTTTTCAATTTTTTTTAATAATTTTTGAGGCCTTCAAAGTCTGAAAAAATTCTAAAAAAAAAAAATAAAAATAGTAATATTTTAAGCCAATTGTTGTTTTATTTGTATGAGTTATTTATGATGCTTGATATTTTCATGTATTGGAGCAAAACTGAACTAATCAGTAAAACTTTAAAAAATATACATACACTTTTTTTTAAAAAATTCAAAGAAAATGTACATTTTTTTAAATATTTGACTCAGTTAAAATGGTTCTTATGTGGAATGTCTTATTATATTACTAATAAAAAAATTTTTTGCCACAAAGTGCCACTATAGGAAAATTTTAAGAAAAACTAAAATGGTGTCGGAAACTAAAAAAAATATTTTCTTAAAGCATTATTTTAATCTTTATTTTTATACCCCCCACGTTTAAAAAACGTAAATGGGGGTATATTAATTTTGTCACTCCGTTTGTAACGCCCATAATGAGGCGTGGCAGGTATAGAAAAGTATATATAATATTGATCAGCATCACCACCCGAGTCGATTTAGCCATGTCCGTCTGTCTGTCCGTCTGTCCGTCTGTCCGTCTGTGATCACGATTACAGCCGTAATTTAAAAGCTATCATTACGAAATTCAATATTTACGCTTTTATCTAAAAAATAAAGGTCACGTTCGAAAATGAGCCCAATCGGATGAAAACTACGCCTACCTCCCATACAAAGTGCCTTTATCAAAACGGTAAAATCTCTTAGAATTCCACAAAAATTAATATATGGACTTAAAATTTTGCATATGAACTTTGATATATAACATGAACTCTGTGTATAAAATTCAACCAAATCGAGTGAAAACCACACCTACCTCTCATACAAAGTGATATGTCAAAAAACAAAAGCGAATATTTTCTGTTAAAAATATGACGAAAATGTTTTTACAAATAAACATTTTAATGACTGCTTAAGACTTTGAATATACTTCGGTTTGGACGTGGGGGTATTTTAACTTCGGCCCAGTCGAAGATCATTTCTTACTAGTTTTGTATTGGTATTAAACATATTTAGTTAATGAGTTTAACTTTGTGTTTATATTATAATTAAAACATTTAAATTTACATGGCTACCTCAGTTGTCGTATTATCGAAGCTAGCTGAGAAGGCATTTGTTTTCACTTTAATTTCTGTGCATATGATGTGTGCAAATATTGATAATATTCAAAACAAATCTATAAAACCGAAAATCGTTAATTTTGTGGCAGAAAAATTAAAATGTGCAAATAACTGTGGCACAAAAAAAGATTAGATTCTTATTGATTTATATAAAAATTTTTTAATAAATATTATGAGAGGTGCAACAAAAGCAAAAGAACAAACATTCGTTTTGTGGAACAGAATAAAGAATGTCTAAATTTTTAAGCCGCCATTTTGAATTTAAAATTTTTGACTTCAGAGTCATATTCAGTGACCCCAAAAACTTTCGGGGCAACACAATTATACTGCATAATATAGTTATTATAAAAATTAGTATATTCACGCCGAATTTTTAAAGCCGCCATTTTGAATTTCGAATTGTCTTCAGATTCATGATCAGCGACCCCGAAAACTTTTCGGGCACCAAATTTGAAATGCATAATATAGTTATTGTAAAACTTAGCATGTTCATGGCCGCCATTTATAATTATAATGGCCGTACCTTAATATTAATTTTTTTTTGTAATAAAATGTGGTTTTTACACTTGAATGCGTATATTTTAAGGTATAAAAACCTTTTTAAAAATATCCCATGACCTTTTTTTTCGGCCTCTGGATATATAGTCCCCCTTAAGAAAAGTACTCCTCAACATATAAGACTGAAGTAAAATTAAGGCGCCAATTTGGGTTTTTTACACGCAAGACTGTAATGGGAATAATGGAACCAGCAAATCAAATTTTGCAAACACGTGATGTTGGTTACCGTAAAGCGATGACAATAATTCAGGCAGTAATGAAAAATTGTAAAGCTTTGCGAAATAAAAAAAATCATATGATCAATTCTTAAGTGAAGAGAAAGAAAAACTCAATTGCATTGATTATGTTTCTGCTCTAAGACCAATAAGAATATGCCGTCGACCTTCCCGATTAATTCAGTCGATTGTATTGTCTACACTGGGAGTAAGTGATCTTGATAATTACTCTACAGTAAAGCGAATTTATTATGCTTTAATTGACTCCATTATTTCGGAAATTGATTAAAATTTTGCGAATACATGACTTGCGAATTTGCGAATGACATCTTAAATGCTATTGAAGCTGTTAACGACTTTCTAAGCGAACATTTTGAGTACGATCCCCAGAAGAATTTATCGTTGTCAAAACTTTTGTGACTAATTAAAAACACAAACCTGAATCGCATGACAAAAGTATACTTCAGTTATTGTTTTCGTTAAAATCTCATTTTCTACACCTTATCTATTCTTTAAGGCAATCGAAACATTCGACATCTACTAAGGAGTCATAATTTTCTGCGCTTTCGAGAATAGATTCGATACGGCGATCTTCAATGACCTATAAACGATTGCGTGATCTTTCGTTCCTTGGTGTTGAAAAGGAATTCATTGAAAGTAGATGTTATTTTGATCAACTCTTCTAGTTCAAGTATATGCACTAAGTATAAAAACAATTTAGAAAAATGTATTTATTTTTGTAATAAAATTTTCTCACAGAGGAATTGTAATTTGAAGAAATTGTTATTTATTTTGTTTTTTTTTTTGGAGTCAGCTCCTCCAAAAATTTGCTCAGCTCACCCAAGCAATTGTTCCTGGTTACGGCCGTGCTATGGTGTCTTTGACTGAAAGCTGTTAGTCCAGCTACTTATGGAATAAACTAAAAATCAAGTAGATATAAGCTAGCATGGCTAACATTTTTCCATAAATTGATAGAGCATCATTTCGAGTTGATAGAAAAAAAAAATAACAATTCCTTTCAAAACAAAAGACTTAAGCAATAAACTTGATGATGTCTATTTCACAGTCGACAACAATGATCTTAAAGAAATGCAAGATCATCAACCAAGATACATCACAAGCAGGTGCCGTGAAAGCTATACAATCATCTAACAAAACAAACAAATACAAATAATAAGATGCAATCAAATTAAGACAAAACAAAAAAAAAAATAGTAACTGCTACATGACACGAAACGTCGCACAAGAATTTCTTTGTAGTATTTTTTTACTGAACTTGTTTTTTTTTTTTATTGCAAGCAATTTTCATAACCTAGCAATTAACCATGAAATAGTCTTAAAAAAGTAACTTTTGCAAAGATTGCTCAAAATTTTCATTGAGTGTGCAATCGTTAAATTCAATGCACACACTTGTCAGCTTGACTGTCAGGCTCGTTAAATATTGCATAGCTTGCAAAAAAAAACGTTTAACGCTCCAAGCAATAAAAGTGCCGCAAAAATTGATTGCTTGGATGATTTTGTATGCGTTGCTAGCCAAGCAACCTTTAAAGGTTAAAAAAAACTAAAAGAAAACACCTTAAAAAATAAGGATCCATAACATTTCGTAGTTTTTGCTATTGGGTTATTGTTGATGTTGCAGTTAGTTGGTTGTGGTAGGAGCGGCTCTTACGCTGCTTACCAAAATTTAGTGTAGCTGGTAATGATCGTTATTGTCGCTGCCGCTGTTAATGATAATGACGCTGTTCATGTTGCTCATGGTACTAATGATAATGATGCTGACTGACAACTTTTTGGCTCGTGATTTTTTTATTTTTTTAATTTCAATTGTTTCGAAGGACGTTGCTGTTGATTTTGATATGATACAAAAACGTCTCATGACTTTCCATTCCGCTTGTCTTGCTGCCGCCTTAGTGTTGATTTCTTTGCACTTGCAACATATATGCTTTATTGCACTTGTGCTACCTTTTGTTACTGCTGCATGTTTTTGTCATCGTTGTTGTTGTTATTGTTTTTGTTGCAACTACGCTGCTGTTTTCACTTTTGTTTTCATGCCAACAATTTTGCAGTAACCTAAATTTTTGGCATTTTTTTTTTGTTGCAAGTGAAATATTTTTACGCTGGCATGCAGTGAAAGGAATATTTTGGCAGTGATTGTTTCTAGATTTGTTTATGCATTGGTGTAAATCAAGTTTACTAATACATTGGCGCGTCTTTACAAACTCATTCATAGAAGTTTAGTTTGAAAATAGTGAAAAGTCAAATAAAAAGTATAAAAGATCGGCAAATATGTCAGAAAAGTACAATGAACATGATGAGTTTATGTGAAGAAAACTCTACATTTGTGGAAGAAAGACGAATTTGTGATACTTTTTGTGATTAGTTTAATAAGGTGCGTTTTATATTTGTAGCCCACCCGATCACTTTAGTGATTTCTTTTATAAAAATTAAGAAATCAGTTTCCGATTAATAAAGAACAAAATAGTTAGCGTAATAGTAAGAGTAGTAGTTTACGATGGCAGTCCTGTTATGTCATGCCCTTCGAAATCCCGTTATATTTAAACAAAACGTGTAATTTGTCATTTTAAGGTGGCAGAATTATCGTTTCAGAAATATAACCCAATCGCAGTTTTTTCTAATAAAAAAGAGGTTTTTACTATGTAACATTTTTTTTAAGAATAACAACTAATAGTGTTATATCTAGGTATGCCACGTGGTAAAACTTTGTCAGAAGTAGAAAAAGGCTAAATTTTGTCTGCGGTTTCTGAAAATATTTCAGTGAGCGAAATTTCAAGAAAACTTGAACGTATCCTACGATTGATCGCTAATTTTCTTAAAAATACGGAAGAATATGGAAAAAAATCGATTCGGACGTAAGAGAAAGATAAGCAAGATACGCTCCTCCCGTGCAATCATATGCGAAGCAAGTAAGTCGACAGCCAGTTGTTCTCATCTGGCAAGAAGTTGCAACACCAAAGTGTCAAAAACAAACAGTTTGGCGTGTGTTGCAACAATGTCCTGATATTTGTCGAGCTAAAATGAAAGCACTTCCAAGGTTCCAAAACAAAAAAAAAAACTCAAGCCTGTGTTAGATAACACGGGCGCTTAGGTCAGACGTAGAATACGTTAGTCATTAACAGCCTTATTCAATAGATTTCCTTAAACAACCTTTAAACGTTTGTTTAGTTACGCACTTTTTAAGGCTTTACGCAGCTTCTATGCAACCTTGCTAACATTGTTATTCATAAACATTTTTTCATTTTCTGCTTAAGCCCAGTATGCTGTAGAAGCGGAGAGAAAGTTTTTATATGGAATGCATTGAGTTTTTGACAGCGAAAAGGCAGCGGAATTTTTTTTCGGTACTTAGTACGCTGTAGAGGTGAAAAATTTGTTCAATGCTAGCAAGTACAACAACCATGTGGAGAGTTGAAATGTCAAAATTTCGCTGTCGATTATATGTCCGGGCATTTAATTAGCACCAGAATTTTGACATAAGAAAACAGTTCGACCTCGCTTTACGCAACACTCGATAATCGCAATACTCAAATATTTACATTGTTGACTCAGTAAACGCAACTTAAAAAAAAATGCACAATTATCGCAACTTCCATTTGCGTACACTTCCATAAACTTTTATATTATTTCCTTTGAGTTCTTCTTTTCTTGTAAAATATATTTTTGATGTACGAAAAATCTCTTAAAACAATATCTAAGGAAACAAAGTGCATATCTTAATACATAAAACCACAATATCTAGGATTCAGAGCCATAAAGCTTTATGTTTAGAAGTTTAATTGCGTTTCTTCAACATTAACTACGTCAACTGACCGAATTTCTATTAGTTGCATTGAGCTAGGTCGTACTGTAGTTGCTTTTTTCTCGACACAAACACTTTTGACTCTACACTAATATTTCGGGTGTAGAATTATATGCCCAGAAATTTTCGTTTCTACAGCATACTAGGCTTTATGATTGTAAGGTTTGTGTCTGAACTATAGGAAATCTCTACAAAAATTAAGAATTCCTATGGATTTACAATGGCCGCCGCATAAAAAATGCTGCAAAGGGCGCATATGGAGCATGTCTTTGATATTAAAAGAAAAGACAAACAAAAATCATGGTTGTATATATCATGGTTTTCGTTCGCTACTTGGTCATTATACTTCTTCTCTTTCTCACACTGGTTCTGTGATGAACACACAGATAATCGTACTGCTCTTACACATGATGTTATAATACATAAAATACAAAGCGTATGAAAATTAATACAAAATTTGAAGGAGTTAAATTTTGATTTACTTATAGAATCAAAAAAATTATATGTAGCAATATGATTATTTAAATACAAATCAATAGAAGACATATTACATATGTTTAGACCATACTTGAATTTTCTTCAATGCATGCATAAAGTATTAAAAACTTATAATGAAAGTGACAAACATTTTCTCAAAATTTTGTGCTCCAGATTAACACCCCCGTATAACGTTTTCTACGTTAAAATATGGATACTGATTGATCCTCTGTAAGTGAAATAAATTACAGAAGTGTTAGTGGCAAAAAAATTAAGGTTTCTGCTTGCAGGTCATTTTTTCTGATGAAAAAAAAAAAATGAAACTGTGAGGGACCAGACGGTTCCCACTTTTATTGCTTAGATTTGCGAAAAGAACTTCGCTACTTCTCAAAGCTGAACTTTGGTGGTGGGTCAATAATGGTCTGGGGCTAGGCGCTAGGAACTCTGGAAATTCAGTTTACGTCATCTAGGAAGAATATTGACGAGTACATCACTGTGTTATAAAGCAGTTTACTTCAATTTTTACGACAACATCATGACCAAACCTGGATTTTCCATCATGATAATGTCCGAATACACACCAGCGCCGAAACAAAAGCTTGGCCCGCGCATACTTTGGAACTGAACAAAGTTTGAAATTGAAACTTTGAAGTGGCCAGCGTGCTCCCCAGACCTAAACCTAAAAGAAAATCTATGGAGAATACTGGTTCTTTGTATTTATGCTGACAATCACCAATACAATAACGTTGGTGAGTTACAAAATGCCATCATTAATGCCTGGGAGAATTTGGACACCAATATTTTACAAAACTTATTTTCTTCCATGCGTAAAAGAGCTTTTCAAGTAATAAAAGCTAAAGAGAGCCATATTAACTTAAATATTAAAGCGAATACTGGTTTTTATTTTGAAAAGTTTTAAAATACAAGGAAATGAAGCCTGGGTTATAAAGATGAAATGCTTCATAATAAGATATTTAAATTTAATGGGTCTCGATTTTAAATATATTCAGTTATTATGATCTAAATAATGACTTTATCTCTTTCTAGTTATACGAGTATTTTTTTTTAATCAGAATAAAACAATTCTGAAACGTAGGAGTGAAATACATCAACATTATGGGGGTGGGTAAATGTAAAAAAAATATTTTGTGTGTAATATAACTGCTTTTGAGATATTAAGTCGCAAACTTTGCTAGGAGTTCTGGCTATCCAGACAAACAATTCAGCAAAGGCGATCAACGAACTCAGACTCAAACAGGGGATAGGTCACATGTTCCTGCAATAAAACGGACTTTTTGAGGCTTTCATAAAACTCCATATATTTTTCAAGAAATATGTGTAAAACTCAGATGCTACAATCAACTCGTTAATTTTCAAGCAATTTTGTGCCTTACTGCGTAATACGCTGAACAGAATCAAAAAAAGTTAATTGCTTTTGCAACTATTATATCATTGAAATGAAATCAAAACTTAAGGTCCTTTTTAATTTCACTGCCATACAATGAATCAATTATGCTAAAATTACCTTTATCTTTTTTTACAATTTTTGAGGTAGAAAACGTCATTCTCGGATGTAAGTAGGGTGGTTGATAGTGATCAAGTGTCGGTATTTATATAACTTTTTGAGCCCTTGGTGGGCCTAAAGTACTGATCGTACAATGTTGATGTTAGCACTTGTTGGTCTGCTTGATCCTCAATGTGACAAAAATGCATATTAGAACTCTCTAACTTATATAAAATTGACACAATTACATGAAATATAAAGCCAACATTTGATGTTTTTGTTTGCTTAAACTTGCTACCTATTTATCGACATTTCCCGGTTATATCGACAAAACCATAAAATTAGTATGGGAGCCCCCCTAAGGAGTGGTCGGAGGGAATAGGTGTCAAAGGCAAAAATCTTCCTTTTGCAAAAGTAATGGGGGTCGGTGATACATATTAACCCTTTCCGGCACAAAAACCATAAAATTTGTATAGGAGCACCCCTAAGGAGTGGTCGGAGGGAATAGGTGTCGAAGGCAAAAATGTTCCTTTTGCAAAAATAATGGGGGTCGGTGATACATATTAACCCTTTTCGGCACTCTTTTAAAGGTCATATGCTCAGGTGTATGGAATAAATAAACAAAAACCATAAAATTTGTATGGGAGCTCCCCTAAGGAGTGGTCAGAGGGAATAGGTGTCAAAGGCAAAAATGCTCCTTTTGGAAAAGTAATGGGGGTCGGTGATACATATTAACCCTCTCCGGCACTCTCTTAAAGGTCATATGCCCAGGTGTATGAAATAAATATACAAAAACCATAAAATTTGTATGGGAGCCCCTCTAAGGAGTGGTCGGAGAAAATAGGTGTCAAAGGCAAAAATGTTCCCTTTGCAAAAATAATGGAGGTCGGTACTACAAATTATTCCTCTCCGGCACTCTCTTAAAGGTCATATGCTCAGGTGTATGGAATAAATATACAAAAACCATAATATTTGTATGGGAGCCCCGCTAAGGAGTGGTCGGAGGGAATAGGTGTCAAAGGCAAAAATGTTCCTTTTGCAAAAGTAATGAGGGTCGGTGATACATATTAACCCTCTCCGGCACTCTTTTAAAGGTCATATGCTCAGGTGTATAGAATAAATATTTTGCTAAATATTTTTTAAAAAAGATGTCATCAAAAGCGAATTGAATAATTCTACGTCTTGTGTTACGACATAGTCGAAACTATTGTATCTTTTTTTTTTATTACAAAAAGCGTCAGGTATTGGGACAAAAAACATTCTATAAAACAGTGATTTGATATGAACATTTTATAAAAACAAAATTAGTTTTTGTGAACGGCAGAAAAATTACAACAGGCGTTTGAAAGAAGATCCGGAATGTTACAAGCAATATTTAGAGCAAAAGAAAATCGTATATAAAGAATGTCGTGATAAGGAAAAAGTTGAGGAAATATGTAGGACAAGTTTACAAAAGATACAACGAGAAGCTGAAGCAAAGAGAAGGAGATTATACAGAGACAAAATTTCAATCGATTGAAGATATTGCATACATGCACTATTTTGCAGCAGCCAACTGATCAGAATTAGTCATTAATTTAACATCTACTTCACAAAAGAAAATAACTAAAAAAAATTTTTTTTTAATTTGTAAATTTTTCATGAATGTTTTTCGATTTTTGACCCTTAACCCTGTACGACCATTGGGTCATATTGACCCCAATTTTTTTTAAGGTAAACATCAAAACTGTTTTGTTGCAAAAAATTATTCAATGATGTTTGTTTACTGATTATTTCTATCCTTAACCCTGTGCGAACAATGGGTCATATTTGACCCACCTATTTTTTGTCAAGTAGATCTTAAACTGTTTTTTTTTTTATATAGCAGAAGTGATGTCTGTTTTCTGTTTTCTGTTTTTTACTTTTTTTTAACCCTCTAGTGGTTTTGGGTCCATAAATGATCCAAGTGTTAACTTGTTTTTGTGTCATTCTTAACTCAGCATCCTTGGTAGTAAAAGAATTATAATTATAGTAAAAGCGTCTAATAGTTAAATAGGATTATACAAATGAAATGAAAATAGGTTATAGCAGTAGCATTACTTTATTTACTTGACTTTATTAAAGTTATTAGAAGACTATTATTTATTTTTGGATTTGAAATTAGAGAAATCTTGCGTTATTTCTTTCAAATGTTCGGCAGGGAAATCATCCATTTTCAACAGGTAGTTCTCCAAGGATTGTAATTTGTCAATAATGCCATATGCATTTTGCTGTTGCATTATATCAAACAGATGTTTTCGCGTTAAAACTCTAACACTTGCTGGTTCTAAAATTAAAAAACAAAAAATTTAAGTTGCTTTAAAATTCCCGAAAATTGCTTGTGTGTAATTGTTTTTTCTACAAATTCTGTTTGTGATTATATACGCGTGATATCAAAGCGAAGGTATTATAGTAAACTGATCTGCTGTTTGCAAATACATAGCTAAAGGGTTATTTATCGGATATTTATTTGAGATTCCATAGCTAAATATTTAAAGAAATGCAACTTTTCGCACTCAAAAAAATACTATTGCCGAAAGAAAATTTCGCGATTTTTCGATTAAGATTAAATCTAATACCGGGAAACCTCGGGACATAACTTTTTAAGTACGCGGCAATTTCGTGTTAGTTAAAGTTTTGTTACAAAAACTTTGTGAATAGTGTAAAAATATATGTGCTAAATCATAATTCATAAAATTTTTTTAAACAGAACAAAATTTCAAAATAATAGTACAGCAAGTGTTTATATTGCCAAGATCTTAAAAAGAATATTTTGTTTACTTGCAAGAAGAGTCAAGTTTTGACTGTTTTAACGGTAAATAGGCTTATGTGAGGGGCGGGGAAAGTGATACATATTATTCTTTGGATATTGACTTTTGTATTGCAAAAGCTTTTTTTAACCCAGTTGAAAATTGTAAAACCGACTTTTGACCGGCTAGATTTCGAAAATACCCTTCTGTGCGATATAGGGGATTATTAAAATATCGTTTTTCAAAAAAATTACCGTCGTCGAATTCGAAGTTTCAAAAAAGATTCGAATATTTTGTTGAAACTTAAAGTACATATTCTTAAGAGTACAAAGGTTTGATTTATGGAATTCCATTGTATTTCCATTTGCAAAATATGTACTCCAAATGTCCCAATGCCTTATTTCCAATGAGCGAAATGTATTTTTCATAGTTTCATTTCATACAATGTTGAATTATATATTTTTGAAACAGAATTTAAAGTTTTTAGTTTCATTTGCTGTTTTCTCGAAAACTGTGTCTTTAACTGCACAGAAGAGGTCTAACATAAATTAATGAATCGTATTCAAAAATTACTGTTGGTTTTTATTTGATTTCCTATGTGGTCTCACTTCGTTAGCTCATTAGTTTAAATCAAATTTTTTTTTGATTTAAGTGATGAAGAGGAAATGATTAAAAATTAAAATAAGATCATAATTTGTCTCATAAAATTAAATAAAAAAATAAAAATAAATTAATAAATTGAACTCTTATTTTATCGTTTAAAAATTTAAAAATACCATTTTTGGCATAAATAATTTCCCATAAATATGATAAGTGATTCACTGAAGAGCAAAATAAAAAACTGATTTAGTTGTTGTAACAGTTTGCTGAATAAACAAAATGATAATTTAAATTTTATGGTTCATTAAATTAATTTTTAAAGCTATTGAAATTTTTGCAATTTAAATTCTTTGGTTTTTGGCGTTTATATAATTTTCTATACTCTGTTAAGTTCTTCTTTGAGGAGCATCACAAAAACGTTCACAGTTATAATTGGCGTATATTTATTGAATAAACAAAAAAAAAACAAAAACTTTTATATATGTATTTTTATAATCTTAAAATCTTGGCTTGAACTCACATTTTTTTCATAGATCGCCAAATATTTCTTTTGAGTCTATATGATATGTTTTATTAACAGAAATTCTTAAAGATCAGACCTTAAAATAAATCAGTAAAATAAAAGATGTGGAGAACTAATAATGGAAAAAAATTTTTTTTTGACCAATGATTAATAAAACATAAATAATGCCAGTTGATTTATAAATATAATATAGCACCTTGAGTTAAATTCAATGATTTCTTGCAGCGGTTTTTTCAAGTTCTGAGGCATTTTAAGTGCCTATTCTTATTTATTTATTTTTTTTGTCAAATCTACATATTATAAAAATGTCAAAAGTTGCTTAATTTAAATTTATGAATATTAACTTAAGAAACTGTGTTATTTTAGAGGCATTTCCTCTTATTTTTATATAAAAAAAGTATTTTAAACAAAGACTCAACGCGTAGCAACGTGAAACAAGTTCGTGTCTTAAGTCTTTTGTTTAGATAAGCAATGGTCTGCATATTGTGCAGTGTTAAAACTTAAACGGCACATATAACAAGGGCACAAATATTAAAAATGCTTTGTAAGCTCATTTTAAGGCGAAACTATCTAACTGCTTTCAGATTTTTTTATTTTAAAAATGTCTTCCAACTTTTGAAGCTTAAGTTTGAATTTTTTTTAAAAAAAGAAAAAAATATTAAAATTTAAACTTACCCGTCTGAAAGTTTTGTTATCCACCCAATTGTTCAAGTATTTCCACATAAATCTGCAAGACAAAGAGAAACATTTTATTATAATTATAGAACATTGTTTAAGTCTTAATATTATGAATTAAAAAAGAACAACTAACTTAAGTTCATCATGCAACTTGCAGTTTATTGCTGCAAAATGCGCCTGCAATTGACCTACATTCTTAGTTCATTTTAAATGGCAAAAAAAAAAAAAAAATATATAAAGAAAAATAAAAAAAATAATTGTAGGTTTTAAGGTTTAGTTGAAGTGATTGTTGTTTTTTTTTGTTGTGCTTGAATGTTGTTGGAGTTAATGTTTTGCTTTTTGCTCTTATGCAACTGCAAATGGCAAGCAAAGAAACAGTTATCTCTTTTATTGCATCGCCAAACGTGATGTACTCTACCTAAAAGATCACCACAACAACAATGACAGCCACCTCATTTACCACAAAAACAAAGACCACGGAAAAAGAAAAAAAAAAAACAAAATGTGTCTTCCGACTTTTGAAGCTTAAGCTTGAATTATTTCTCATGTCCTCCACAAATTAAGCAGTAGCAACAAAACAAAAGCAACAACAACAAATATCAGCAAATTATAGGCAAAGTGTAGACAAGTCTTTTTAGACAGACAGTCTGATAGACATGCTGCTGACAGGCAGACAGACAGACAACAGCTAAGACATATTTAAAGCATTTCTTTTCTTTTTCTCTCAATTTTCAAACTGTTAGTTAGCATTAAGATCAACCTAAACGAGTATAGTAATTATGATGGTACACTTGGACTAACTGTGTGGAAAAGCATGAATATTCAACACAAAACAACTTCTAACAACAAAGTCAACTGCTATAAGCTCCAGCAGCATTTTGTTTCAATTAACAGCAGTAACAGCAAGAAACAATGCCATACCTTTTTCTGCCAATCATCCTCACAGACATTTTTCCCATTTTCTCAAACTTGTAAATAAATATCCTCCCATGATTTGCATGCTACTGCCATTAGGCTCAAGCGAGCAATATACGCTGTCCGCTGCTGAGCTAGCTCTATATGGCTCTATATTTCTTTTTCTGTTCCGCGGCCCTTAAGTTGCTTGCGCCTTGTAATTAACTGCAGTTTATATTAATTTGCAAGACATTGTGTAATTTTATTACTTCGCATATAATTATTTCAATTAATGACTTACTTCGATGTGAAGCAAATTCTAGTATTTTTAGGAATAAGCCTAAGAAGTTTCAAGGCGGTAAAAAGTCAATTGTATCAATATTAAATGGAATAAATAAGCCTGTGCGTGAGTCAATAAGTTTCGTTTGTGTCAAAATATAAGCCATGAACAAAAAATTTACTTCAACTTTGATCATAAAGCATAAATGAAGAATAATTCGTTCCACAATTTTAGTGCAATTATTAAAAAACTACTTAATTTACAAGTTATTAATAATGATGTGAATTAAGTGTGTTTCTCTCGACATCATATTGCATTTAAATTTCAATTTGTTCCATGTATTGCTGCAAAATATGAACCTTAAGTAATTCATAATTCTGCTCATTGCAAACTCTGCTTGAAACAATTGTGTCATTCAAGGAAATTTTTGACATTAATACTACTTCATCTTCCACGCCTGGCATAATTACACGGCTTGCCTTTATAATTATAGCAGCAATGACTATGATCACAAAAACCTAAGCTAAACCCCATAATTATTGCGGATTGAGCGCACTGCTCGGGTCAGTTTGAAGTTAAGAAATTATATAAAGTCATAATTAAGTATTTTCTGTGACTTAATCATAACTCAAAGTAGCATAACCAAAAACAAGAAAAATAATTGAGGATGTGTTGGAAATATTATTCCAAACATGAGCGAACTAATATAAAAAATGAGCCGTACCGAATTATTGTAACAAAAAAAAAAAAAAAAAAACACGTAAATAATAATATTTTTATTAATCATCTAACGTGATTTTCATGCGCCACAATAGAATCAAAGAGCATAAAAAATGGACAATTTCTTTGTTACGTAGCAGATAGTTTGAAAATAAAATGACTGAACTTGCACTTTGACGCCGCACCTGCTGGTCAGCAAACAGTGACTGGTCGGCATGGTCATAATTGGAACGTCAAAACTAATAAACTAGCAGTTGCCGAAGTGGAGATGGACATTGAAGATTGAGTAATTTTGTTGTTGCTGTTGCAATAAGTGTGACCATCCAAGCAACTTTCAAACATCCATCAAATTGTTGAAATATTTGCTGTTTATTTGCTAATCCATTCAACTATCCGTCCATCTGTCTATCTGGATAGCTTGTTGCGTGCATGGGGGTGTTTAGCAATAAGCGTGACTTACAACAATTTGAGTTTATTTGCAATATATTCATTATTTTCGTTTCAAGACCAAAGAAAATTAACCGATAACAATCGACGTGTCTGTAAAAATTATTATTTTAAGTTTAAAGTATCAAGTAACAAGTATAAAGTATGAAAAATGTAGTATGAAATGTATGTATATCAAGTCACAAGTACCAATAACAAAGTATTGGGTATCAAGCAAGCCAAGTATCAAGTATCCAGTATCCAGTATCAAGTATCAAGTATCAAGTATCAAGTATCAAGTATCAAGTATCAAGTATCAAGTATCAAGTATCAAGTATAAAGTATAAAGTATAAAGTATAAAGTATAAAGTATAAAGTATAAAGTATAAAGTATAAAGTATAAAGTATAAAGTATAAAGTATAAAGTATAAAGTATAAAGTATAAAGTATAAAGTATAAAGTATAAAGTATAAAGTATAAAGTATAAAGTATAAAGTATAAAGTATAAAGTATAAAGTATAAAGTATAAAGTATAAAGTATAAAGTATAAAGTATAAAGTATAAAGTATAAAGTATAAAGTATAAAGTATAAAGTATAAAGTATAAAGTATAAAGTATAAAGTATAAAGTATAAAGTATAAAGTATAAAGTATAAAGTATAAAGTATAAAGTATAAAGTATAAAGTATAAAGTATAAAGTATAAAGTATAAAGTATAAAGTATAAAGTATAAAGTATAAAGTATAAAGTATAAAGTATAAAGTATAAAGTATAAAGTATAAAGTATAAAGTATAAAGTATAAAGTATAAAGTATAAAGTATAAAGTATAAAGTATAAAGTATAAAGTATAAAGTATAAAGTATAAAGTATAAAGTATAAAGTATAAAGTATAAATTATAAAGTATAAAGTATAAAGTATAAAGTATAAAGTATAAAGTATAAAGTATGAAGTATGTAGTATCAACACAAAAAAGTTACAGTAATTTTTCAATTTAACCCTCTAACTCCCCATTTTTTGATCTTGATCAAAAATTAAACCTAGGTCAAGAACACAAAAAAAAATATATCTGTCGTCTAAAAATTTCGATTAGGTATAAATTTTAGCCTGTGTATTCAATAAACTGCACCCCGCCTGTAGGTGGATCTTGGTCAGTACTAGTAAAAAAAATATGTCGCATTTAGAGAAAGAAAAATATTTCATTGAACAAAAAGTAATAAAAATATAAAGAAACATCTATTTAGTAGCATGAAAATTTAAGAAGCAAGACTTTGAATTCGAATTGCAGAGGTTCAAATTGCACTTTGTGCTATACGCTTGAGTTTCTGACTTGCATCCCAGTAGCTTGCACAGTCTTTTGCTTGATCTGTCGGCAAACGCACACCAATGACTCATATTATCATAGCGGACGTCGTCTGTTGGAGTGTAAGCCTTGCTTTAGGTGGTGGTGTGGTCACTGGGCGGCTCACTTGCCGGTTTTCTGGAGATGAATTAATTGAACACAATGATTCAGCCACTTCTGTTCGAAATTTTGGTAATTGAGTAGATCGATCTCCTTTGTGCAAGCGATGGAAAAGAACGTAGGTATTCACCATTGCAACATCCAACAAACATTCATGAGGTCGACTCCACGCATATGACGGTTATATTCTTTTATTATGAATAGACAGTCAACTTCCGTCTGCTGTTTTGTTTTACGATCCCATCGTTTAACTTTTTGTGATTCGTCAATATTTTGGGACACAAATGGCTTGATACCAACGTAAGTTGACAGAAAACGAACAGTTTTGTTGTCCTTCCATAAAAAATTGCTTATGTCGATTCCATATGCACTGGCAACATATTCCTCGAAATAGCCACGCTGAACCTATTCTCTTGCCAACTCTACTTCACTTGACAACTTGATATTTGGAACACGATTCGTGCGTACTGTAACCAAACTATAAATTCCTCGACTTTTGGGATACGTCACCAATCCTAGCGATGTATAAAAATTGTGGAAATACACAATATGATTGACATTGTTCACAATTTTGCTGGACAAGCGAATGACGACATTCGACGAAGCGCCAAGATCTGGTGCATTTTCTGGAATCACGTTATCTCCAGCACCAATATAAATTTCGAAAGAATATAAAAAGCCGGTATAATCGTAAAGAGCAAAAAGCTTGGTTCCCAACTTGTGAGGTTCATCTGGCAAGTACTGACGAGTCGGATTACCTCCCATTTTTGTTCCACACATTTGTTCGTCCACACAAAGTCGTTGTAATTTTGGAACAGATTCAAATCGTTCATTGAAGTGCTTCACCAACGGACGCACTTTGACTAATTTATCGTTACCAGAATCTGATGAATTGTCCTTGAAATGTAACATTTTCCGTATTTCGTCAAATCGTTTGCGGGTAATTATCATTAATTATAAATTATATTGTCAACATTTTGTAAGGCGAAATTTGGGTCAGCAACATCATCATCACTATCTAAATCTTCTTCGCTGCCAGTGTCGTCCCCGTAGTCTATTGAATCCATCAATGCGTCAATTTCCTCCTCCGACATGGTCGATAAATTAAAATATTCCTTTCGGAGTGACATGACTAATAATAAAAAAAAAATTTGCAAATTACAAGAATAGCCATATAAATGCTGTTGAATCTAAGATGCATAGCAAAAAAAAATTCCACTTTAGTGCCCAGGTCCGCTTACAGTCGGCTTCACAGACGGCTAAATGCACTTTAGTATACAAATTGAATCTGTTTCTGAAAGAGAATAGTTTTTCTTACTCACAGATAATTTTTTTAATTTGATTGGATAATTTTTTGATTTTTTATGAATTTTTTAAAAACTAAGTATTCACGAAAATTAAAAAAACATATTTTTTTGGCAAACTTTCACTTTCAACTGACATAACTGCTCGAAAACTCGTGCTAGAGCAAAGTCAAGCAAACACTAAGGGAAATAACGCATATTAGCATTATCCACGACTGAGTATAAATTTTATTTAAATATTTACGTGGATAAATCAAATGTTTTCCTTACAACTCGTTTTTTTCTCGTATTTGAATTGTATTTATACCATACACGTACACACATATTCCATACAAGCAAGCAGAAACAGCATCGCACACGTACACACATATTCCTACAAGCAGCAACAGCATCGCACTGTTCCTGCAGTTTATTTCTTGCAGTTGCAGCTTTCTTATAGTTCTCATTTAGTTTTTGTTGCAAGGGATTTTTGGCAAAGACTATTTGTGAGTGCAATTGATGATCGCACAATAAAATTGTGTAAGGTTTGAGTGACAATATTTTCTCAAATGTCTTGCGCCGGTTGTCATTTGCCTGCATATTTTTCTTTGCCCCTTTATTTTATTTTCCAATTTTTCTTTCTCTAATTTGTACTATTTTGACATTTGTTGCCATAATACTGCAACAACTGTCAAAAATAGTATAAATTACAGAACGAAAAAAAGAATATAAATTATACTACCAAATGGCATTTGATGGACGCATCATATTTTTATATAAATTTTCTTTAAATGCGATAGTTTTATTTTTTTTTTAAATATTTGAAAGATATGTAAATTGTTTATTTTTTTTTCGACCTTAAATTTTGTGTGTTTTTTGTTGTATTTTTCTTTGGGCTCTAGGTCTTATATTCAAAATGTTGCAAAAACTTTTTTATTTGTTTTTTTATACATTTATTTATCTATTTTCAATATTTCGGACACCTTTGGTGTCCATCTTCAGGAAAATAATTAAATTTTAAGTCCGTCCGCTTGTTGTGATTGTCCAGTAAGATTGTACTGAAGATGGACACCAAAGGTGTCCGAAATATTGAAAATAAATAAATAAATGTATAAAAAAACAAATAAAAAAGTTTTTGCAACATTTTGAATATTTGAAAGATATTTAAAAAACTTCGTGCATAATTTTAATATTTTTTATTATTTCTGTTTAAATATTTTAATATTTTATTTAATTAAAAAAGTATATAAATAAATTTTAAATATTTACGTAGTCGATTTAAGTAAATGCGTTATTGGTGAAAAAATGACTCGCTTTTTGGATAAATTAAAAAAGTTTTTGGATAAATTAATAGCATCATTTTATAAATCCCTGCACATCACTTCACGCTGCGTTGTTGAAATTCGCAATTTATAAAACGCAACACTGCACGCCGTGATCTTCAGCGTTGAGTAACGCGATAGCGTAGTGAAAACAGTACAAAGTTTGCATTTTATAAAACGCTACACTTGAAATTCGTTCACTTGAACTGTCACTTTCATCACTTGCTCTTGAGCTGCCGTTAGAACGAATAAGTTGGCATTGAAAGGGTAATAACTGTTTGTTTCACTCATATATTCTTAAATGTTTACATATATCGTTTGAATATAGGTTAAAGACAGCAACAACGAACCAACAGTTCGAAATGTTGTTAAAAGAAATAAAAAAACTACCGCAGGTAGCAAATGTGTACGCCAGTGTTTGGCGTTTATATTGCAATTTCAATTTAATGATGGCTGAAAAGAACACCTGATATGGTTGCCAACAAGTCAGAATTTGGTGAATCATAAAAATTCCAAATATTTGCAATTTTGATGCTAGTTTTATTTTACATGTGACAACCCTAAACTGTTGTTGACTGACAGTTCACCGTGGTAACGTAACATAGCTAACGTAATAACGTAGTGATTAATAAAATGCAAATTTTTAATCCAAGTGATGCGCCGCGTTAGCGTTGCGTTTCATCACGGTGATTTATAAAATGATGCCATTAATCTTTTTTTCTCTTAGTGTAGCAATAGATACATACACATTCCAGTAACAAACGAAAATACCGTTAGTCGCATCGAAAAATAATTAACCCGTGTGTGCTGAAGCTCTCCAGAAATACCCCGTCTAGAGGCGGACTGGGTAGTTAGAGGGTTAAGATATAAGATGATATTAGGACATTGTATGAAGTAATTGTCAGATAGATACCAATTTTTAATTTCATCTTCACCACCCATTGACAAATGGCATTTAACTTGATAGTAAATTGAATTTGTTACAATCTCCCTCCCAATCACTAATGGCTACACTTAAACAAATAAATGTGCATAAAGCTCAAATGAATTGCATCCAATAGCCAGACACACGAGCACTAATTGAAAGTTCAATAACAGTATTTTTAATGCAATGCAAAAAAGTGTGAATATCTTGCATTACATCAAAACAAAAACTTCAAACTAACAAGTTTTGAAAATTCAAAAAATATTAATCATAAACACGCTAACAGCAGACGTTGAGATGCTGTCAGCCCGACTTTTGTTTTTTTGTTTTTAAATTGTAGGAAAAAAAAGTTAATGTTTGTACCGGTTGCAGTGATTACCGGTTATTGATAACGAGCAATTAATTTGCTTTTAATCGTGGAGCTGAGCATCACGCTGATGCCGTTGTTGTTCTTGTTGTTGATCTATAAAAAGCAACTTTGTTGTCATAAATATGGCATGGCATCGAGTGAACGCAATGAATAACATTATGAATAACGCAAGTAAAAGCCTAAAGCTGAATGAAAGAAAGGTTTTCATTTGGCGATTGGCACGCAAAGCACAGCGAGGTGTTGTGTCCAATCAGCAGCGTCTATTGAGACGTTTTTCATGTCTGGCAGCAACTACATTAAAATTGTTGTTTTGTTTTGCTTAAATTTTTATGGCTATGTTTTTGTTATAAATTAACTGGGCTTAAAGATAAGAGTTTAACTGCAAAGTATTTTCCACCTGTTGCACTTTCTAATAACTTTTCAAGCAACCAGTTCAATTAATGTTAACTAAACTGTTTCAATAAGTTTTATGAGCTGACAAAGAAAAAAAAAACACACATACACCAACATGAATATAGTGAACAAAGTGTCAAGTTTTTGCCTAACCTATGGCAAATGCGCAGACATTTTCTGGTCTTGGTGTTCATTGGCCTTTGCGTGTGTCTGTGTCACTGTGTGCGAATATTTATGGCGCTACTGACAGATTTTGTGGCAACAATTTATGTTTTCAATTAAATGCGTTTTACATAAATTATGAGTGAAAACCTGAGTGAAAAATTCAAAGTGTCTGTGTTGAGCTTGTCTGAATACTTGAGTAATTTAAAGTTAGTTAGTTCAGAGACATGTACTGAAAGTGACATTGACATTTTTTTTTGTTTTTTTTTTTTGTGGTATATCCAGAGTTCACTGAACTGTTAAAAAAAACTATGGGAAAGTTCCTTATAACTTTTGTTTTGTTTTTATTGATTTGATGGAACTTCAAATCATTGTGTCAATATAACATGAAGAAATCTCCATACTTCCGGCTTAGCTGAGAAACAATGTCATTTTCTATTTTTCACCAGCAGCAAGAAAACGCGGAGAGAGAAAAAATAATCAATACTTTAACTATTAATAAAATTAATCAAGTTTAAGCCATAACTTCCTACTCTATTTCTCAATAATGAAGAAACAAACAATAAACCAAAGGCAATAAATAGATTAGGAAAAGTAAATAAGACAAAAACAAAAAAAAAAAAAAAAATAAACTGAATAAGCAGCAACTTCAAATTAACATGTTCAGCCGCTATAAAGCTTGGATAGGTACAGATATGAGGTTCGTTTTCTTAGAATTTTATTTTATTGTTATAGAGGCCATGCCAAGCCTAACGCAAGACCCATTTAAAACAATCCTTTTGATTTACTTAAAACACTGAAGATAGGTTCTTTCAAAAGTAAAGCATTTTTTAAGTTAATTTAAGCATTTTAATGTTTAGATTTCTATAAAGTTGCTAAATATAGATTTTAAAATATAGAAACTATCGAAAAATCTTCGTTACTTTTTGTAAGCACTCTGATACATAATAATCAAGGGAAACATTTTATTTACAAAATTTTATTTTTCAGTTAACAATTTGCTCAGGTGGTTCATTTCACATCCGAGCTCAATGACCTCTCTTGATGATCTATTATTCTGACAAGAATGAACAAATTTGCTGAACATTTCGACTCTAATAATGTCTCTCAAACATTAAGGTGTATATAATCGATGGAAGTGTTGTCATTCCACAAAATTTTCGATTGAAAAATATGTCGTTTGCTACTTATATTTCGGGATTTGGCAAGGGTATTGTCATTTCAATCGAACTGTGCTATTAAAATTGTTTTGAATGAGAATTATCTCAACAAGAGTGCATCAATAAACTCAATTCGACTTTTGGCAATGAATATACCACCTTTATTTATTGGTGGCACACAATCGAACTGTGCTATTAAAATTGTTTTGAATGAGAATTATCTCAACAAGAGTGCATCAATAAACTCAATTCGACTTTTGGCAATGAAAATACCACCTTTATTTATTGGTGGTACACAGAATTCAAGCAGGCCGTTCTTCGCTTACTGACGAATTTCGTGAAGGACATCCAAAATCTATTGTTGTGCTAAAAAACATTGATGCTGCGTACGAACTGATATGTGTTGTGACATACCGTGAGATTAAGACATCCCTGGGTATAATTTCTATTAGCTTTAATTTTTTTAGTTGTTTCATTTTACAATGACTTCACTGTACAATGCAACAGTAAACACAAATATGACACGTGTTTTAAAGAGGAAACAAATTGTCACTTCAATTAATTGCTTGTATTTATTAACAGAGTCGAGAGTTAAAGGTGCTTTCGGTTGGGCCCGTAATTAGGGTCTCTTTCAGTTTTTTTTAAATTAAGTACGAAAATCGAGGTAACTTCTACATTAGTGGTATTCCTCTAAAATACGAAATTTTTCTATCCAATTTGTTTTTAGATATGGGTCGTAAGAAGAGCTATACTCCAGAATTACGAAAAATAATAGTTCATACACTAAGGGAAATAATGCATATTAACATTATCCACGCCTGAGTATAAATTTTATTTAAATATTTACGTGGGTAAATCAAATATTTTCCTTACAACTTGTTTATTTCCCGTATTTGAATTTTATTTATACCACACACGTACACACATATTCCATACAAGCAAGCAGCAACAGCATTGCACACGTACACATATATTCCGACAAGCAGCAACAGCATCGCACTCTGTTCCTGCAGTTTATTTCTTTCAGTTGCAACCTTAGTTCTTATAATTCTCATTTCGTTTTTGTTGCAAGGGTAGTATAACAGGGATATTTGGCCGTACGTATGAGCGATTGCGTGCTGAAATAATGCAATTATGTAGGGTGGGGTGACAACTCGACATTTTCCCACGAATGTGTCGCACCGATTGTCATTTGACTGCATATTTTGCTTTATTAGTTTGCTTTATTAATGCCATTAGCATGGTTACTTTATTTTATTTTTTCGTTCTATAGTTTTATACTATTTTTGACATATGGTGTCATAATATTGCACCGACTGTCAAAAATAGTATAATATTAAGGAACGAAAAAAGAAAATAAAGTACCCATACTAATGGCATTAATGGACGCAGCTCGTGAGAAATATTTGAATAAATTGTTTTTTAATTTCAATATTTTTTATATAAATTTCCTTTAGATATGATAGTTTTATTTTCAAATAGTAAATTTTTAAAAGATATTTAAAAAATTCGTGCATAATTTTAATATATTTTTTATTATTTCTGTTTAAATATTTTAATATTTAAGTTATTGTTGTTGTCGGCCTTTTTGAGTGATTTTGTAAATTTAGGCCAAAGCCTACAATATTAAATTTATTTTAATATTTTATTTAATTAAAAAAGTTTTTAAATGAATTTTAAATATTTACGTAGTCGATTTATGCAAATGCGTTATTGGTGCAAAAATTACTCGCTTTTTGGATAAATTTAATATTTTTTTCCCTTAGTGTAAGTATGTCAAGGAGAAAAAGTCAATTCGTGCAATTGCAAAAGAACTTTTGTGTTCAAAATCAATGGTTCACAATGCAATTTTTCATTACATGCAAGCAACATGCAAGCAATGTTCATTAACTGAAAACAAAGAAAGGAAGTCGTGGCCAAAAAAAGAAAACGAGTGCAGTAGAAGATAGAATAATTTGTAGAAAGAGCAAAGCTGATCCGTTTCTGACTGATTCTGAAATAAAGGAACAACTAAGCAATAGCTTATCAACAAGGACCTTTAGACGCCGATTAATTGATGGTGGAATACGACAATATATTGCAAAGAAAAAGCCAAATGTTTCAAAAAAGAATGTAAAACGTCGAATTCAGTTTGCCAAGGAACATTCCAATTTGTTTGGATCGGATGGAAAAAAGTATGAGCGTTATCCCCCAAAGAAAGAACTCAATCCTTGGTTTTCGTGGTTTGGAGTGGATCCTATTTGTAGGAAAACTGAACGAATGCACCATAACGTGTATAAGGAAATACTGGTAAACACAATGAAGCCATTTACCGACGAATATATGCCTGCTTATCCTGTTTTTATGCAGGATAACGACCCAAAACACACTGCTAAGAGCGTTAAAGTACGTGTTTCTTCAGAAAATGTAAACGTATTGGATTGGCCTGCTAAAAGCCCTGACTTAAGCCAGATGATAAAAGCTCTGATCTTAAAAAATGCAGATGATTTGTTTCAAAACATAAAGGAAATATGACAGAACATTTCAATTGAACGATGTCAGCATTTAGTGATAAGTTTTCCAAGAAGATGCAATGCTATTTTGAAATCCAAGCGATATCCGACAGAGTATTAGATTTAATTAAATAACATTCAAAAATTTTGTATAATATCTAAAAACTCTTATATATTGTGGTGGCCGTGGAGCAGTGGGTAGCGTGAGTGACCAATACGACAGAGAACCCTGGTTCAATTCTATCTGACACGGAAAGTTTTTTCATTTGAATTAATTTTTCTGTTTGGCCGTCACCTCTCTGCAGACAATGGCAAACCTAAGAGAGGAAAGAATGACATATAAAGCTTTTTGAGAACATGCACATTAGCCGTTCTGAGTCGGCATAAATCTAGTAGGTCCAGTTCTTGATCAATTGTGTTCAAACATTAATTAACACGCACAACCAAATTCGATCTAAGAAGTTCGGTAAAAGTCCTTTCAAGGGCTGAAATGACCAGTTTATATAAAAGAGTGCTCTTGTCCGAGCGGTGGAGAAATTTCCTATGTATGTCGTGCGTGTTGCGACCGATGACTGATCGGATCGACTTCGCTCGTGCTGGAAAGCAAATGGTGTCCATTTTAAATAAGTTGCTCTACAATTTGTAGCTATTGAAGGACTCAATAAATGACAAAAATAATTTTGAAAAATCTTTTGTTGTTTTTATTTTATGAGCAAAAAACCGTGTATCCAAACATATGAGCGTACTAAGTATATTTAGACATAAATTATCTCAACAAGAGTGCATCGATAAACTCAGTTCGATTTTCGGCTTTGAAAATACTATCAAAAACCTCTATTTATTGGTGGTACACATAATTCAAGCGGGGCTGTAGTTAGCTTACTGACGAATATCATGAAGTACATCCAAAATCTGTTGTTGTGCCAAAAAGCATTGGTGCTGTGTACGAACTGATAATGCTTGATCGTGATGTGATATATGTACGTTGAAATTGAGACATCCCTGGGCATTACTTCTACCAATATACATACCATTTTACACTAACACATAGCGGCATATTCTTTGATCAATTCTTACCGCCTCTTTATGTATTCCGAAAAGACAACTGTCGTTCGTGTCGGACACAATAAGCAATGCCTTTTTTCATATAAAAAAATTTTGTTGCTCGTTTCTTTCACGAACGAGAGTGCTCTTTTCGGAATACATAAAGATGCGGTTAGACTTTTACTCGCATGACAGTTATCGAAATAATTAAAAAAATACTCAAATTAAATTTTGAGTAAAACTTTCAATTTAAGTTTTTTTGTTTAATTCAATTTAAAAAATTACCAAATTTGAATTTGGTAAAAACGATTCTTGGTTCTGAGCTTCACTTTGATATCCCATTTTAATAACAAATTCAGGCAAACAGGTATAGACGTTCCAAATCTGAGAGTTGTAAACATAAGACTTCTTGAGCGATGTCTATTAAATAATGAAAATTTCCCAAATGAAAATTGATTTTTCTCATATCAGACTGATGCTTAGTTGACATCATGGGAACGCGTAGCCTTAAAAACAAAAGGAAAAGTAGGTGAGGATTTTCTTCTGTCAAAATCCTCTAGTTTGAAGAAATTCACAAAATCTGGGGCGTAGACATTTACAGGTTCTTTTTGCTTTCTTATGTTTACTGTTACATTTTTAACTGTAATACCATTTTTCGACTTCGTTTCTCATATTATTATGCCATATATTTCTATCAGAGTTGATAATGTGGAAGAGAATATCTTTGTAACATAATAGATATGTTTTTTAAGCTTTCTCAAAATAACTCAGCTCTGAATAGTTAAAATATTTAAGTTTACTTGCAATATTCATATGATAAAAGATATCATATTTCTTAACAATAATAAAAAAAACAGATAAATTTATTAACCCAAAAAAAAAATAAGACAAGATAAAAACTAAAAAAAGCCTTTAGGAAACACCTGTTGAAAAAGCAAATATACCACACCTTAGCAATCGAGTGACCTCCATAAATGTGTTTAAACCCAAAACAACGCAAATCAACCAATTGTATTTATTTGTATTTATGTGCATTTTTTCAGCTTAATTAATGGTCCACTAATTGTTTTCACCTTTGCCGAAATAATTAAGTTCATATGTAAAGTTTTTTTGATTCAAAAAATTAAGGTTCAACTTCACATTCAAATAATTGAGCTGAATAATTTTTTTTTGTTTTAATAACTTTAATTGTGCATGAGCTCAATTGTGTTTATTTCAGCTTGATTTACATTTTTGTTGTTGTTTAATTTTTTTTTGTTTTTTTTTTTTTTTTCTTAATTCATGGTTCAGTGAGGCGGTGATCAGCTGTTTACGCTCTGTTGTTGTTAAATTTGTATTTATTGTAGTTGTTGGTAGTGTTGTTATAATTTAATTTTTTATGGTTTTTACGGTCATTTTCATTTTGTTAATTTCAATGCCAAGGTAATTTGTTCCATATGATTTTTTATTTTTTTTTTTTTTTTTTTGTATGAGTGTATATTTGGCATGTTTCGCTTTTAATAACTAAAGTGTAAAGTGTAAATTACGTGATATGTTACTTGCTGACAGTCATTGTGTGAGTTGGACATAAACATAAAAGTCACACTCAGTGTCTAGAGCTTCTTTAAATGACCTGAAATATTTAAGAGTTACAGGCCATTACATCTCTTTATTATATCTCTTTGTACGTACATGCAAAGACGTGTTCAAATAGAAAATTCATTAATATTTGACCTTAGTAAATTGTAAAATTTTTGCAACTTCTATTTGCACAACAAAAACTAGCACTGTACAAATTATTACAAGAGGTTGTATGGTTAATTTCGGAGCATAGATCGGCTTAAGGCATTTGTGAAATCCTTAACATTTATGTGTAATAAAGTTAATTTATTTGTTTATAGTTTGTTTCAAAACATAATGTTGAGTTAAATGGTTTTTTGTTAATTTTTTAATTTTTGTGGGGTCAAGTTATCAATCTTCTATGACAAATTGCAAAAATTTTAAAATTATTTTCAAATTTACAATTTGTAAAATATTTTACTGATTTTAAAAAAGGTCAATATACTCAGAAACTGAGAAAAAGTCATGGATGGGAAGTTGGTATATTTATGGAGTTTTTAAGACGATATTTTTTAATGCTGTTTTAAGCCATTGTTAAAGATGAAAAAAAGAAAACAATAAAAGTCCCTGTATTCCCTAAGTTTCGTTTGTGCCATTGGCATAAGAACCTATATCATTCCAGTAACAAGCCTTTCTATTAAATATAACATACTAGCTTTTCCCGGCGCTCGTTGCTGCACCCTGCAACTATATGGGAACATAATAGGTGTATTCAAAACTTTTCATGGACTCATAGTTTGACACCACTGTGATTTTCCACTGCCCGTTACAGTTTCCCAGTAGCAGGAGATCACCAAATAGTCCATTTTGAGTTTGTATGTAAGTATTGCTACTTTTACTTTCAAAGCTATTCGATAATACAAATTTTAACTGTATGGGCGGAGCCACACCCTCTTATATAATGCTCATCCCAGTTTTCTAGTAGATAGACATTACCCAGTTTTAGTACAGTTGCCGACAGTGAGCATACAAACTAAATTATCAAAATGTAGCCAAATCGACGGAAACCGTAGGAAAAATAGCATTTTTATTGATTTGTGGGCAGTAAAAGGGGGTGTGTCAGAAATTTAAGCCATCTTGTACTTGAAAAAAATTTGCTGCCAAAATTTCAGCTCTATCGGCTCAGTAATTGTGAAGTTTCCAGCCATCACACAGACAGCGTTTTGCTTTTTGTATATATATTTTGGATAAAGATTATTGGTTATAACTTTTGATTGGTAAGAGATACTAAGATAATTTTTTCTAATAAATTAATTTCTTAGCTTTTATATTTTTACAAAAATATAAAAACACAATATTGGAAAAAAAAATTTTCTTCGAAAAAATCAAAGTTTCGTTTTTAGAATCACAGAAATGGTTTTTAATTTTTGCGTTAAATTGAAATAATTTTTGTTTACAAATGTTATAACTTTTAAATAGAGTTATAGACAATTTGTGAATTTGAATTTAAATTAGTTTTACAACAAAAACAAATTTTGATCGTTTTTTTGAGGAAAATCCAAAATTTTAGACCTTTTTTGAAAAAAAAATTTAATATATATATACTCAACTAACGGTATTTTTGCAATAAGGTTTTCATAGTTCTTTGATGAAGCTTTAAGACAAAAAAAAAATTTAACAAAATGTATACAAATGCAGCGGAGATATTTGAATCGAAAGTCACAAAATTAAGTTTCTGATTGTTTTTTTCTCATTATTAAGCAACGATGTTGCATTAAATATATCGTTGTAGTAAAATTTTTCATAGTTTTCAAGATATGTTCATGTTTTTGATGTCAAAATAACGGAAATTTTTTTAATTTTACTAAATTTAAGAAATATTTTATATTTTGTAAATATCTGAATATGTAACCTAAGAAAACAACTAAAAATATGCGATTTTGTAAAACAATTTGTACTACAGCACCATCTGGTGTCCAAGGTTGTTCAAAGAAGCTTCCGTCAAAAATATCATCATACCTAAAAACTACTATATACCAATTTTCATTCTAATCGCATGAGTGGTTTGGGAGTTTTAGGTGGTTTTGCAAAAAATTTGTACTACAGAGCCTTCTGGTGTTCAAGAAAGGTAAAAAAAGATAGCAGCAAAACACTCAACGTACATGAAAACCACTGTATACTACTTTTAATTCTAATCACATAAGCGGTTTGTGAGTTTTAGGCAGTTTTGTAAAAAATTTGTACTACAGCGCCCTCTGGTGTTCAAGGTGGATCAAAATCGATAGCCCACAAACACGCACCGTACCAAAAAACTTCTACACACAAATTTTCATGCTAATCGGATGAGTAGTTTAGGAGTCTATTGCGGCCTTACAAACATAAGCTCCTTTTTTATATATACAGGGTTGCCCATATTCGACGGACCCATGGGCCCATTCCAATCGACGAGGCTTGTCCGCAGGCAACAATCTTTGCGTCAATTGAATTTTGTACGGGAACAAATGCATATAGATGTATAATAAGGCGCCTCACAACAAAAAGTTGTCCGGGTCCACCCCTCAAAATAAACTTTGGTCTATGTTATGATGATTCCCCAAATATTTTATAGAGGAGTTATACATATTTTAATAAAAATTGCAAATAAAAATATTATATAAAAAACCACTGCAAAAAAGTAAATATCTTTTGTGTTGGGGTAAATTTTCCAACATTTTTGATGTAGTACTCTGTAATTCTTTGATTTACACTATTTGTGACAATTTTTTGTACTAAAAAATAGCTGACAGCTATCGTTAGAGCCAAAATATTTGGGGAATCATCATAACATAGACCAAAGTTTGTTTTGAGGGGCAGACCCGTACAACTTTTTTTTCCTCCATTAAAAGTGAGGCGCCTTAATGTATAACCTTCAAGGTATTACTGTTTGGAAAAAAATTTATAAGAAAGTATAACTTTCCCAGGGAAACATCTGATTCTCAAAACTGTAAATATATTCATTGATCTAATAACACTTTGCGACACCAAATTATAACTGAAAAAACCAATAGTTTCTGATAGCCATTGGTCTATAGAACATATCGTCCAAGGGATTTTTCTGGGTTAGCTCAAATAAGCAATTTTTCAAGGTCACATTTTATACAATGGGTGCGTTGTTAATTTCCTTTAACTCCTAAACTAACTAAAATTTTGATTTAATACCTTCAGTTGAATTCTTGCAAATTTAACCATTTAAGGCGCACATTTTTAGGAAGAATATGAAATGGAAAAAGTTATGGCACTTTATGTTTTCGGTGTTGCTGATTACGATTTTGATGTCAGAAATGAGTTTTGACAGCTGTCAACTGTCAAATCAGCTGTCATGTTTCGTAGTATAGAATGAAAATTGGGAAACAGGCGTTCATTGGCTGTTTCACGCAAATTGAAGACCAATAATGTTGTGGGAAAAATTTTCGACGGTTGACAGTTGTCAAAAAACTGTCAGAATGACAAGAATATAGTGAAAATACAAGTTGTGAATCGTTTCATCGATTTCCAAGCTCGCTGAACAAGATTTCAACATCGGAATTGGGTCTTGATAGCTGTCAACTGTCAAATCAGATGTAAAGTCACGTATTATACAATAAAAATCAGGAACCAGGAGCTTATTGGCTGTTTTAGGAACATAAATGTTTTAATATTTTGGCAGTTGTCAGTTGTCAAAAACTGTCACAGTGAAGTGATTTTTGTCAGTGGATTCATAATCAATGACCCCTAAAACATATACCTACGTAATAAAATCATATTGTGCATTGTCAAAATGTCGGGTGACCGATTTTTTTTTCTGAAAAAAGTAAATTTTTTTATCTTTAATTGTTAATACAAGCTCCCAGTAAACAATAATGCCAAAATTTTAGTTTACATAGTTGAAGGAACTCATAAGGAACCCACAACACCCATTGTTCATGTTAGACATGGCCTAGGGTTAAAAATATCGGCATTTGAAAGAGGAAATGTAGGTGGGATGTATATGTCCAACCGCCCGTCCAGGTCATGGTCTTATGCTTAAACCTTTCTGCATTTATTTCCTTATTTCTAATCAACTGAAATTGAAAACCCATCAATATTTACGACTTGAAGTTGTAGTTGGTGGAAGAGAAGTTTGTGGATGAAATGGCCTTATAACTTGAATTGACTACAGTTAAGGCATAACACTTGCTTCAGATTCAAATTCATATAAATTTCAAGGGCTTTCCATCACATCTTTCACATGTTTCAATTGCTTGCCCCTTTCTTCCCATTAGTCTATCACCTTATGTAGTAGTGGTAGTGAAATATTTTGTTGTGCGAAAATGTTATACCTATGTTACGAGGGTTGCTACATATATTTGAGAAATAAATATCAACACCGAATTGTTTTTTCATTGAAATAGCTATGACTAAAAGTAAGTCATTGGATGTCAAATCAGGACTGTATGGTGGATGATCAATTAATTTAATTTTTTGAGTGCTCAAAAAAGTCTGTATTTGAGCTGATGTCTTTTGGCAGCTCGCATTATCTTGATGAAGAATAATTTTTCGGTGCTTGTTTGTTTTCCTTATTTCACAGAAGAACCATTTATTTCTGTCAAATAAATGGTTGTGTACCATTCCGAATTGACCGTGATCAGTTTTTTGAAAGGAACAGGTGACCATTTGCTTCGCAGTGCTTTGAGCTCGAACAACTTTTGTTGAATTGGGTTCATTTTGAAGGAACCATACAATTGACTGCTGTTTCCTATAAGATTCATAAGGATAGATCCATGATTCGTTACCAGTCACGATTTTACATTTGTCTTTTGAAGCACCTCGATTGTATTTATTGAGCGTTTTTGATTCTTTGCACCAATGGCCTTTTTTAAGCGATTGTCAAAATATGTGGAATCAAACGTGAACAAATATTTTCCACAACTATGTGTTAATTTAATATTACTAGTATCGCCTGTGGCCGAAATTCGGCCATCTGTTTCTATAAGGTAACGAAACTCAAGTTGCTTTTCACATAATGAATTGTTATTAATTTGCATGTAAATTCTTAATGCTTACCTTGACGCTATGAGGAAAATAGTGGTAAAAGACAAAAAAGGAAGCATATGCGTCAATAACAAAAATTTATTCAACATATAATATTCATTTAAAGTAAATAAATAAATTAAAAGTAAAGTAAGTAAATAAACGGTAGAAAAGTGTAACAAATAAATCAAGATAAATGATAATTCTCAAAATAATAGAAGCAAGTAGCAGTTTAACTGTTTTTTAACGCTGAGAGAAATTAAGAGAAAGCAACAACCACAACAATAACAACAACAATAATGCTACTCAGCTCTTTTTAAATGTTTGAGTCACTCCTGCATTCTACTCTTGCTTTTGTAAGCTACAGCAGCGATGTTCAACAGAGCTTTGCAGTTTCTCATTGTCCCATTAGTAAAAAAAGCATTTTAAATTTGCTCAGTTTTACCTATTTTAATGACAACATATTCGAAAAAAATTATATTGTGCCAATCTACTCGAAAATACCTATCCATCGATTTAAGTATTATGTAAATATGTTGAAGGTAACACAGAAAAAAATGGAACACAAACTTTTTTGTTTGCGTATTAATATATAGATGTGACATGCTCATATTTTGTTTGCTGATGGAAGTAATGCCAAGGGATGCCTTAATCTCACGGTATGTCTAAGGCTCCCATCCGTCCTGTATTTGGCAGGATAGGGCTGTTTTTTCAAGCAAAGTCCTGTGTCCTGTGTAGAGGGCTCAAAATCATGATTTTTTTCTTTTGTCCTGTTTTTTCTCTTTTGCTCAAATTATTGCACTTCGTTCTGCTTTATGTTAATTATTTATACTTTTTTTTTTAATAAGTCAAAAATTTCCCAACACACTTTTCTTTTTTTTTGCGACTATGTTAAAAGTGTTACACTGCAACCCTGTCTGTGCCACTTCAAAATAGAAATTTATTCCTGAAAAAAAAAACAAAAATTTAAGGTGTTTTGCTCAAAGTGTAAAGGAGTCTTTTCGATAGCATCAGGATGGAATGCAGACATAGGGAAGCGTTTGAAAAAAGTTAATCACTTTTCTGCTCTGGATGCTGCGTCTTCTAACCTAACCATTGGTACGTACTTCCTATATACATACATTCAACGCGAAAAATGCAGCAATGGAAACCGTCTGGTCATATCACGCTATAGATGCAAACAACAGCTTTATATCTTAAGATTGTGCGTCAAAAATATTTGAAAATTGTTTCCATATTTGAAGTTTAAGCTGCAATTTGTAATTATTTTTCAATTATGCTGCAATTTCTTCAATTTCTTAATAATAAATTTGATAATTTTATCAACAAAAAGGCTCATTTAAGGGGAGGTTCTAGTAGAAATCGAAGGAAAATTTTTGGTTTTGTTTTTTTGCTTTATTTTCATCCTTAGGAGAAATCCTTTAAAATACGTAGTCAAAAGAATATTTTCCTTTCTAATTTATTTTACGAGTCATAGCATATAAGACGAGAGAGTGCGTCGGCCGAAAAACAGGTATAAATGCGTTTTCTTGGAACACCTTTTCTCCGCGCTGTACACTATTTCGCTTAAACGACTTGACCGATTTCGATGTTTGACGGCTCAAATTAAAGGTTATTCAATTTAGAGGGCCTTTTTTCAAAACAAAATTTATATAATAATTTTTTTAACGTTAAAGCAAAAGAAAAAGGAGGTAAATCATTTTTTTTAAAGGGTTTTATTAAAATCGGAAATCTACAAGGCCCCCCAAATTTCATCTAGGTTAACAATTTTTTTTGGTTTTTTCGTTTCAAATCACTTGGAAGGGCTGTAGAGTGTACAGCGCACGGCTTTGATCAGCGGTTCTTTCAGCAGCTATTTTGAATTATAATTCATAGAAAAAATTGCATAATGTTCTTGAAGTATACATTAATAAATGCTACAAAAGATTTTTTCAAAACAGATTTACGTTCGCTCAAAAAAAAATCCTGTAAGTAAGTTACGTTTCTACTAGACCCTCCGCTTAATTCGTTGAACATACAAGTAATAATTACTTTTCCTGTTTTTTTATGAGACTGTAAATTAATTTATTTATTTATATAATCCTGTCATTTTCTCCTATTTTTGGCGAAAAAAGAGATGGGAGCGTTAGGTATGTCACAAGACGATCAAGCATTATCGGTTCGCGCACAGCATCAATTGTGGCACAAAAGCGGATTTTGGGAAATTCTCTCTTCGCGAAATTCGTCAGTGAGCGAAGAACGTGCTAGCTTGAATTCTGTGTACCACCGATATACAGAGCTTTTTGATGTCGAAAGTCAAAACAAAATATCGGTATGTTTTTATCGATAAAAATATTTCAAAGGAATTTAAATGAAGCACATTAGCCATTTTTAAAATGGTCAAACCAAGATTTCTTTATTTTTTAAAACTTACGAATCATAAATCCATAAATGTTTTAAGTAAAGTTTTTTTTCATAAAAAAATTTCAATCGAAATGAAATGAAAAGCCTACAAAATACAAAAAAATGGTTGTAATTAATGAATAATTTAACAACAATTCAATGGTTTCTATGGCATTATAGAAGCTACCCACTTCATATGGCATAATTGGATTCCAAAATGCATACAGTTGCATTTACAATTTATAAATTATGACGACGCGCCCGATAAACTGTCACCCTCGATTGTCATAAAACCAGTTAGAATTGATTGTCAAAATTTATGTATGTAAAGCTAGGATAAGTTCACCAAAACTTTTCTCTGGCTTAAATGTTACGCCTCATTGATAAGTTACGGCAGCGAGGCGGTAAAATAAATAAATTATTACCTCATCTACCATTAGAGCTTTGATTTCTTTTGGCTTTTAACGGTATATTGTTGAATTTATTACCAGCTTGAGGGCAAGAACAATACCTATGACAAGTTTTTAATGAGTTACAATTTTGTTGTGATCGAGTAAAAAGCTGTTTAATTTATTAACAACATTTTAACCAAAATACATTCCAACCATTACGTTCCAACCTTAAAGAATACCTGTTCGACAGACAACGCAATGGAGCCGCACCTTTTAACTGAGCAGCATGACAACCTTTTAATGTTAATAAAAAACATTAAAAATAAAATCAGATAAACTTTAAAGATATCGAAAGTTTTAAAGCGAGTTTAAATCATCGGTGTCGGGGGAAAAAAAAATCATTGAAAAAATAAATTTTTTTTTCTTAGCACAAGGCAAAATGATGCAGCTCTAGGCCAATGCAGTCAGATTCTTGCAGTTTTGCTGTTTTTTTTTTTTTTTTTTTTGGTATTTTTATAGTTTGTAGATGATATTTTTCTGGCAGCACGTTTTTCAACCTTGAGAGCCATGTTTAGTTTAAGTGAAGAGGCATTTATGTCACCTTTGTTGTTGTTGTTGTAGTTATAGTTGTAGTTGTAGCTGTCAATTACTGGTGTTGTTATTGTTATTGTAGTTGTTGTTATTACCTATTAGTACCTACAACCTGTTGTTATCGACTCTTAATGAATGTCTGAATGTCAAGTTAACTTTGCCTACAGGCTTAATTTGGTTTTTTCTTGCTGTTGTATTGGATAAGTTCAAAACCAACTACTTCTAAAAGTTGTTGTTAAAGTACTAAAAATATTATGTTGTGCTTTTTAAGCATAAGTACATTGTACGTAACATCAAAGCGTGGCTCATAAAATTGACAAGGTTTGCGATGAGCAAGTTGTTAAAAAAAAAAATTGTTGGTTTAAATTTAAAAAAAATTAAACCGCATAATTAACAATTTATTTAGGATAAAAATTACAAAAAAAAAGCCGCAGGCATGCGTTACTCGTGTTGAGTTCATTAAAAATTTGTGTCAAGTTGTTCGAGGTGTGTTTCGACATTTTTGTTAATGTTTTTATTTCAGCAGCTCAAGGATGTTTTTTTTTTCATCCGTGTCATCATCTCAAATTAAAAAAGCATCTTAATTTATTTATTTTATAAATTTCTGTACTTTTTTATTATTAATAAAAGTTGGTGAAAAAGTATTCGGAGGTTTTGCAATCGCTTAACTTTTAAGTGTAATGACTTTGAAAAGATTTGCTGCACCTGGCAACTCTTTTTTATTTGCTTAATGCCATGTCTACATAGAGAGTTTGGTTTGAGTTTCCAGTACAAATTTGAGTTTTGCCGTTGAACGCACAATGAAATCTAGAGTTCTCCAGTACAATTTTGGAGGATGAAACTCAACTCAACTTTGTTTCTGTATTCATCAAAACTCAGTTTGAGAAATCCCTAAAAGTATGCTAATGTTCCTATAAAAAGCACTTTGAGCTGTCAAAAACAGCTGTTCTAAAATTGTGAAATTTAATATTTGCAAAAAATGAACAAAAAAGCGAAGGAAAGAACTTGTGCGAGTGTAGAAGATGAGCTCTTCATATTAGTACACTAAGAGAAAAAAAATATTAAATTTATCCAAAAACTTTTTTAATTTATCCAAAAAGCGAGTCAGTTTTGCACCAATAACGCATTTACTTAAATCGACTACGTAAATATTTAAAATCTATTTAAATACTTTTTTAATTAAATAAAATATTAAAATATTTAAAATAAATTAATAGAAAATATATTAAAAATGTGCACGAATATATTTAAATATCTTTCAAACATTTACTATTTGAAAATAAAACTATCGCATTTAAGGAAAATTTATATTAAAATATTGAAATTGGAAAACAATTTATTTTAATATTTCCCACGAGCTGTGTCCATCAAATGCCATTTGGTGGTACATATTATTTCCTTTTTTTGTTCTCTAATTTATACTATTTTTGACAGTTGGTGCAATATTATGGCAGTTGGTGCAATATTATGGCATCAAATGTCAAAAATAGTATAAACTATAAAAAGAAAAATAGAGAATAAGAAGTAAATTATGCAGGTAAATGACAACCGGTTCAAGACATTCTTGAGAAAATACCGAGTTGTCACTTCACGCTACATAATTTCATCATGCATCGCACTCACCATCGCACTCACAAATCATATTTGCCAAACATCCAGGCTATACTACCCTTGCAACATTAACTAAATGAGAACTATAAGAAACCTGCAACTGCAAGAAATAAACTGCAAGAACAGAGTGCGATGCTGTTGCTGCTTGTCGGAATATATGTGTACGTGTGCGATGCTGTTGCTGCTTGCTTGTATGGAATATGTGTGTACGTGTGTGGTATAAATAAAATTTAAATACGGGAAAAAAACGAGTTGTAAGGAAAACATTTGTTTTATCCACGTAAATATTTAAATTAAATTTATACTCAGGCGTGGATAATGATAAGATGCGTTATTTCCCTTAGTGTAAACAAAGAAATATCACACTCAATACAATTCTGCCGACGAATCTCTATATGAACAATTATGGTTGAACTCAAACTAAACTCTCTGTGTAGACATGGCATAGAGGGAGACAAATCAGATGATTATTTGCGATTTTTACTAAGAAACGCCGAATAGTTTTACCCAATCTTATGTTTTATAATCATGGATCTGAAGTGATTGAGATTGAATTAAAAATTCGTTCGCTTTTGTTCTGGAAATTTTGTAGTCAAAGATGCTTCTCGCTTTGGTAGACTTATCACTAAAAAAGTCGGTGAAATTATGGATAAGGTTCAAGAAAACCGTCATGTGCGCAGCCACGGTTTCGCTAAGGAACTGAAGATCGAATTCAAAACAGTTTTAAACCATTTGCATATAGCTGATAAAAATGGATAAAATTTCCATTTGCGATTCGCTAGTGAAACTAAAACGATATCAAGCCATTTTTGAAACGTACACGCAAAGAAAAAAAAAAAAGTTTATCGTCAGTTTGCTGCAAGTGCACTTCGTTTGTCGTGCTTGAAATCGTGATTTGCAAATGTTTCAGCAGTTGTCATAATAATAGTCAGTTGCGAGAAACGCGTCATTTAGTTGCAGGAAATTAATTTCGCTTGTCATAAATGCGAGTGATTTTTAAATTGCAGCAATTTTTTTTTTTTTTTGTTTTTTCAATATTTATATACAATCTGTCAGTAGACAATAAGTACATTTGATATGAGGTAAAGTTAACATAATAGAGTACTCCATTGAGTACAACTAAAAAGAAAATTATATACATATATTATTATATATCTATACATATACATACATAATTTTGCTAGTAATTTTTTTTTTTTTTTTTTAACAAAATTTAGTCAATGGAATAAATCAGTAATTAAAAATAAATAAAATAAATTAAATTATGTTAATAGAAGGCCAAGCGACTTATCTAAACGGCAAATCAAGGATATGATATCTCTTTAGTCTTCTTGTTTCGTTGGTGTCATCTAGCAAAGAAACAGCCAGTGCGTTGATGTGATTACTCAGTCGATTCAGATACTTCTCACTAAATCGCAAAATTTCTTCTTTCACTTTTGGTACGTTAAGATCTTTGTGAATTGCTTCATTTGTGACGAACCATGGTGCTTTTGCTATGTTTCTAAGAGTTTTCGACTGGTAACGCTGTAATATCTCAATATTTGAGTTGCTCGCAGTTCCCCAATTGCAGCAATTGAAAAATTTATTTTTTGCCCAACTGAAAACTTCTTTTGTTTTTCCCTTCTTTGTATAATCACAACGCTTATAGTTCAGAGTTACTTTTTGGACAAAATTTTACTATATAAGCAAATTGGTAAGTTGCTTAATACACGGACGGAGATAGCAACAGAGGTGCGAGGAGTGCAATAAATATGAAGACGGACGGACATAGGGAGAAAGATAATTAATATAATAATTAAAAAAATCATGACCGAAATAGCTAGCGGTATGTATATAAGTTATATTTTTCAGTTGATGACAACTGAATATTCGTTTGCGGCAAATACAACTCGTAAAGGAATTGTAGTTGGTGAATTTTTCAGTTGCGGTAAATGAAAAATTTCTTTGCGTGTATATGGTAACAAGTAATGAAATGTGAGACACATACGATAATGTTGTTCAGAGACGATCTTGATCAAAAAACGTTGATGCTCCAAAAACGTGTCAAAGCCGGGATTGACGACAAGGCAGATGATACTGTGGGTTTTGTGGGATTACAAGGGTATCATCCATTATGAGCTACTACCGCTTGGTCAAATGATTGATTCAAATCTCTCCTTTCAGCAATTAATGAGTTTAAAGCAAGTAATTAAAAAAAGGATGTCGGAATTGATCAATAGGAAAGGAGTTGTATTCATCATGCTAACGCTAGGCCGCACACATTTTTGTTGACCAGGCAAGAATGAGGAAACTTTGACTGGGTAGTTTTGATGCATTCACCATATAAACCTGGCATTGCATCGTCATATTATCATTTCTTCAGATCTCTCCAATACTCTCTTGCTGCGAAAAAATTGGGCTCAAAAGATAACTACGGGAAGCATCTGCGTCAGTTTTTCAAAGATAATATAGTGGAATTCTACAATAATGGTTCTAATCGAAAAATGGTAAAAGGTAGTTGAAAAAATGAGCAATATTTGGATTTTTAAAATATTCTTGAAAAAACATGGTTTATTACCAGCTATGGGCAGAGAGCGCACTGTGAGCGTTGAGAGCAAAAATTGAGAGTAAAGGCTTATGTAGCAACACAAAACACAACAAAAAATCAAAGACAAAATACAAACACAGACACAACACAAAAGCTTTAAATGTTGTGGTGCCCATACACGGTTATTACTAAAAAAAGTTTAATACTTTTTTCTCAATCCAATGACTTAAATCAGTGATGTTCACGTAGTACCACGCGTGGTGAGACTCGACAGCTTTTCTCGAGAATCGAAACACGTACACGATCGAACGCACGAAGTTCTCTCAATCAGTTGGAGCTGAAACTTCAAGCTGGGTGGCTCACGCCACTTAGTCGTGTGTTTTGCACTGCACGAAATGTTTGAGGCATATGAAAATGCTTTATTTGCAGAATTATAATGATAATGATAGCGACAATGATAGTGATAGTGATATTGATACTGATAATGATGACAATCATAATTATAAGATAATTCTTGCTTAATACCTGCACAACAATTTTTGTCAGTGTAGAGAGCAAGAGAGCAACAAACATCAGCACAAAAGTCAAAAATTGTAGTAATATGTGTGTGAACACCACTGATCTAAAGCAGTGTTAAAGAGCTTTGCCCCGAAATACATTCACAAAAGCAAAAGCACGAATATATCTCACATACAGCAAAAATTCTCCGTCGAGCAGTCGAGCTCGTCTGCTTATGCGCTCAGTTTTATCGATCGTCTTCTTACACTGAATAAAATTTTATTTTACTTAATTTATGTAAAATTTAATTTTCACTAATTAACACATAATTTTTTAATCAAGTAATTTAATTTCTCAGTACTTTACTTTATTTTAATACATATGTTTTCTTTGTAATCATTTTCTTTTAATTATTCATTCATTATTTTTACTTGAAATAAGTAATTAAAAGAAATCAGAAAACTGCATTAATCTCATTAAATTTAAACTTGTCTTTACCTACTCGTTTCCATTCTCTTCATTTATTTTTTCTTAGCCCCTTATCTTTTTTTATATACTTTTTCTAACTTTTATCAATTTTTTTTTTTTAGCTATTATTGTTATTAGATTTTCTAGGTTTGGCTGCGAACTTACGGTAATCGCATTTACCTTATCAACCTTTGTGAATACCATAAATAAACTTGAAATATAAACTGAGAGCAATAGCAAGTGAACTTGCTTCAGTCTTTTTGCAAAATAACACGCAATTTTCTTTCAGTGAAAGCTTAAAAGCTCGCTTGCGATAAAGCAAAATGAGAATGTATTTGTGGGGTAAAGCTGTTTAACACTGCTCTAAAGACAAGTTCTCTCTTAACATGTAGTTCGTTCCCAATCTTGGTCCCAAAGCCAAAAAAAGTTGAAAATATCTGAAAAATGGCTAAAGAACTGGAGAAAATAATTTTTATCTGAAAAGATACAGCTAAATTGTGTTAAGAAAAGTCGTAAATCGCTACCACATAAACAGTTATTGTCTCAATAATACTCCTCAATCAATGGAACTTCTAAAAAAAATTATGACTTTATTTAAGTAGGGTAACTTGGGGAAGTCGAAGATTTTTTTTATTTATTAGGGGTATTCAGACCGAACTCGTTAGTTTGTTATTTGGTTAGTTGTTACTTCGTTTAATTTGTGAACTGTGAACACACCCTTTTGTTTAATCTCGTTAGCCTGGTAATTATAATTGAATAACTTTTTGCTTTCCGTAAATTACAATTGCTGAAAATTTATAAGTAAAAAGTGGAAAGAATAGAGAAAAAAATTAATTTATTTATGAAATACTTGCTTTTCGACAAAAACTTCAATTTAATATGCGTTGGGTTTTATTTTTAATGCATTTAAATTTCATGCAATTAAAAATATGGAACAGGTGTTCGTATTTTGTAAACTAAAGAAAAAATTATCAGGGTTGCTAAGTTGTTACTTTGTTACTCGGTAGTTCGATAGTTCGATAATTTTACAAAAACAAAGTGCTTTTAAAAAATAACAAGTAACAACTAACAAACTAACGAGTCCGGTGTGAATACCCCTATTATTTCTGACAAGAGCAATAAAAGTTCCTGCAAATTATACGATTTTTTTATATTTCGCTTTAGAGCAATAATAAAGAACTCCATGATAAATTTAAGTTGTAAAAGCGCATTCGAGTCTTGAATATGGTACTCCATTCATCACAATGTGTAGAGCGCCCTATGATTACTCTTTAGACGATGCTGTTTTCTACTGTGTATGGTGAATTTAAAAAGTTTTTAAAAAAGTTTTTTCTTTAGTAACACCCTGTACTGAGCATGCTACATTTTTGCTGCTACCAGCAAATACGAGAAAAATGCATTTACAGCTCGCACGTTCGCCGAACATTAAGAGTCATTTTTATGCCGCTATCCCGCTGCATAATCTAGGCAATTTAATGCATCCATTCAATGGAAATGTGTATTCCTTGATGCTAATGACGAGGCAGTAGCACGAGCGGTGTTGTTGCCCATGCGCAGTTTGTCGGCCAACGTATTAAAGAGTTTTTTTAATGTTACTTCCTAGTAATAAAGACAGCCATTATTTGGCACATTTTAATGAAATAAAAAGTTAATCGATGTGCTTCAACAGCTAAGCGTGCCAATTAAAGATGCGTATTCATCCGAGCTAAGCCGCGGAATTCTTGATGATGCCAAGAAAAATTCTTGGTTTATATAAAACTGCAGCAAAGCACTTTTGTGCTGTAATCTTAGAAATAGGATTTGTTTAGAGAAAAGTTCAAATGGATACAATTTATGAAACTTATGAAGTATTTACAGGATGCCGGTTTTTGTGCAAGCTAATGACACATGTTGTTTATGCGCCTTTTTGCGTAACATAAGCTCAACCGCGATAGCTTATGTTACGTAGTGTCTGTGTGCAATGAAAGCCATTTTTGGCAAATATATGTAGGTATACAAAAGACATATGATTGAATAGAGACAAGTCACAAGCCAACAAAATAATCAATAAAATGTCGAAGCCGTAAAATCTGCTTTTATGTCAAATTTCCACATAAGAAGCTATGCTGCGCGCATGTGCAGAAAATTACTGCAACTGGCAGGTAAAGTGGTGCGACAGGTTTTCTGAGTCTCCATGATAGAAATCAACAACTTGTTGCATTGCCAAAAGCTATAAAATATTTAATAAACGCAAAACTGCTAAATGTTATATAAAAGATTGGAGTGTGGGGCCAGTGGTACAGCGGGCGGCAGTTTGATTTTTTCTGATTTTTGCTGATAATTTGACCACCATGTACGAGTGAGTACCTATACGTTAATCTACCTTGTGACGGTGTACAGTGGTTGGAGTTTGGAAAAAAGTTTTTCCTTTTTTCTGCAAAGTGGTTTTTAGAACTACTTACATAAATAACTGTTTTTTCAATAGCCTGTTCACATATTAATTTTATGATGTTTTTACTTTAAAACTTGCCAATACTTTCAAGCTTAGTTTTGTAACAATAACATCAAAAGTTTGTTTTGAAGAGTACTGGGAAATCGTAAAGAAAATATGAAGGAAAATGTTAACAAAAAAACATTCTGAACTGAACCATTCAATAAAATTAACAGAAAATGTATAATATGTGAATGCCTGGCGAATACGTTAAGGATCAAAAAAGTTTCTTTGTTCAAACCGCAACGTTAGCAAAACTCTTATTTTTCGCCAAAACTTTTCTTTTGACTTCAGTTGAAAGTTTTTAAGTTATTGGAGAAGAAATAAAGAAAGAATACATTTTACCGTTCAAAGTGATTCTGATGGAATATTTTTTGTTGAATCATATGGTTTGTAAGAGAAGGATAAAAACTACTTTAAGAAGTAGTCTAAGAGTCAGGTTTGAAGGGTCAGATTCATCTATACTTCTATATCTATACTATTATATAAAGTTAAAGCAAACATTTTTTGTTGCCGCTAAACTCCAAAAGTACAGGTCCGATTTTTATGAAAAAAGTTTTAAAATATCACATTTATACTGCAAAAGGATATAGAGGTTTTTTCTTTACGAAGTTTTTATTATAAGAATCTTTAATTAAAGTGTAAAGTTTTTTAAGAAAATATCCACAAGCCATGCATTGCTTCATCGTTAGCTTTTCATGCGTTTGTGCTGCGAGAGCTTCAATAAACTTCACGTTGCTCTCTAATATATTCTCTCTTTGTTTTCAGCAAGCACAACACAACAAAATAAACAAACAAATACATGTACATACATAATTTGCTGAGCTTAAAAGAAAAGAACAAATGACTCTACCATACTAATTTTAAACAAATACATGTACCAGAGCTGTAAAAGATTGAATCATTTCGGAATGCACACACTCTTAATGCATTCAAAAGCTGCATCAACTAGATTGCAATCTTATGCTTGTGTAGAGTAAATGAATTACAGATGCAAAATTCATCATTCTTTGAAGATAAAAGAATTCACACCCAATGCTCTCTAAGGAATGGGACTTGTAGAAATATCAATCCCATTCTTGTTGGCCTAAAAAATCTGGTGAATGCACTCAGTTTTATCATTTTTTTCAACTCTGAAACACTGGACATTTTATTTACTACCATGAAATACTACTAGATATAAAGCAGCATTTTGCATTTTTGTTGTCATTTGTTTTCGACGGCCGATCTTAGTGACATGCTTTTGTCTTTCCTTTCACATTTTCTGGAAGAATAAAGTGCTTATTAACAATCAATATTATTAACAAAATGTATAAAAATGAACTTCTACAATTTGTTGCATATAATACTTTTTCTATACATAATATAAGCCAATGGCAACCCATCACAGTCATGCCCAACCGTCACACACGCATACACAAATAACCACAAAACAACTTCAGACGCAAAAACAAATCTTTGCGGCTGAAGGCATCGCAGGCTGCATTCACTAAAATTTCAATTCGGCTGCAACTATCGATGGTTGCAGCCATCGCGGCTGAAGCCATAGGTGGCTGCATTCGGTAAAATTTCAATTTAGTGTGCATTCTTTACGTTTTGTAATTCATGACTTGAAAACAATTTTAATCAGCCTAAAGGCTTCAGCCTAAAGAGTACACACATTGAATGCTAGAAAAAAGATTTCAGCTTTTGAATTCTTAAACAAGAGAATGAAAAGTGAAAATGAATTCCCACTTTTACAGCTCTGACACGTACATACATACTTTGCCGAGCTTAAAACAAAAGAACAAATGACTCTACCACACAAATTCCCAATTGGATCGAAGTATATTCTAATATGTTGAAATTAGTTTTGGTGTGGTGAATCAATTCATTACAGTTTTGTTAAAAGGGGATTCACTGACCACCTTCAGCATGTGCAGGATTTTTTTTCTTAAATGAATCAAAAGGGCCATGACAATGATTTGACGATTATTTTCGACTTGAACGAAGTTAAAATAGCCCCGCAGACGTGTTCAAGTAAATGGTGCCTTTTTTTGAGGCAGAGTACTTAAAATTGACATAAAAACTTTTTAACAAAAAAAAAAAAAAACTGACTTCAAAATCACTACAAAGTAATAAATAATTTTAAATAACCTTTCCCATTAATTTCTTGGTCAAATTTTAAAAGTTATTTATATGTATTATAATATTGGAAATCTTATCATTTCCATTTTTTTCTAATTTTTTTTTTTATTATCATCAATATATTAATTGCTTTATGAACATAAAAGCTTTAAAGTCGGTGCTAATCTTACTAAGTCGAAATCTTTTTTATTTTAATTTTTTCTAATATGTTTTATTATCATAAAAATATTACTAACTTTATGAATATAAAAGCTTTTTAGCGATTTTTTGCTTTCAGTTGGCAATTGTTGAGTACGCTGAATGTAGCCAATTGTGTAGCTATTGCACAATATGTTATATTCAATATGAGCTTTACAAGCTCACCCAAACCAGTATGGTGAGAATGTTTATGTGTACAAAGCTTTTAAAATTACAACAGTGTCACCAAGACAGCTAGCATCAAATAAAAAAGTTTAAAATAGTGCAGGGATGGTAAAAGATCATGATTGTGTGTCAAAGATTAGCGCCGACTTCAAAGCTTTTATGTTCATAAAGCAAATAATATATTGATAATAATAAAATAAATTAGAAAAAAATGGAAATGATAAGATTTCTAATATTATAATACATATAAATCACTTTTAAATTTTGACCAAGAAATTAATGGGAAAAGTTATATGAAATTATTTTTTACTTTATAGTGATTTTGAAGTCGGTCTTTGTTTTGTTAAAAGTTTTTATTTTTTCCTTTTTAGAGAATATTTATGTCACAGTATTTTTGAAGAAAATTTCAAACATGAAACTTTGTTCATTAAAAATTTGTTTTATTAATTTCTGAAAGTTTGTTGGATATTTTCCATTTCTGTCTCTATACAAATTTTATTAAAGTGTCAAGCCCTTTTTCTAATCCCGCCCACTTTATTGATCGTACTTTATAATGGATCTATCTAGCTCTGTGCCAAATTTCAGTTTCCAAGTATCAATATTAACCGGTATATACTACTTTCCTTACAGTCCCACACCCTATGTACAATCCCGCACACTTTTGTAATGATTCTATCTACCCACCTACCTGCATACAAAATATTAGTACGCTAGTGTCAATATTAACTAAGATATAGTATTTTTCTAATATTGCCACACCACTTTCTTGAATAATGCCCACTTTTTTTACTGTAATTTGTAGTAACTGTGTCTATCCATGCATTTAATTTCAGTATCCTAGTGTCAGTATTATTCGATATACAGAGTTTTTATAATATTGCCACAACCCATTGGCGAATAACGCCCACTTTCCTGACCGTAATTTTTAATAACTCTGCCTTCCCATGTACTAAATTTCAGTACTCTAGTGTCAACATTATTCGATAGACAGTGTGTTTCTAATATTGCCACACCCCTTTGTCAAATAACGTCCACTTTATAGACCGTAATTTGTAATAATTGTGCCTACCCCTGTATTTTTACTGTAAATTTCAGTACCTTAGTATCAATATGAACTGAAATACAGTGTTTTTCTAATAGTGACACGCTCCTTTGTCGAATATCGCCCACTTTTTTAAAAAAAGACCTCCGCGTTAATGGTATCTATCTGTTGAAAAAAAATTACGACAATCGGGCAAGTGCTTTAGGAGTTATCGATGTACATACATTTAAAAAAAAAAAAAGATTAACCAACGAACTTGAGAACCTCTTCCCTTTTGAAGTCGGTTAAAAACGAGTTTCCTGCTCCATACTGAGGATACCAGTTATGCACCAATATTTTTTTGCTCACCAAATTGGTAAAGAATTAAGGTTTCTGGAGTTGTCTTTATTCTTTTCCAATTTTTGCATAAAGTTGAACCACTGTGCAATGTTGTAAGTTTTATATTGCGGTCATAATTTGAGGTTTTGCAGAATATTGTGTAAGAAATAAAAAAAAAACAATAAAATTATTTATGATGATTTCAGAAGCTGTTTTTTTAATTAATTAACATATAAACGTCATTTTCTTTAGATCGTAAAATTGCAAAATTTGGCATTTATATAAAACTTAATTGCAAACCGAATTTTTGCATTTAAGTGTTACGGTAATTGTTGGCTGCCAATTCTATTTCATTTAAGTTGATTCAAAATGGTGGAACAGACCATTATACTTTGAAGATTTAATAAAAAAAAAAATTTATTCGCTGACCTTCAAAGACACAAACCACTGATCTACATCACAGCTTAACTAATTTTCAAAACCAAGAACAACAATTAAACAAAAAATAAGAAATAAACAATTCCTCATAGTCCCTTCACTAGCGCTCAAGGTGATCTATAATAAAAAAGAATTAAGCATTAAATTGTTTGCATCTCAACAATTACTTGAACAATTTAAAGCATTCGAAGGTGTGTAATTTTAAGAAACAAATAAATAAAAAATCAGCATTAAATCGACAACTACATACTACTCATGTTGTATAGGAAGTGAAACCAGTTCTTATGTTTCTTCGTATAAATGTTTAATTATCGCATTTTTTGTTTTTATTTAAATTAAATACGCGAAAAAAAACCTTGCAACACCGTTCTTTGCCACAATTTCTGAGCAATAAAAATGAAACCTCGTTAACTTGAGCCCGTTCTTCAAGCGAATGCTTGGGATAGTTTGTTTTTTTTCATGTTTTACTTTGTCATGAATACCCTTTAGTTGTTTTACCGTTGTTGTTGTTGCTATTTTGCTACATTTGCCATTTTTGAACAGGTTCACTTTCAATTTTTTTTTTGTATCACGTTTATTTTTTATTTTTGTTTTGGTTTTCTTGGGTCTCAGGTTTATGATCGAAAATTGTTTGACTTGCACGCGTCCGAAATAAAACACAAAACACCAATTTTATGGTAACCCTGGTGTCATTGTTGGCTTGGAATCATTGTTCAATTGCGATTTTGGTCAAAAAATACTACCAACAAGATTTAGCAAAAGTTGAATGCCATGAAAATACAACAAAAACAAACAAAGGAAGTACAATTGTTGAAAGCAGTAAATAAAAAAAAAAAAACAAGAAAACAAACGTGAAATCACTTTCTTATGGTGGCGCGCTGTAAACGCAATGAAAGTCATTTTGTTGGTATGTTATAGAGATATACATGCTTATTTTTAGTAGCTTTGGCAAATATTTTTTTTTTATAGAACGCTGCTAATGAAACCAAGAGTGGCTGAGCATTGTATGACAAAAACTAGATTACTTAAGAAATTGTTAAAACAACGCTATAACCCTTTCAAGGACACATTAAATCTAGTCAATAGATCTTGAAGAAATTTGGATCATACAGATTTTTGGGTTACTACCTGTAATATACTTATCATTTGGTCAAATTTGTGTAAGAAAACGAATTTAATCTTCGAACATGAAAAAACATTGCATACAAAGGTTTCCGGAGATGTTGGTCAAGAATATGTGGTCGAATTTCTGTAAAATTCTATAGTTAATACAACTGTCAAATTCTTTGCCATAGAGTTCAAGTTGGATTCTATTAAATTCTGGAAAAAATTATATTTTTCTATTGAATTTAATATCCTGTAGAGCCTCGCATACCGAAGAGTCACGAGCTATGAGTTAAGAGTTAAGAGTTAAGCGTTAAACGTTAAGAGTTAAGAGTTAAGAGTTAAGAGTTAAGCGTTAAGAGTTAAGAGGTAAGAGTTAAGAGTTAAGTTAAGAGTTAACAGTTAAGAGTTAAGCGTTAAGAGGTAAGAGTTAAGCGTTAAGAGTTAAGAGGTAAGAGTTAAGAGTTAAGAGTTAAGAGTTAAGAGTTAAGAGTTAAGAGTTAAGAATTAAGAGTTAAGAGTTAAGAGTTAAGAGTTACGAGTTAATAGTTAAGAGTTAAGAGTAAAGAGTTAAGCGTTAAGAGTTAAGAGTTAAGAGTTACGAGTTAATAGTTAAGAGTTAAGAGTAAAGAGTTAAGCGTTAAGAGTTAAGAGTTAAGAGTTAAGAGTTAAGAGTTAAGAGTTAAGAGTTAAGAGTTAAGAGTTAAGAGTTAAGAGTTAAGAGTTAAGAGTTAAGAGTTAAGCGTTAAGAGTTAAGAGGTAAGAGTTAAGAGTTAAGAGTTAAGAGTTAAGAGTTAAGAGTTACGAGTTAATAGTTAAGAGTTAAGAGTAAAGAGTTAAGCGTTAAGAGTTAAGAGTTAAGAGTTAAGAGTAAAGAGTTAAGCGTTAAGAGTTAAGAGTTAAGAGTTAAGAGTTAAGAGTTAAGAGTTAAGAGTTAAGAGTTAAGAGTTAAGCGTTAAGAGTTAAGAGGTAAGAGTTAAGAGTTAAGAGTTAAGAGTTAAGAGTTAAGAGTTAAGAGTTAAGAATTAAGAGTTAAGAGTTAAGAGTTAAGAGTTACGAGTTAATAGTTAAGAGTTAAGAGTAAAGAGTTAAGCGTTAAGAGTTAAGAGTTAAGAGTTAAGAGTTAAGAGTTAAGAGTTAAGAGTTAAGAGTTAAGAGTTAAGAGTTAAGAGTTAAGAGTTAAGAGTTAAGAGGTAAGAGTTAAGAGTTAAGTTAAGAGTTAACAGTTAAGAGTTAAGCGTTAAGAATTAAGAGTTAAGAGTTAAGAGTTAAGAGTTAAGAGTTAAGAGTTAAGAGTTAAGAGTTAAGAGTTAAGAGTTAAGAGTTAAGAGTTAAGAGTTAAGAGTTAAGAGGTAAGAGTTAAGAGTTAAGAGTTAAGAGTTAAGAGTTAAGAGTTAAGAGTTAAGAGTTAAGCGTTAAGAGTTAAGAGGTAAGAGTTAAGAGTTAAGAGTTAAGAGTTAAGAGTTAAGAGTTAAGAGTTAAGCGTTAAGAATTAAGAGTTAAGAGTTAAGAGTTAAGAGTTAAGAGTTAAGAGTTAAGAGTTAAGAGTTAAGAGTTACGAGTTACGATTTTAGAGTTAAGTGTTAACCTATTTTGTCAAAAATATTAGGCTGTCCCAAAAAAATTTTTTTTTTGCTCAAGCTTTTTTTGAAAGCTTATGGAGTAAAGAATTTTTGAGATTATGTTTTTTGATTGTTTGGAAAAGGTTTAAGGTCGCGCTAGTCGAATTTTCCCTAAAAATCAGGTTTTTAGGAGATTTTATGAATTTCAAGCATAAGTTGGTCAATAACAGACATTTTCTAAGTCTTTGAGTAATCATTTGGAAAGTCAAATATCCAAACTTTACTTTTATGTAAATTTACATAAATCAGAAGTGTTGGCAGTTTTTTTTGGACATTTTGGGTGTACTATATTTTATTTTTCGTGAAATTTGAAAAAACGCTTCATCACTTTTAAAAATTTCATCAAAATGAAAAAAGGTAATCATGCACTTTGAGTAACATGGTAAAATATTAAATAATTAAAAAAAATTCTTGATATAACTCTCGCCGTGCTGAAGTTATAGCCTTTAAAGCTTTGTAATCGTTAAATCGTTGATTGGTACGTCGATTATGAAATTGCTAAAAATATGCAACGTGTAAGCCTACCCTTTCAAACAGCTGGGAAAAAGCATGTAAGGTGTAAATATACTCTAATGGTTTTTAGGGAAAATCTGATTAGCGCGACCTCTAAACGTTTTCCAAAAAATCTGAAAAAAAAAATCTTTAAAATGCTTTACCTTATAAGCTTTCAAACAAAGGTTGAGCAACTAAGAAATTGAAAAAATTTTCATTTGGGACACCCTAATGTAGATGTGTGCCTGGAATAGTAACTATCTGCAACTGACGTGCCCTAATTATCACAATTCTACTGAAGTGGTAATGAGGGTAATGTGAGAAACAAGGTTAAAAAACAATAGCAATAGAAAAATTAACATATTTTTGACCAAAAAGTTGCAATTGTTAAGTGTAAAACCTATAAGTTAACTCTAAGCTACTGAAAGGGTTAAGTAGAGCTATTTTTATCACATCGATTTTTAATAGCGTTATTAACAGGATGTATTGGTAATAATCTTATTATCAGTATGTCGAGCCTCAAGTTTTCGCAAGTCTCATCATAACACTCATCATAACACTTTAATATTGTTAGTACTCAAAATAAATTTTTCACTTGATAAAAATTATTCTATTAAATTTATTATAATTAAGACTTTTACAAAACAAAACATTTACAAAACACTTTCTTGTTTTAAACTATTTTAAACTTTAAACTATAAATTTTCAACAAAATAAAAAACAAAAATCAGAATGTCACAGAAAGTAAAAAATATTATTGAAGCCACTTGCGTCAAAATAATGACAAAAATTTAATTCATCAAATCAATAGAAGTATCAAAATGTAGAATAAGAAATAAAAATTCAAAAGTTTTTTTTTTTAGATTTTTGTATAAAAAAAATTAAACATTAAAAAGTTGGTATCAGTACCAAAAAAATTTTCCATACAAATCATTTTATGAATAACTCTACATACTTTAAGTGACTGATATTCCAGTAGATATGAAAGAACCATCTAAAAAAGGTTACAGTAAAGGTTCGTAAATTACATATTTTCATAAAAATTATATCCAATGCTCAAAAGACCACTTAATTCAATAAATTTATAACTTAAGACTGTCTATAATAATTGATTTGCCATTTTATATAATTTAATTGTTTTATTTTGACAATTTCAATTTCATATTGTCAATATTGAAAACAAATACTTTGCATTGAACTCTATTGATTTGTACTCACCGATCCGAAAAAGCATTAACTGCAATGAAAAGAACAAAAAAATAACTTTATTATGATAGTAAAAAGTTAGAGAAAATTAACCGATAATAAAATCATTAGAATAACTTAGCTTTACACTTAAATGAATACTATTTTATTTGCTCTCTAATATCCATGACAAAATAAATTCTAAGCATCTTTCACATTTTTGACAAAATGGATGGACCCAATATAGATGGCTGCAACATTGTTCGGGTTTATTATGATACTAAGATGGGAAGTAAAGATGGCTTGACAAAGTTTGTTGCAGCGAAGGTCTACATTTCTAATAAAACTAACTAACATTACTAATATAAATACTTTATTTTTGTATCTCAGATTTTGAAAGAAAAATTCTTTTGGTAGATAATCCAAAACAATTTTTTTTTTCCGAATCGGTTCTACAAAAGCAAAGTTTTTGTTTCTGTGATTTTTGTCTCCAAATTATATTCATCATTTCGACAATGCTGTTTTAATACTTTCAGATCAATGAAAATACTTGAAAAATAACTGGTAGAAACTTGAAAAATAACTGGTACAAGGTGGCGCAAAAATAACCTTCCGATGTTTTTTGGCTGTAATTTAAAAAAAAAAATGAAAAACTTTGATTCTTCTTGTGGATTATTTTTATTTGGTCTTTTAATTTTTTTACATCAAGTCGAGAATATGATGTCATGTAAATGGCCGCCGCCACAGTTGATTGTCATTTGAGCCCTTTTTATGGCATTTTCCATCACTTCGGCCAAAACTTCCGGCGATAGGTCCTCATATTCTTGACGGATATTGTCTTTAAGAGCTGCAAGAGTCTGAGGCTTGTTGACATAAGCCCGCGACTTCAACAAGCCCCACAAAAAGAAGTCTGGAGCGGTCAAATCAGGCGATCTTGCTGGGCAGTGCAAATCGCCAAATCGGGAGATTAGGCGCCCGGGAAATGCATCCTTCAGCATATCGGTTGTGGCACGTACAGTGTGTGCCGTTGCACCGTCCTGTTGGAACCACATGTTTTCCAATCCCAATTCATCAAGTTGCGGCAAAAAGAACTCGTTGATCATTGCTCTGTAGCGCTCACCATTCACAGTAACCGTTTGGCCCGCGACGTCTTCGAAGAAAAAAGGTCCGATGACTCCTCCAGCGAAAACAGCACACCATACAGTGACTTTGAGCGGGTGTAATGGCTCTTCGTGGGTTACACGCGGATTTTCAGTGCCCCAGAAGCGTAAATTTTGCTTATTTACGTACCCGCTAAGATGGAAATGGGCCTCATCACTCATGATTATTTTTGATGAAAAATCATCTTCCTCTTGGTGGTTTATTAACGTGTAGTTCGCATGTGTTTACTACACAAATGTCAAAACAGAACTGACATTAGGGGCCAATCGCAAATTTATAGCATTTTCTGATAGGAGGATTACTTTTGCGCCACCTTGTAGGAACATGTTTACTAAAATTTAATTAATTTTTATTTTTCTAAAATTGTATCATTTGAAAAGTTGTGGCAACTTTTTACACCCTTGTTACATCATGGCTGCCATGGTTGAAATCAAGTCTGTGAGTTTGTAGGCAAGACCCCTTTAAAGACAAGGTAAGGTAAGAAACAGATTCGAAGTCTTGTTTTCTGTTGTGCTCAGAGTTGCACCAGAACGTACTTTAGGGGCGTAGTATTATCGGCCGCTAATATAATTTTTTATATAATGGACTTTTTTTTTGTTGTGGAGAGTACATATAACATATCTAAACAAAATTTTTCCTTCTTTATCTGAAGCTTAACTGAAAGAAGGTATTTTCGTTGATACGGACATAAGAAAATTGATGAAAGATACAGCTTTTGATGAAAAATTGAAGTAGTGAGGGAGTAGTGAGATATTTTCTAGGAAACCACAAAAGAGGAAATTGTGGAGAAGATGATAGAAAATTTCGGCAAAATGAGATGTTCGATGAGCATTAAACTTCATTTCCTTTATTCGCATTTGGACTACTTTCCTGATAACTTGCGAGCCGTAAGTGAAGATCAAGGCGAAAGATTTTACTAGGATTTGAAAAAGAATGAACGTTGCTATCAGGGAAGGTGGAAGCTGTTAAAACGAGATGATCAAACTCAGAATTTTAAGCGAAAATCTCATAATCGGAGCTTCGGTGAAAAAAATGCAAGATACCACAAAAGTATTTAATATTTTTAAATTATTTATTACTGTCATTCAAATGTATTTTGAATGTTTTAAAGTTATGTAATTATTTCTTAATTGAAATAAAAAAAAAAAAAATATCTCAGTAAAGTCGCTTTTTTTTTAATTCACACAATGCTGTTTTTAAAAAAAAAAACTAAGGGTGATAGGAAAAATTCAAGTAAATATTCGTAATCTAAGCACCAAAATATGCACCAAGATCAGCATTAAAGTCCAAAAGATGAAAATAAGAGTTAAAATTTGCAGACCTGTGTAATTAGTCTTTGAGTTAAGCCTAATTTAACATTTGACAATTAAGAGTTAAAATCAAAATTTCGTGACCTGAATAATAAAATTTTTATGAATCATGAATCATGATCTCATCTAAAGTGTTCTCAAAACCAAAAAACCACACCCAAGTCCGAAAAAAAACACCCATATCCTTTTTTTAAAATATTATACTGCTACCAATATAATTTCGAAATCAAGGGCGTAGTTTTCTTGATAATTTACCCTTGATAATTTCTGGCTTCCCAAATTGTTCAGATGCCCATTTTAATCACAGTGAAATGTAATGAATGAATGAACTCCTTTTGTGTTTCTAACAATTTCGAAAGCTCAGCAAATTTATGCCGAACTTCAGAAAGTTTCTTCAAAAATTGCTAATTTTATTCACAGTGTAGCCATGAGCTTAATAAAAGCTAAGTAACAAAAACAAATTCAAGCATTGTGTGTGTGGTTTTGGCAAACACCCACCTCACGCCCAAATGCCAAGCAATACCTAGTTATGAAAAAAAAAAATTAACAATATTAATGAAGAAATGCAAACAACTCGAACACGCTTCAATGACTTTTGCAACGCCTCAAATTCTTATGAGCCACGCTAATAAACCACAAATACGACAAGACGACTATCAAATTGCACAACAATAAATTTGTTGTTATAAATGGGCGCATGATAATTGCAAAATATGGCAACAACAACAGATTTTTTGACACAGCTGCTCAGGTTGCTATATTTTGAGGATTTTTTTTTTGTTTTTTACAACAATTGTTTTGTCGCAGATAAAAGACAGTTCCTTTGTGACAGCGTTTTTCACACTCACACCAATATTTGGCACTTTTGAGACATGTGCAAATTGGCCACAACAGGAATGTGTGTTTTTGTTTTTTTTTTTTTGTAATTGCTTTCCTAGGCAATTTGACACTTTTTGTATTGCTTAGTTTTTAATTTTTTTTTTGCGATTTCGACAGCAAAATTAAGGTTACGCCGGGCTTTTTATATTGTTTGATTTTTGGAGCTTGCAATTATTTCGTGTTGTCGTAATATTTAAGCGTCTGGCGTAATTAAGCTGTGTCATTACGATGAATTATATAAAATTTTAAAAAATGTGTCGCGACATTTAGGCAAGGTGCAGCGAAAAATTGAAAACATGGCAGTTATTGAAAAATGTTGGTACCAATATCAATAAAAAAGTAATGTCATAATGAAATTTTTTAAATTTGTTATGCTAATTTAGAGATATGCTTTCAGTTAATTCCATTTAAAAACTAAGGAAAGTCAGTATTTGGAGTTTGGGCGACAATTTTTGACTTTTAGTTTTTGTTTTAAATTCGTTTTGAAGCGGTAAAATGGCTTAAAATTGGGTCTTTCCACTCTTATACAATAGAAATAGTTTTTAATGTTAAATTTTCTATAGAAAATGTTTTAAATTGAATATTGCTTAACGGTATTTGGAATTTGCTTGTTGCAGAGGCATTCGAAGTTGTTGTTGTTGTTGATGACAGAAGCAGCCACAACATTTCTTGTCAATCGTGTCACCTTTAATGCTCACGAAATCGTGTAAATCACAGCAACCCAAAAACCCGGCAAAACTATCAACTCAAGCAACAGCAACTTTTACCCAAAAAGCCCAGTAATTTGACTTGATGTTTAGTTTTTTGTTTTGTTTTTGATTTTTTCGTTTTCATGTGACAACGTTTGGGCCATCATGATTTTGTGCCAAATCGATTTCCGCTTAACCGCTTGTTAAGTGTTTCTTTTTTAGTTTTTTTTTTGTTTTTTTTATTTATTTCGTTTTCGTATAGCTGAGAATATTTTTGTTAACTGTTGCTTAATTTGACACACATTGTTCCAATCCTCAGCAATTGTGAGAAGCATTATTGTCAATGTTAACTATAGAAATCCATTCATGTCAGCGAAATTTGGCATTTAAGCTATTTATTATTGGTTTTTGCTCTAGGCCATGAGAGTAAGAAGACATGTATGAAGACAAAATGAATGACAAAATTATTTTTAAACAAACACTTTGGAAGACAGTTTCTATTTATCAATGTCCAGTGATGATTTTTCTGTTGTCTCTCGTTCAAAGATTGATAGGAGTTAGTAAATATCTAACAAAAACATTCCAGCTACAACTTTCACATTTTAAAATTACACGGGTTTAAAAAAAATTACGATAACAATTGTTGTTTGACAGTTGTGGGTCAATTGCAAAATTATTTCCTGCGATGATTTGAATCCGTTGTCATAATACGCAAATCTACAAGGTTTTTTTTTGGAAATTTTAGATATTTTGGGTCCTACGCTCGAAAAATGGCGTTTTGAGCTTTTTTGAGGTTATGTATTGGATGCACATAATTTTAAAGCTCTTTACTACCAATGGCTTTATTTAGTACTTCCCCTTCAAAAGTGGTTTAGAAACCATCGTAATAAAAATTGTACTCTCATAGTCTTAAGGGGAGCAACGCAGCCAGAGGCCGAAAAAAAAGGTCATGTTTGTGAATTTTTTTAAGGAAACCTATGGGATATTTTTGAATGAGGGTTTTTATACCTAAAAATATACACATTGAAGAGTCTTTTTAGTTTTTTTTTTATTAAAAAATATTTAATATTAAGGTCGATACAGCAGTTTTTGTAGAGCGCTCTGAAAAAAAGGTGAAATGCGGTGACCAAGATTGCTCCTCCTTAATTCATCTGAAACAAAAAAATGAAATATATTATTAAAGTAGATACTTAAAACTCGTACTTGTCATAGCCGTTTTTGAAAATATTGATTTTTCACAAAATGGCGGACTTTCAAACGTAAAAAAACGATTTTCGACCAAAAATTCGTCATAGTTTTGCCTATAAAAAATGAACGAACCTAAAAAAAAACAAAATCCTATGACAAGTACGAGATTATTATGTGTACAATAAGCCTGCAAAAAAATCAAAACGATCGCTTCACTGAGCTTTGAGAAATCTTGGTCACCGACTTTGAAAACATGGTTTCGAGAAAAACGCGTTTGAAAATAAGCGCCAGCACTGCGCGCTCTAGAAGGCGATTCACTCAGTAGGCTATAACTTTGTTATTTTTTGAGATATTAACTTGAAATTTTTACCAAATATTCTTGAAACTTAAGGCTTTAAGAAAATGCAAAAAAAATTTTTGAAAAAAAAAAAAGTTCTGACTGCGTATCTCCCCTTAAAAGTATTCCAAAAATTCAGTTTACAAGTATACGTTGGCTGCTAGTTATATTTCGGCACCTGGCTATGCTAGTGTCATTCCAGTCGAAGTGACATTTGATAGTTTGACATTTTTTAGCTTATACGTACTCACAATGTCTCAGTGTACGTGCGCTTATTGTGTTGTTTACAGTGCTTTCAAAATTGTAATTCAGCAAGAAAATTAACACGTGAACATTTTTGTGCGATTATTTTGTAACAACTTTCTACGTGAATTATCTCCACAAGACTGCATCGATGAACTCAATGCGATTTTGGCGATGCAGCACCATCAAAAACTTCTGTATATTGGTGGTACACAGAAGTTCGCTCACTGACGTATTTCGTAAAGGGCTCCCAAAATCAATTGTTGTGCCACAAAACATATGTAAAATCGTGACTGGTGACAAATCATGGATCTCTGCCTATGGCCCAAAATACACTGTAGTGCTCAGTCTGCGTGAAACCGGTTTTCTTAGGCAAGGGAGGTGAGGCAGGCCACGTGAGGAGCGTGAAAGTTTACTCAGCAAAAAAGCTGTAGTGACGATTGACTGACACGCATACATAAGCAAAGTCATCACATTTTATTTTAGGGGTGGTTTTCAATTTTTGATTTTCAGCGCTCTCATTCGTTTGTCGGCATTGAAGATGCAAACACCTTAAAAAAATAATAGAACGAAGCTGCAATTAATTTGAACAAAAATGGCGGTGAGGAGAGAAAATTTTAAAGAAACGTAGAAAAAAGCCGAAACGGAATATTTGATAAAACTTTATGAACAAAATCCTGGTTTGTATGACTGCAGACATGCTGATTTTGTTAAAACAAATAAAAAAGAAGTAGTTTTGAAACAAATAACAGCAGAAATGCAGCGTGTTAAGCCAGGCGTCACTGCTAAAAGCTGCAAAAATATGTCCGCGCACATTTGATTTGAAAACTCGCGCAGTTCAGAAAACTTACAAAACTAATACAACCAAACACATTTCATGTATACAAGAAAAAACTGGTTTTACGTAGACTGACCACTACAGTGTATTTTTGAACGACTGACTGCTCACGCAGACTGAGCACTACAGTGTATTTTGGGCCTATGAGTCTGAAAGTAAACAGCAGTCGACTGTATGATCGACTGTATGGTCGACAAGATGAACCAAATCAAATAAAAGTTGTTTGAGCTTGAAGGACTGCGAAGCAAATGGTCATAGGTTTTTCCAAAAAATTGGCCATGAAGCCATAGTACCTCTTGAGACAAATAGAACTGTCAATTTGAAATGGTACACAAACATTTGTGTGCCAGAAGTGTTTCGTGAAATAAAGAAAAAAAAAAAAAAACAAGCGCCGGAGAATTATTCTTTATCAAGACAATGTGAGCTCCCATACATAAGCTTCAACAAAGGCGCTTTTGAGCACTCAAAACATCGAATGAATGGGTTATCCACAGTATAGTTTCAATTTGGCACCCAATGACTTCTTTTTGTTTCCACCGATCAAAGAAAAACTGCGAGGGTAACGATTTTCGACGTCAGAAGAAGTTAATGCGTTAAAAAATTATGTTTTAAAGGTGTGTCTAGCGGAATGAGATAAATATTAGAACAAATGGTTGGACCCAATGCAAAAATATATTATGTTATTCCTATAGGAGAATATTTCGAAAAACAATAAAGCTATTTTTACAAAAAAAAATTTTCGGTCTTTATATTTATTCTCAAAATATGTGTAGCAATCCTATTATAATCTTTAATACCTCAAAAATTCTGGGTCTGACCTTGGCTTCGCATTTCACGAGAATAATTATTTTTTTCTTTTTGTTAGAACCAAGGATTTTAGGTGCTTAATCTTTTCAGACAAGTCTGCCTGGTTTCGACTGTGGTGATAGATTGGTCGGAAGTAAGGGGCAATCAAGTGAAACTTGTGTAGGATGTTTTAAGCATAGCGGAAAGTAGTAGAAGTATGTGAATTTGTATCTGAACCAAGTTTTATGCCTTTTCCTCAGCCAATTCAAGTTACTACAAATTTACTTACCACCAACTTAGCCTTTTGAGTCGTAAGTATTGATGAATTTGTAATTTTATTTGATTTGAAATAATGAAAAATCAATAAAATTTTAAAATTTAATAACCATTTCACCTTAACCCTTAAATGCCCAACAACACCGATTTCATTAAAAATGTTATGCTAAATGATCCCCTGAACACGATTCCGTTTTTATTTTTTTGGAACAAATGTTTGTTTACGAGTTATTAAAGAGAACATGGTTGTATCCAAAAAGATACAGTGGGCATTCCGACGTATACCATCAATCAACTTGGTTGTAGGAGTTCAAGGTAAAAACGTCGAAAACGATTCTTTTTATGATAACTCTAAATTTGTTTGTTAAATGATACTCTAAAATTGTTAATAATTTAAAAGATTATTTCGAAGTTTCCGTAAAAATTAAAAAAAAAAACAATTTTTTGAATTTGACGGTCAATATTTCCCAAACCAACAAAGTTATGCCAATAATTAAATTTTTGTTTTTTATTTGCAATTTTTTGAGTGAAACTACATATCCAGCATTTTTTTGCAATTTTTTAAAATAAATTGCTTTTTTTCTCGGTTGTATCCAAAAAGATACACTGGGCATTGAAGGGTTAAGCGAAGACTTGGCGAAATTTGGAAGCTTTGCATACGTCTGCGAGTTGTTATTTTTTTTTTATAAATGTTTGTTTTGTGACTTGTTTGTATTTAACACTTGATAAATATATAAACATTAATGTTGGTTTTTTTTTTTTTGTTTCAAACCAAAAATGTTACGCTTGCGACATTCGTAAAAAATAAAATTTTAAATTTTTTACGAATTAATCATAAGTGTAAATTTTTTGTTCATAACTGAGCTTTCGACTGAATCATAGCAATTCTGTTTTATACAAAAATTAGTACTTTTCTTCGAAAATTAACTCATAAATGAATCATTAACGATACTTTTACGATTCAACTAATGAAGAAATGATAGCAAAAGCGGACTTATGACTCAAAGGATACAAGTTCAATCTTTTGCTGCGCTTAGTTCTTTTTTTTTAAATCTCTCAATAAAAAATGAGCGTTAGATAGTTGGAAACATCGTATGAAAAACATCGTTGTTCGTTACAATCACTTATTACTCGCATGCGATCAAGATACGAGTTCATTCTTGAAAGTTTTTTGCCACTAAATTAAACAAAAGATCATTTTACATATAATTTTCTAGTCAACTCGTTAGTTATCACATTGAATATATATATTTTAGTGCCAAGGATGATTCGAAAATGATTCACTTGCGAGTGCTGAAAACGTTTTGTTCCACCCGCAGAATTTTATCAGTTAATTAACAGTCACAGTTCACTAGTTCGTAGCTTTTCGCTTTTGCTTCAGATTTTGCTTTTGCTTTTGGTTCTGCTTTGGGTTTTGCATTTCCTTTTGCTTTATCATTTGCTTTTGCTTTTGGGTTTGCTTTTGCTTTTTATTTTGCGTTTGCTTTTGCTTTTACTTTTACTTTTGCTTTTGGTTTTGTTTTTGATTTTGCTTTTAATTTTTGTTTTCGCTTTAGCTTTTTCTTTTGCTTTTGCTTTCGCTTCAGATTTTACTTTTGCTTTTGCCTTTGTTTTTTTCTTTTGATTTTGCTTATAATTTTGATTTTGTTTTTGCTATTGCTTTTGCTTTTGCTTTTAATTTTGCTTGTTCTTTTGCTTATGCTTTTGCTTTTTGAGTATGCTTTTGCTTTTGCTTTTGTTTTTGCTTTAAAAACCTTTTCCAATCAAACGTTTTGCAGGAACTCTACTTAATACCGTCAAGGTACTCCTGGTCACGTCTGTAGTCAATTAAAATCTTTGCAGGGACTCCACATAATATCGTCAAGGCACTCCTGGTCGCGTCTGTAGTCATGGCAGTGACGCCCAGGAGATGCTTGAATAGACGTTAGTGTATTGGTATTAGCATGATACTAACGCCCTGAAGATTTAACTGTTGGGCATCAATTCCATGAAGCTCGACTCCATTGTCATGGGGCAACGTAGTATTCAGCCTATACGGCAGGTGTCTGCGTTGCACAAAACGGAACCGTAAAGGCACTCCAGAGAACTCTTTTAGATTTTTCTATGGTAACTCCTACTTTTGTCGGAACTAAAAGCTTGCATAAAAGTAGCTTAGAAGCTTTCAGAAAAACCATAGTAAAGTCATAATTCTCTTATATAGCTATAAGTTGCAAAAAATTCTTCTAACAGTGTGAAACAAATTTTACGCCAATGACAGACAGCGAGTCAAATAAACAAACAATTCATGAAAGCAGCAGATTAAATGACAACTCATACAAAGTGTAGAGAGTAGAGAAAACCCACGGATATGAATTGGTGGTGGTCTTGTCGTCTGTCTGTTTCTTTGGGTATATGTTTCACTTATTCAAAGCTGTTTTTTTTGACGCTGTGTAGCTGTCTGGCTAATCACAGTCTGAGCATGATGCTGACAGTGAACATGATGCTAGCGAAAACTCAAAAAAATAAAAAAAAACATTAAAAAAAAGAAGAAAAAAAGCAAAAAGCACGTCATCCTACCCAGCTAGCAGCAACTCGTTACCATTCATCAACACTTGTTTTTATACCCAACAACACGACTGTCACATATCGTGTTGCTAGTTTCAGATTTTTCAATGCTGCCAACATTATCAACAGTATTTGCATTATTTTACAACCCACCAGAGAGTGAGTTAGTTAACTCAAATTGCAGCGGAACTTAACTCTAAGAGTACAAGTTCACAACTCGAATTTCATTTAAATGGCGTTTAATTTGAGTTCATTACTTAAAAATATTCTACATTTGATGATGTTTCAACACCGGGCGAAGTCTAAGCCGCACAGTAGATCTTGTAGTGGACAAAAATCAAAAATGTTTTTGTCTCGAAATCCAATAAAATGGGTTTCGTTGTTAAGGAACTTCAAATAAAGAGGATCCAAATTATCAGTCCAAAAAAAAAAAAAACAAAAATAATGTTTGTAAATTCCATAAACCTCGTTAGAATATATTATTGACTTGCAGAATCTGTAAAAAAAAATTCACCGAATTTTACCGATTCTTTGTGAAATCTCATTTTGAAAAATGGATCAAAATTGCTATTTCACAGCAATTTTTGATAGCCATTGCATTCATTTTTATTAAAAATGTAAAATTATATTTATCATAATGAACATATCTTAGTAAAAAACAAGAAAATATGTGAGAGTCTTTTCTTTTAATTTACGTGAAAAAATTCACCGGCAATTACCGACCATTGAACAAAGTTTTAAACTTCCAAAATACAAATGCATGCATAAAACTAATATTGGTACCTTCCATATAAAATCATGTAAATTAATGATATAGGTACAAGGGGTGGACCTTTTGGGTCAAACTGATTTTTACCAATTTCAGGACATATCGATTACTCTATTTTTCTAGAATTCTGACAGAGTTTCTTTCAGATCATTGTATGTACCTCCCTTACAAAATCATGTAAAAAAATTAATATAGGTCCTAGGGAGGTACCCCTGGGCACAGACCGATTTGAACTATTTTTGAAATTTTTCTTAAGTAGCTTAAACTAACCCAGCATACCAAATTGCATTATCATACGAGCACTGCTTATATTTTTCCAACTTTTGTTTGGAGTACTTTTGTACTCAGCCTACTGTGCGACGCACAGTGTAACGAGTGCGGACAAAAATAGCTTACGAAAAAAAGTCATAAATTTATAAATCTAAATAAGCAGAATAATAGTTTAGACTATTAATATTCTTCATGTAAGAGGACTTTGCGATATCTTTTCAATTATGGACATGCCACTCTTTAAATGTTGACTTGAAAAGATGATGAAATTCTTCTTTTTACAATTTGACACTGTATATATATCTTAATAAGGCGTAAATTTTAGTATAAAAAATATGCAAAAAAATTAATTTATAAATATTTTATGTGTTTTAGCAAAACTTTTTTAATTAAAAGCAAACGTTTAAAAATTTTTGTATAGCTAAGGACAGGTTCTAGAAATCTAAAAAAACCAAAACTTTGAAAAGCAATAACAAAAAAAAAGGCATTTTTGTTTTTTTTTTTTAGTTTTATTATGTCGAATATCAACACTTTCTCAATATGTTCCCAAAATTTGGTTTGCCGAAACTCAATAATAAGGACTTTATGCTCACTTTTCTGGAGCATGTTTTAGCGAAAATGAGCAATTTTGTATGAAAAAATAATAACTTTTTCACAAATTTCAAAACACAATAAAATAAAAAAAGCATTTTTGTTGTATTTTTAATTTTAATTTTAGCACGTGTAATATCAATATTTTCTCAATATGTATTCATAATTTGGTTTGCCGAAACTCAACAATAAAGACTTTACGCCCACTTTTCTGAAGCATGTTTTGTCGAAAATAAGCAATTTTATATGAAAAAATAAAAAAAAAATGTTCTCGAATTTAAAAAAAAAATTCATTTGTTTAATAAAACTTTCAAATAAAACACTTTATCAACAAAAAAGCCAAAGAAAAGGAGTAGTGGCAAATTATCTGAATCTTGTTCTCGCTAAAATGCCCTTTACGTTTATACTGTAAAATAAGTTATATGGGAGGTGGGCGTGCAAGTTGGCCGATTTGGCTAATTTTCACACCAGCTATTTATAGCTACAAAATAACTATATGTAGTAAATTTAAATGATCTGGGGGGAGAATTTTTTGTGTAAATATACCTGATTACCGATTTCAGTTATAAGGGAGGTGGTCATATTAGTGAACCGATTTAGTTCATTTTCACACCAGCTGCTTATAATTCTAAACGAACTATGTGTACCAAATTTTATTGATCTAGGATAATAGTTTGGAGAACTATTTCATATTACCGATTTCGGTTATATGGGAGGTAGGCGTGCCATTCATTCAATTTGAACGAAATTTTGTGAAAATAATTGCTTCATCGTAAAACTCATTTTTAAAAAATTTCATAATTTTAGGATAACTCCTTCTATTTTTGTGCACTCACTATATGGGCTCGTTGCACTGTACGGCGTCCTGATAACGTGTGTAACAATAAGAGGTGAAAGATTTGATTTTTGAATAAAAGGAATAATTGTTTAGATGGCGCTTTTATTTTTATTGGATTATAATTTAGACACATAAAGATTATGTATGAAATATAATAACTTTCAAATGGCCTTCTTGGCATAGCTTGCCGACCTTAATTCTTTTTTCTAACACTCTTTCGCATAAAAGGGGTTCTATTTCGGAGATGGTGACTTCAATTTTCGCTTTAAAAGTTGGATAGTTAACGTAGAATTTACTCTTAGCATACCACTAAAGAAAGAAGTCTAACGGTGCTTAAACACAAGATGTAGGTGGCCAATTAGTATCACCAAAACGTGAATTTACGCGACTAGAGCACTTCGTGTACAATAACTCGATTTTTTACCACTTGTATGAGGCGTAGCACCATCCTTTTGAAGGTAGAGATAGTTAGTGTCCGTAAACTTCATCTACAACTACCAAAAAATTTTCATCATGCCTCTGTAGCGCACTCTATTGACTGTAACGGCTCTTCTGTCGTCAATTTCAAAAAAGTATGGTACTATGACATCTTCGGCCCATAATCCGCACCAAACAGTTACGCCTTGTGAGTGAATTGATATTTCCTGAATCACTCGCGGCTTTTCGCAACATCAAATGTTGCAATTTTGTTTATTAAAGTAGTTGCTAGTGAAAAAATGAGCTTCGTCAGAAAATACGATTTTTTTGCAAATATCACGATTCAGAATTCATGTTTTCTAAGGCTCAATCAAGGGAACATACGGCGCTGCTAGTGGTCCGTCGGCTGTAATTCTTGAGTCAATTGAACCTTGAACACATAAAAAGGAAATTATTCGACCATATTTGCTGCAGTGAAAACGTGGAGAGGTCGAGTTCTTGAACACATTGACAAATTGAGGGGGCGATTTAAACACTTGTCTTTTCGGTCGAACATCCGGGTCGAAGACGAATTCTGTTCTTTCTTTCATAGTTAATTTCCGTTATTTATAAATGATAAATGCCAGCATTTACCGACTGTCAAGCAACCAGCTATTAAATGATACGCCTTTGCAACACTAGATCTCTTGTTGATATACTCTTTATAGCTGCTTTGTTTTAACAAGATTGAATGTTTGTATTTTTTTTTTCTTTTGATATGATTTTTTGTTTTTCTCAACCTGATTTCCAGGCGCGTCAAGTGTGTGTTGCGCCAAAAAATTAATTTCGCTCTCGATCTTCTGCTAAGCGGATCTACCGTGATCTATCGTAGCGAACATGCATGACTGATTTATCCAAGCTGTTGATCTAAGTATGTAGCTATGCAGAGTTTGCCAAAGTTGCGTGCGCAGTCACTGATTTAGAAATTCAACTCAGCCGCCGCCGCAATACGCGATGCGATTCACTTTTAAGTTAAAGTTGTTTGTTTTTATTTTTTAATTAACCGTTAACTGGATTGCCTTGTTTAGCGGTGTATTTGGTGAAAATCATCAAAAGATGAAAGATTATTTCTGACAGCTCAAAAGTGGCCGGCCTCATTAATGACGGAATTCCGGCTTTTGGCTCAATGAAAGTCAGTTTTGCAGTTGCGTGGGTTTATTTTTGTATTATTTTGGTAATTCTTTTTGGCTCAACTAATTGTTAAGTAAATATTTTCAATAAGTTTGGAATAAATAAAGAAATAGACTGGCATTGTTTGATTTTGTTTAAAATTTCGTTTACTTTCGAAAACTTAAACCTACTCAAAGAAAGTCAATTTTGAATGAATTACTGATGGGTGGAAGCGCCTTAAGGAAGGAAGTTTGTAGCATTTTTGCAAAACTTTTACTTAACGAAAGTTTTTAAAAATGGTTAGAAAATACCTATGTTGGTTTTTTTGTCTTCTGCAATCAAGGTGTACAAGTTGCCAAATTTGGCTACTAGCCAATTATTTTTATAGCTGCAATTTTATAGCATCTTGTGGCTATTGCTTTGTTTGAAAAATATTTCAATGATTATTATTTTTGGTTTTGTGTCAATTTTAAACAATGTCGCTATCTTGATTTTGTCAGGTTTGAGCCACGTTCGCCATATTGTGTGCGTCATATTATTGACCATTTATTTCCAGTTTATGACTATAAAGTTCATTTGTTGTTTCTGATGTTTTTTTTTGTCTTTGTTTTATAAAATTAATCGGATTGTTTTTAAAAATCATGTCAAAGTAGCTAAAATACAGTTAAAAATGCTTTGTCTCCGATTTGATAGTAATTTTCTGAATGTGTACCGTTGGCTATTTTAATTTTTTGACAGCGATTAAACGCTTGAGTTAAATTTTTTTTTCAGCAAATCTTAAATCTTTCAAAAGCATAACGGCTGAAAGTGTTTTAAAAATCGAGAGTAATTGATTAGCCCAAACCCACGTTGTATTAAGACGTTGGTATTTAGATCGGTGAAAACTAAGTCATTTTGATTTTATTCTTTTTTTTTTTTTAAGACCAATTTGAACATCACAAAAGATGAAGATTTGATTTTCAAGAGTTGCTGGTATTGTTTGAAAATTCTTGTGGGTATTTTTTTCATATTAATTTTGTTGTCGAATAGTTTAAATTTGAAATTCCTAGCAATAAAAACATGCAGATTTGCATTTTTGTTGCATGCATTTTTATATTTTTACATTTTGTTTAAGCTTTCGTTTTCAAAATAAGGTTATCGTAAGTTTTTTATAGTAGATATTAAGATATAATTTGTACATTCATAAAAAATGTTATTTAATTGTACACAAAACAATTTATTTTAATTTTAAATTTAATGCTTTTGTGATACTGGAGAGATTTGTGCCAATAGTTTAAGACGGATTTAAATACAGTAGACATGGAAAATGAAAAAAATGCTGTGCTAACACATTTTAATGTATGTGCTCGAATTGCGCTAACTCATTTGCGCCGTTGCTTAGTTGTAAATGACCCGAGATCACTAGGTTGGCAATCAAGCGCGCTATAACTCGCGCTCCCACTCTTGAGAGAGAAGGACGTCTTCCCCCCATTCAGTATCAAACGAGGTTTTAGACAAAATGCTACTTTTTCAACTTATACGCATAGAATTTGTTCGTTCAGCGCAACTGAAAAATTCGCCAACTACACTTCGTTTGCGAGTTGTATTTGCCACAAACGAATTTTCAGTTGTATTAATAGCTGACCGCAAGCTATTTCGGTCATTATTATTTATTATATTGATTGCCTTTCCCCCTATGTCCGTCCGTCTTCTTATGGATTGTACTCATCGCGCCTCTGTTGCTATCTCCCTCCGCGTATTAAAAAAACTAGCGACCACTGGTGCGTGTTGCTGCACCCATCAACTATAAAAATAATAATAATGGGCGCTGACGCCGTTCATTGTGTTCAGCGTATATTCTAAGAGTTTTGTCGTTGTTTGCAAGCGCTCTATAAAGAAGAGGCAGAATAGAGTGAAATGTGAGCGGAATATTGTAATAAAAAATTTGTATCTATCTTGGTTGCGAGCGTTCAGCGCGAGCGGTTTGCGAAAGCTTTATATTTTTCTGACTTTCATTTTGTTGTTAACAGACGCTCTATTAAGAAGAGACAGAAGAGAGCGAGATGTGAACAGCGAATAGTTTTGCTCTGAGTTTGATAACATTGTTCTTAGCTGCTCTGTTAAGAAAAGAAAAAGCAACATAACAACAACAATTATATGCAATTATATGCAAACTTTAAAAAGCTATAACTTAAAAAATATAAATTTTTAAGAAATAAAAAGTCCAGTTTGCACATCTACAGGTCTAAACCTACCAAGAAATACTAAATTCATTAAGATTGGACTTGTACTTAAAAAGCCTTACGCCGGACAAAATTTGAGCTTGCGTAATATATATAAGATTACCAATTTGCTTATATAGTAACGATATGTCCAAAAAGTAACTCTGAACTATAAGCCTTGTGTTTATACAACGAAGGGAAAAACAAATGAAGTTTTCAGTTAGGAAAAACATATTCTTCAATTGATGCAATTTAAAAATCACTCGTGCTTATGACAAACAAAATTAATTTCCTGCAACTAAATGGCGCGTTTCTCGCAACTGACTATTATTATGTCAATTGTTGAAAAGTTTGCAAATAACGATCGCAAGCACGACAAACGAAGTTCGTTTGCGGCAAACTGGCAATAAGCGTTTTTTTTTTCTTAGCCTGTAATGATGGAAAAGATCATCCAAGCGAATCATCCAAGATCATCCAAGCGAATAGTGGCAAGGAAATTCGTGCGAGTAGTGGCACGAATTTGCCATAATACGCACGAAGGCAATGCAGCATTATCCAGATTAGCGAAAGAGTCGATTCGAATGGGTCTTGCAATGAACGCGGATAAGACGAATCATCTAGTGTCAATAAACAAGCAGTCTAAGCCTCTTGGAAGTCACGTCACTGTTGACAACATCTCCTCAACATCTCCTCAACATCTCCTCACGTGGAAGTCACGTCACTGTTGACAACATCTCCTCAGGGATTGTTAAGGACTTTTTATACCTTTGACTCAACATAAACTCCTCCAACGATGTAAGCAGTAAGATTAAACGAAGGATATATCTCGCCAACAGATCTAACTTTGGAGAGAGTGGGCAATTGAGAAGCAAACCCTCTCTCTTTACGACAAAAATAAAAAATATTAAATACTTTTAAATACTGTGGCGTCCATGGCGTAGTTGGTTAAAGTGCGTGGCCGCTATGTCAAAGAACTTTGGAGACCCAGGTACGAACCCCAGCAGCGACAGAAAATTATTTGAATTAAAATAATTTTTCTGTACGGCCGCCACCTCTCTCCAGACAATGGCAAACCTCAGAGAGTAATCAAATTGCCATGTTAAAGCTTCTTGAGAACGAGAACATTCCGTTCATCGCCGTTCGGAGTCGGCGTTAAGCATGTAGGTCCGGTTCTCGGTCAATTGTGTACTAACTAATAACACGCACAACACAATTGATCATAAGAAGCTAGGTCAAAGTCCTTTCAAGGGCTGAAATGGCCAGTTATTTATTTTTTTTTTTTTTAAATACTTTTTCAGAACACCAAGGGAGCTGCTTAAGCAACGCAACTAAAAATTTGCTACATGACATTACAACATGCTACGCATAGTTGCTGGGGTAAAAATATGATTCGCCAGTAAAAAAACTGGTTATTAGCCCTTAGGGCAAAAATAGATGAAAAACGCATGACATCATAAAGCCGCGGATAGACTCGTTCAAAAATTTAAAATGCAAAAACCATGCGACGGCGTTGCATGGAATTATTACCCATTGAGTATATTCGGTAAGGTAAATGTTATGAAACGCAAATGAGAAATTTGTACTTACATAGCATTACGACAAAAAATAAGAAAATAAACTATGAAGTCATCGCTTAGTTGAAGTTAAGAGCTTATGTAACAGAAATGGAATATTGTTGCATGGAATTAGAACCCGTTGAATAGAACTGCAACGGAAATTTTATAGAATGACAGCGAAGAATGGTTCTTTGACCTCATAGCGAAAATAAAAAAAAAATATGGGAGTTACGGAACCACGGAGGCAACGCTTAATTTTTAAACATGTAACAACAATGAAAAGAACGTTGCATGGAATTACAACTCCATGACTATTGGACATACGGTAAAATTTATTGAACGATAATAAATATAAAAAAGAAAATTAATGGCGTCACGGGTATCTTAGAGAACTCCTTTAAGTAACTTAATTGCATCAAATGCAAAAGCGGAAGCAAAAAAAAAAAATAAGAAAAAATAAAACTAAAAATAGTACTAAAATTAAAATTAAAATAGGTTCAAGTATTAGGACAAGGAGTTGGGTATGATAAAAAAAAGGATGAAAGCTAAGATTTAGACACAGATTATGACCAGGAATAAGATAAGGAGTAGGATAAGGTTTTGGACAAAGGTTATAATTTGGAATTGGATGAGGACTAGGATAAGAATTCAGAAAAAGATTGTGAAAAGGACTATGACAAGGATTGGGACAAGGGTTAGGACAGAGATTAACACCTAAAACAATATTTAGGATTGGGAAAGGACAAAAAATTCAACAGAGAAGAGAAACAGTTTTTGGACACACTAAGAACAAGATTAAGGGCAAAGATTGGGAAAATACGTGAGACAAGTATAGGGTGTGCCATCTAGTGTTTTCCTTTTAAATTATAGGTTATTTTGACATAGGTTATTTTACATAAAGTCAGTTGCGCTTGAAAAACGTTGGGAAATATTAGAAACTTATTTCCAAAGTGAGGGTTGTGTAGTCCAAACTTGTGTAGCAAAAATCATCTTCTCTGACGAGACGCATTCTCATCTCGGCAGCTTAGTTAACAAACAAAATTGCCGCATCTGAGGCTCGGAAAACCCGCACATTATTGTCAAAAAGCCAATACATCCACAGAGAGTGACAGTTTGGTGTGGACTGTGGAGTGATGGCATTATTGGACCATTTTTCTTCGATAATGAGGATGGCAACAACGTTTTGGTCAACGGTGGGCCTTACAGAGCCATGTTAAGCGACTTTTTTTTTACTGAAATTGGAGACATGAATTTTGAGGGGGGGGGAGGGAACGGTGAAGGACCGATGTTATGCCAACAATCCAACAAACGATTCACCTAAGGCCAATATCATCCAAGCAATCCGTGAGCTAAATCAAGAAACCATGAACAAGGTCTTGGAAAATTGAAGAGACAGAAGGCGCTACTGCGAAGCCAGTCGAGGCAGCAACTTGAACGACGTTGTATTCCATAAATAATGGGAATTCTTACTAATAAATTCTTAATAATAAACTATTTATTAAATAATAAATAAAGTTCTTACTAATAAAGCCACAAAACATGGAAAATTTAATTTTGTTCATTTTATTGCATTTAAAAAAAAAAAAACTTGTATATAGCCCACCCTGTATGAGGAAAGGGAATACAAGGGTAGGGTAGAAATTTAGGCATACATTTAAAACGAGTTTTGACAAGAAGTAGGGCATTTGTTAGGGCAAAAATAAGAATAGAGATAATAATGAGGACAAGTATGGGAACTGACGAAAGGATAAAGATATTCTGTCATATCGAAACCTACGGGTCTGTAAACTATAAAGCTAACTTATTTTTTCTTGATTTTTTTTTCGATAATTCTAACATCCCTTCAAATGTTAATTTCAAAAGACTCTATTTAGTTACTAAACTAATCGAAAACTTTCATCGAAGATGCGAGTATAATAGTCTTCAAAAGCAATTTTTCTAGAACGTAAATCGATTGATCTTTTTCATAAATAAAATCGTGATGCTAAAATTTATTCGGCAAAATTTTCTATTTAATTGATTACTTTCAAAGTTATCGATCATTTAAATCGATTTCATTTATCTGGAAAATAAAAGTTATTTCTTTAAACAACAAATTTTGCCTGCAATTTGCATTAAAATGCTTCCCAGCTATACTGGCTGGTATAAATAGAGTTAAAATGAAAAACACGTAAATACATAAAAAGAAAGAAATAACAGGCCATTTCAGCCCTTGAAAGGACTTTGACTTAGCTTCTTATGATCAATTGTGTTGTGCGTGTTATTAAGTTTGTACACAATTAACCGAGAATCTGACCTACATGTTTAACGCCGACTCCGAACGGCGATGAACGGAATGTTCTTGTTCTCAAGAAGCTTTACATGGCATTTTGATTACTCTCTGAGGTTTGCCATTGTCTGCAGAGAGGTGGCGGCCGTACAGAAAAATAATTTTAATTAAAATAATTTTCTGTCGCTGCTGGGGTTCGAACCCGGGTCGCCAGGTTCGTTGACATAGAGGCCACGCACTTTAACCAACAACGCCACGGACGCCACGTAAATACATACTTATAAAGATATTTCATCGTAGGGTCTGAAGTGGCACGCAAAGCTAGAACGGGTTGATTTTGCGTGCAATTCATTTAAAAAAAAAAAAATCACAGTTACTAATGAAGTACTGTCATTAACAATAGCAACAACAACAATGGTTGCAACATGCAACCATAAATTGCAGAACTTAAAAATGTACGAAAACAATGCATTACAATAGAGCACACACACACCAGTTAGAAAAAAGTTAGTAACAATCAGTCAAAAGATAATTTTTTTTATTTCGGCGAGAGGATCTTTTAGATATCAAAATATAGAACTCTTGCTCGAAAATTCAAATATCAACCTTCTTAACTTAAGACTCTCAAATGAAGAGCACCTTCACTAGTGTTGCCACCGGCTGTGCAGCATTAGGTGCGCTCGCCTTAGAGAGCAACACTGTTGGAGTTACTTGGTGTGCGGCATCAGTGAAAGTTTGATTGGTGTTGAAAATTTGGTAATTATTTTTTTTTTCATTCTGTAATTAATGCTGTTCATGTGGAGTTGTTGTTGTTGCTGCTGCTGTTGTGTTACAACCATTGTAAATGTTGGAATTTCACACTTTTTTAAGTTGTCAAACCTGTGTTGAACGCAGCCAAAAAGCATTATTGTAAGAAAATAATAAAAGTGAAAAAAAAATTAACGCAAAACAGCGACAAACAACATATGACCGACAGACAGTCGGACAGCATCATCCACAACAAGCCGTACCAAAAAGAAGATGTCTGCAGCGATAACTTGATGGATATTTAATTAACGCATTTTTCGTATGTTGTCCAACGAGATTGTCATACTTAGCATGAGTTTTTTTTTGGTGAAAATAGCTAAAATATCTCGTTATTGTTTTTTTTTTTTAGTTTTTAATAATATTTTGTTTTGGTTTTTGTTAGAGCGTAGCTTATGGACAGATGCTTTGTAACGCAGCTGACAAAAGCTGTTAAAAGTGTTTTTGTTTTTTATTTATTTAAAAATAAACGACTTGCATCAATTTGCGATTAAAGTAAAAGTTTTCTCTCCCTGATGACCACCAGTTCCAAATTATTTGGAAAACGTGCTGCGTCAGACACACACTCTAGTTGATGGCTTAAATCTATTTGGCATTTAATAGGCGGTCGGTGTGTGGCTTGCTTTCGATTATTGTGGATTTTTGGTTTGTTGTTGGTTTTTGAGACATTTTTGTAAAAAGTGATTTAAAGAGCGTTTATACGCTTTGAATTACTTTTTTTTGTTGAAGTTTTAGCCAAATTTATTGCTTCCATTATCTTTGTGGCCGAAAAATACGATCGAGTATTTGCCATGTGATAAAAAATATCAGGTTGAACTGTTATTTTTAAAAAATTTAAACAAAAATAATACAAACGGTTTGTAGTTGTTAAATCTTCTCTCTCCGGTCACTCCCAATATCTATCTTAAAAATATTGCTTATATTTTTCATTATAAAGAGTGTACCAACAAGAAGTGTAGTTGTGCAAAGGCTTGTAAAGCTAGTCGCTTAGCAGTTTACAAAAAATATTGTATATTTTTAACTTTTATCAAATATTTTATTTACAGATCAATAAAAATTTAAGAGTAATTTTAGCAATTATTTGTTTTATTAAAAAAACAAACTGTACACCTCTTGTTGATGCATTCTACATCTCAGTATCAAATATTTTTTAAAATTAATTTTTATTGTATTATAAAATAAGAATTAAATAATGTACAACAATTGTTATAAATTAGTTGCTAATAACAATAACTCATATATTAGGGTCAACTTTAAATTTTACTCCAACTCTTCACTGAAGTTGCCAGCCAGTTACGTTTATGAATAACATTTGTCAATATTGGGTGTAAATACGGAATACGTGTAAATACGGAAACGCAAACATTCCAGAGTACCGTGACTCTTGAGTTTTGTTTATATGCAAACATAAACAAAACCGATACTAACTAAAAGGTTCCACAAATATTACGATGCATTTATGCAACGATGTAGTTATTAAATTTATTCAAAAGCAATATTAAAAATAGGACTTTTGGAGGAGTGCGATACTTAACGTACGCACTATATTTTCGGAACTATATTTTTGAATTGTTTCTGAAAGCTGTGTTGAAATAAGGAAATTATTTCTCTTTTCTTTTGTTGCAATTTTTAACTTATGGAAATATTTATTCCCTACACCTGAACATGGGTGCCGTAATGGAGGGTCGAAGAGGGTTGATATGTACAACCGACCCCCATTATTTTTGCAAAGTTAAATTTTTCCCTTGGGAACCTGTTCCTTCCGACCACTTCTTAGGGGGGCTCCCATACAAATATTATGATTTTTGTGTATTTATTCCCTACACCTGAACGTGTGGGCTTTCAGGGAGGGCCGGAGAGGGTACATATGTATGAATGACCCCAAACACTTTTGCCAAAACAACATTTTTCCCTTGGAGATCTATTCTCTCCGGCCACTGTTTAGGGGTGGATCCCATACAAATATTATGATTTTTGTGTATTTATTCCCTACACCTGAACAGAGGGGCTTTAAGGCAGGGCCGGAGAGGGTTAATATGTATGACCGACCCCCATTACTTTTGAAAAAAAAAAATTTTTCCCTTGAGGATCTATTCTTTCCGAACACTTCTTAGGGGGGCTCCCATACAAATTTTATGGTTTTTGTTTATTTATTCCATACACCTGAGCATATGACCTTCAAAAGAGTGCCGGAAAGGGTTAATATGTAACACTGGCCCCCATTACTTTTGCAAAAGGAACATTTTTGCCTTTGACACCTATTACCTCCGACCACTCCTTAGGGGGGCTCCCATACAAATTTTATGGTTTTTGTGCCGGAAAGGGTTAATATGTATCACTTACCCCCATTACTTTTGCAAAAGGAACATTTTTGCCTTTGACACCTATTCCCTCCGACCACTCCTTAGGGAGGCTCCCATACAAATTGTATGGTTTTTGTATATTTATGCCATACACCTGAGCATATGCCCTTTAAGAGAGTGCCGGAGAGGGTTAATATGTATCACCGACCCCCATTACTTTTGCAAAAAGAACATTTTTCTGTTGGCAATCTATTCTTTCTGACCCCTCCTTAGGGGGGCTCCCATACAAATATTATGATTTTTGTGTATTTATTCCCTACACCTGAACAGAGGGGCTTTAAGGGAGGACCGGAGAGGGTTAATATGTATGACCGACCGCCATTATTTTTGCAAAAGGAAAATTTTTCCCTTTGGGATTTATTCTCTCCGGCCACTGCTAATGGGGGTCACCATACAAATTTTGTGATTTTTGTATATTTATTCCCTACACCTGAAGAGGAGGGCTTTAAGGGAGGGCTGGAGAGGGTTAATATGTATCATAAAACTATGTGATGTGTAGAATTTTGTATCATAAACGTAAAGGTATAAGGAAAATAAATGCAATACAGAACTATACTCCGTGTATTATTTTGTCGCTCTCAAAAGTTTGAAATATACTTCAAAATGTTGTACATTACAACTCTGTTACATAGCAGCAGTTTAAGGTTGATGTTTCCAATATGAATATCAAAGACATGCTCCATATGCTTCGAATTTGTATGGCAATATTATAATTATTCGATGTATGAACCATGCAGTTGAAAAGCTATTATAATTATTTAATTTTGCGTAACACTATGTAAAAAACACGTTGAAGCGTTTCACGGCGAAGTGTTTCATCGGCGAATTGATTCATTGGTTTTACTCCCCATCGCGGCTAAAGAGGTTTCACTTCAAAAATAGAACAAAAATGAAAATAATAATAATTGAAATTCAATTTTAAAGTACTTCAACAAATAAATTTCATGTACATTGGATCGATAAGAAGATAATGATTAGTGGAAATGATAATTATAACAAGAGAAGCATGTAAGTATATTAGTTTTAAGTAAATTCCTAACTAACATTAAAACTTCCAACCGACTTACTTTTCTTGATTTTTAGAGTTTTCCATCTAAATAATACACCAAAGACACATGTGAATATAAGTTGGAAACCTTCTACCTGGATAATACTTCGTAAATACTTGAGAAGGTAAGTTTAAGACTTTGGTGAGTGAGCTTTTACTCCTTACTTCGGGAAAAGCTCTTGCGAAGCAAAATATCGTGGTTGCCGTAGAATAACCTCGTATAATCCTCACAAATGTTTCTGAGGTGAAGCTGAGATGAGTAGCCTCTCCGAACCTTTACATGAAAGTATTTTTCGCCTGCTAAAATACTTTCAAAGTAGTGAGAGAATAACTTCGTATAAGCCTCGCAAATGCTTCTGAGGTAAGGTGAGACTAGAAGCCTCTACGAGAGAAAAGGTTTCTGCTTCCAGAGTACTTCCATGATAGAATAATCAAGGTAGACTAATGATACTCAACATTTTTTTTTCTTTGGGCTACATACATACATTTGTAAAGTTACGCGGGCCGCAACACTATACTGGTTTGACGCAAAAAATCATGAAACTCCTCTTTTTGTAGAAACCATTTATTTTCAAAATGAAAAACTAACCCTGTTAACGTTTTCTGAGTGTCTCAGCAAAAAAATGACTCTAAAAAGAGTCTTCCTTACGCGCGTTTTATGAGTAAGCAAAAAAAAGACTCCTAAAGGAGTCTTTGATATGATTGTAAAATGATTGCTCAGAAATAAGACTCTAAAAAGAGTATTTCTTATGCATGCCTTATGAGTACTCAATTAAAAGACTCCTAAAGTAGTCTTTCGTGTGATTGTAAAATGACTGCTCAAAAAAAAAGGACTCTTAAAAAAGTCAATATTATGCTGGCTTTATGAGTTCTCATAAAAAGATCTCATTAAAAAGTCCTAAGTAAGGCAGTATTATAATTGTTCATGACAAAGACTCACAAAAGGATTATACTTCCCACCAAATATTATAACTCTTAAAAGACTCTTTTAAGACTCATATAAATAAGTATTTATCGTCAAAATGAGTACATTTTCGTAGGTTATGGGCTTCAAAATATGATTCATAATATTGACTGCTTTATGTTTCATTTTGGACTGAACATCAAGACTCTTTTAAGACTCATATTTAATACTCTTTTAAGGCTCATAATAGAAACTCTTTAAATACTCATAATAAATACTTTTTTATAACTCTTATAAATTAGTCTTTTGGACTCAAAATTAAGACTCTTTTAAAAGCCATATTTAATACTTTTCTAAGAACCATGTAATGGAATCTTCAAAGACTCATAATGAAGACTCTTTCAGAACTCATAAAAGTAACAAGGATCCGTTTAGGTTGAAATATATTTTAAAATATTTTATAATTGAAAAATAAAAAAAAATGACAAAAACATTTTTATTTTAAAACATTTCAAATAAAAAGTAAAAAATTAAAAAAATCAAATAAAAAGTAATTGTAGAAAAATGAATAGTTAAAAAATTCACTTTGCCATATTCGATTCGACTTCACTCGATAAAGAGAGTCTTTTAAGAGTCATAATGTTTGCTGAGAAGAGATTTTAAAAATTAGAAACTAAAACAGAAAATTAATAGTACATATCGCTTATCAGCATACTGTTCGTCAAAAAATAAAATAGTGAGAAAAGTAAAAATCAAAAGTATTTTTTAATACTCTCACGACAGATCAAGCATTTGGTCGAACTATGATTATTTGCTACAACGAAATAATCTTCTTCCCATTTGTCTTGAAACACTCTCTTTTCGTTGGACATTTTTCGATTGCATTTTGAAGACACTCCCGCCATTATGGGTAATTAAATTATAACAAAACAATGCTTTATAAGAAAGCAAAAAATTCTGTTGTAGCCGTGTTCCGCGTAGTAATTTTTACTTTCTTTACTAACAAAGTATTTTACGTACTATAAAGTACTTTATTTACTATAAAGAAGTATTTTATTTACTTTGTAATTTGCAACCTATCGCTTGCAACCTGTCACAAAGGTTGCACAATTACGTACTTTAGTACCATTTTGGATACTTTTTTTATCCTTAAGTACGGAGTACCGAATTCTGTGCGTCAAAGCCGAAATGAATCTCAAGATAACAGAAATTTAAAACGATTTTTTTAACGATTCATGTTCCTGATAATAAATGTGCTTAGGGCCGCACATAAAAGCTTGGCGGGCCGCATGCTGCCCGCGGGCCACTGGTTGGGTATGGTTGAGGTAGGCTATTTAATTTATTTCCACATCTTAAAAATTGCAACAAAAGAAAAGAGAAGTAATTTCTGACTTTATACTGACTAAATACGCTTCAATACGTGATGATATATCCTTTGATATCCTTTCTATAGCTTTTATTTGTGTTTGATAGATAACTAATTTTTATATCAAGAATTAATCTAAATTCTCATTAATCTCCTCCAAGTATATAACAGCAGCACAACAGCTTTATTCAAAGATTTCTTTCACGGGGAACGCAAGCTTGAAAAGCTCAAAACACTGCTTCCGGAACTCGTCGACAAATAAATCAAAATAGTTTTTACAGCATGCAAGCAAAGAATACATTTCGCCCATATTAGAAAGTAGCTCTAAGACAACTTATATTCTATATAACATTTGTGTTTGAGTGTGTTTGTGTGTGTCCCATGTGTGTGTGAGTGTGTAGCAGCACTTCCTGAGGAGGTTGTCTGAAAGAAATCTGCAAGTCAATGCAACGAGAAAAGCAGTAAAATAAACAAACAAACACAGCAAACACCAAACAAGACGGAAATGAAATTAATTCAGATCTGCCACCATCGATTCACAACAAAATTAAAAGTGAAATTTTAAATTACATATCAAAGAGAAGAAAAGGCACACACTCACACATATAACTACTATAAATGAAGAAAACAATGGCATTTAATCAATGTGAAGAAGTTGCTGAGGGTTTGAGCATGATTTTGACTGCTTGGCAACAATGCGGCACGCATTGAAAACAAAAACTAAAAAACAAAAAAAAAAAAAACAAAAAATACAACCATCAATTTGGATGGAAAAACACTAAAATAAATACAACAATAATAAAAGAAAAAACCATATGGGAGAAAGCAAAGTTAAAGTAGCAATATAATCCACAACAATAGCAGCAACGAAATAAAATAAATATAAAATATAAAGACAATATTGCTAATGCAGCAACAACTCGTAATAAATATTTTCATAAAAAATAAATTGAAAAAATGTTTAAAACAACGCGAAAAGACCTGACATCTAAGAATTTGTTAACAGCGACGAGCTTTATAAAAGCATGGCTCATGAAACAAGCTGTTAATGCAATAAAAATTTACAGTTTCAGTTGGTGTCATATTTTTTTGCAAAACAGCAACAACAACAAATGCAACAACAACAAGTTGAGTGAAAAACTAAGAATAATTAATGGCAAGTCGCACAAGTGTTGGCAACACTGTCAGCAACAACAGCAGCAACATTGCAAAGGGGGCGCTTTCGGTGCATTTGAAAATATTATTGCCAACACTAACAATAACAACAATAACAACAACTACAACAAGCATATTGCAATTTTTTTTATCTGTTCAAAAACCTTGAATTGAATTGTTTGTTTTTATTTATTTTTATTTTTTTAACTCTTGTTATTGTTGTTTTTGTGGCATATACCATATCGCATTTTAGCCAGATTTCTTTCCGCAGCTCATGCATGCACGCTTGGCATCATATATATGTATATATAAAAATTATATGCATATAATTGTCGCTTGCTACCAACCCAAACTCAAACAACTACCAACTTGAGCACAAATGCTGGGTTAAGATAAAATAGGTGGCTAAGTAGAGCGTGTGTGTGTGTGTGTGCAAGCCTCTGCTTTGAATATAAAATCCAAAGAATATCACAGCCAACAAATATAGAAAACAAAGAAACAGCAGCTCATTTTCAAGTGCGGCTTTAATTGAATTCTTTTTTTTTTTAACATGCTTATTTTGGCCCCTATGTTTTATTTATTTATGTCTTTTTTTTTTGTTTTTTTTTTGTTTTGCTTTTGTGGCAATCAGTTTGTACATAATGAGTAGGGAAAACAAGCTCTTAGTATAGGCTGGATGCATGCATTATTATTTTATTGCATTTTTCTGTTTCTTCTACTGTATTTCCAGCCAATATTTTTTTCCAAAGTAGACCAGCAGCAAATGTTGTCTGATTGCGCTGCTTGTCTGAACTTTCAATTTTTTCAATAGAGAAAAAAGTGAAAAGAAGCGCTAGTTTTCTGGAAAATCTTTTGAAATATACTTCATGTAAATTAGGGGAAAGTGTTCAAGAGTATGGCTGCTTGGCAGCAACTAGGTTCCATTTTACACATTGTTCAAGAATAAGATCGAAGACTGAATAGTTGAAAGTGGAATATAAAACATTGAATAAAATTTTTTGGAAATATTTGTTTTAAGTTAAAAGGATTTAATATGGTATGTTATGTTATGTTATGTTATGTTATGTGTTGTTATGTTATGTTATGTTATGTGTTGTTATGTTATGATATGTTATGTTATGTTATATTATCTTATGTTTTGTTATGTTATGCTATGTTATGTTATATTATGTTATCTAATGTTTTGTAATGTTATGTTACGTTCTGTTATGTTATGTTTTGTCATGTTTTGTTGTATTATGTTTTGAGAAGTTATGGTATGTTAATTAATGTTATGTTATGTTATGTTATGTTATGTTATGTTATGGTATGTAATGTTGTGATGTTATGTTATGTTGTGTTATGTTATTTTATGGTATGTTATTTTATGTTATGTTATATTTTGTTATATATTTTTGTGTTATGTTATGTTTTGTTATGTTATGTGATGTTAACTATATATCGTTATGTTATGTTTCGTTATGTTATCTTATATTATTATAATGTTGTATTATAATGATGTTTTGTTATGTTATTTTGTATTATGTTATGTTATGTTAAGGTATGTTATGTTATGTTATGATATGTTATGTTATAGTATGTAATATTATGTAATGTTTTATTATGTTATGTTACGTTATGTTATGTTATGTTATGTTATGTTATGTTATGTTATGTTATATTATGTTATGTTATGTTATGCTATGTCATGTTATGTTAAGTTATGTAATGTTATGTTATGTTATGTTATTTTATGTTATGTTATGTTATGTTATGTTATGTTATGTTATGTTATGTTGTGTTATTTAATGCTATGTTATGTTTTGTTATGTTATTGAATGCTATGTTATGTTATGTTATGTTATGTTATTTTATGTGATGTTATGTCATCATATGGCTAACTTCTTTAGCGGGCAAACCATGAAGCCAAACAAATTCAGCCAAGTTTTGTTTTTTCTTTGTTCATAAACCGAGATGTCAAGTTGCTTTCGTTTGGTAGCACTTCGGCTATAACAATGAGCATATTTATGTATGTGTACTCAAGTGCCAATGCAACCCTAAGTTTTCACAAACCAAAACGCCTCGCATGAATATTCAATAGCAAGCCGGGATGCTATGTTTTTTTTATTTTTTTTTATATTTCTTATTTATTTCATTTCTTATTTCACACTTGTAAATGAAAATGTGATAATTTACACGCCGGATCTGCATACTTATTATAAATATATGTTTGTTTGTGTATAAAAAATGCATTAATATAAAAATTTAATAAAAAATAAGTTGAAGCTAGCTATGCCAACACACACAGCAAATACGGAAAAACGTTATAAAATAAGCAGAAAAATTATATTTAATCGAAGCGTATCAAAAGATATTGAAGAAATGCAGTGAAATTGAATGCAACTTAATGGGATTGGATAATCATAATTGTATTTGCTAGCAGCCTATGAGCTGCATTATATTGCGTTAAGAGGATTGCGTATCCGCAGCGGCTGCGTAGCTGTTGTTATGCAATCGTGGTGCAAGCAAACTGAGATTCAATTAAAAAAAAAAACAAAAATAAATACGAGATGAAGCAAAGCTAATTATGACACATCAAGATAAGCATAGAGCATTGAGTGTGGTATTTAGGAAGTAAATCGCTCTAAAGATTTGTGGAATTGCTATTAGTAAACCGGAGTAGTACATGTAGCAATAAAATATGTAAAGAATATATAATAGAAGCGTTCTCGTACTCGAGAAAATGGTGAAAGAGAGTATAATCGAAAGAGTTAAATTTATCCTCCGATCCAAGGCTGCAAGTTTAAGTCGGAGCAATTTCTTCTGGCAAAAATGGTTAAAGTGCCAAACTGCTTAAAATCAGCTGTTTATAAGTTAGCAAAGAAATTGCAAAATTTCCAAAACAAATCAAAAGAATTAAAAACAATTAGAATTGAAACCAGAAATATGGCATTTTACAACAATTGTGTAAAAACTAAATATAATTGTAACTTCAAGAATCAATTTCAATATTGTTAAAAATCTGCAAAAACCATAACATAACGTAACATACCATAACATAACATAATATAATATAACATAACAGCATAACACAACATAAAATAACATATCTAACATAACACAACATAACATAACAAAACATAACATAACATAACATAACATAACATAGCATAAAATAACATAACATCACATAACACAACATGACACAACATAACATAACATAACATATCAGAAATTAACATAAATTAACATAAATTAATATAAATTTACATAACATAGCATAACATAACATATAATAACATAGCGTAACATAACATAAAATGACGTAACATAAGATAATAACATAATTACACATAACATTATATTGCACAACATAACATAACATAACATAACATAACATAACATAACATAACATAACATAACATAACATAAAATAACATAAAATAACATAACATAACATAACATAACATAAAATAACATAACATAACTTAACATAACATAAATTAACATAAGAACATAACTAACATAACACAACATAACACAACATAAGATAACATAAGATAACATAACAGAACATAACATAACATAACATAACATAACATAACATAACATACCATAACAGAACATAACATAACATAACATATCATAACATATCATAACATAATGTAACATAACATAACATAACATAACATTATAAATTCTTAAAATATACTAGTTTTTTTTTAAAGATGGAGTACTTTATATTTATAATAAATCTAAGCATTTAAACATTATAATAAAAATTAATATTTAAAATTAAAAAAGAAAAACTTTTTGAAATCCAGGGAAAAAAAATTATTTTAGTGTTAATTTTTTTACATTAATGTTTGAATATAGCTTCGACCATGTGACCGCCGAGGTTGGCGCGTACATAGCGATAAAGACAAAGATTTAGACACATCTAAAACAATTTTTAAAAAAGGACAAGGAGAAGGATTTGGACACCCTTAGGATTAAGAATAAGGATTTATGGCAAAGATTGATAAAAAAAGAGGGACAAGGATTAAGAAAGAAGTTCAAACAAGGATTACGTTAGCAATTTGGGAATGGATTAAATCAAGAGTTTGGTCAAGAAGTTGGACAATTATTAGAACATAAGCGCAATCAAAGGGGGTTTTAGGGTTTAAACGCCCCCCCCCCCCAAATTGTTTTTATCAAAATCGCGAAAAAACCAAATTGAAATTTCAAATCGATTGCGGTTAAAGCACAACACTTCGCGAAAGATATTTTGGCGCTGGAGATTTTTCAGCTGATTATAGACAAATTGGGTTTCCTAATTTCATATATACACTCCGGTTTTCTCCATCAGCTCGAGTTTTTGAGCTATAGGCAAAAACATGAAAATCAGTTATTTTTCTAAAAATTTTGCTATATTTATTGCACTGATTTACCGATTTGTATTACGATGATGAATTTCAATGAAGAAATACTAGACCTTTCAATTTTTGCACATGGTTTTGCAAGTGGTTTTGAAACAGTGCCTCGAAGAGTTAAATATTTGTAGTCATCAAAAACTGAAGAAAATTTGTCCTACTAGATGGATTGAGAGATACAACTCGGTTACGGTTTTTGTGAATTTTTCCGATGCCATAATATTGGCATAAGGCAAAATTTTCTGTTGGGAGGATACAAACACATCAAGCCAAGCCAATTTACTGAATTGAGCATTACAAAAGACAGACTTTCTTATATCTTTGCAGTGTTTTAACCAAGTATTTGGTTATTCATATATTTTATGCAAATTTCTTCAAACCCGAAACATTGATTTGACACAAGCAGTCGATTTAGCCAATATCAGTTTGCAAGAAGTAAAAAATGTAAGAGATAATGCTGAAATAGAATTAAAAAAATTGTATATAAATGCTGAAAAACAAGCAGAAACCAATGGCTTCATTTTGACGAGACTAAGAGTTGCACCTTTCCATCCTGACGCACAATGTGTTGAATCGTATTATCACATATCGGTTTACATACATACATACATACATGAGTGACAGATTTTGAAAACATAGAGGTATTCTAATTGGATTTCAATCACATTTTCCTGATGCAAAAAAATCGCTAAATGTTGAAGCTTTAGGCGCTTTTGAAAAACTAATCGCATTTTATAAAGATGATTTGGAAGGAGATTTTGATGACCTAAAAAATGGGCTGAATGTTTGGTATTAAATAAGTAATAAAAAAGATTATGATGGCAAAACCACAGTTTTTCAAGTTATACAACAGTGCAATAAGGATATATTTTCATATATATATAATTTTCTTATTATCCTTGCAAATCTTCCAGTAACTTCATGTGAAAATTAACGAACATTTTCAGTTCTTCGCCGACTCAAAAAATATTTAAGAAGAAACACGATGTTGCACATTGCTTAATCTGTACAGAGAAATGACACCATCAGTGGATATTATTTTAGATAAACTCGCTGAAAGTAAGCGTAAACTGGATTTAAAAATATAAGTTAGTTTCTTTTATTATTCTTAATCACCTTAATCCTATAACTAAAGTCTGTTTAATGTAAAAATAATAAATAAAATTTTTTCTATTCTAATACAGGGTGGCGCACGAATCGTGCTACAAAAACAAAACGTAATAACTTTTTTTTTTGTGTGAGTAATCGGCTTATTTTTTTTTTTTATTTTGCAGATTAGTATTTAGATTTACTAAAATGGATGCTTGGGATACCGAAAAGAGGATTTGGGTAGTGCAGCGGTACCATACTTTACAGTCCATCATTTCCGTCCAAAGGGAATTTAGGAGGGAGTTTGGCGGCACTCCCCCGAGTAGATGGACCATTATGAGGTTGGTAAACATGTTTGCCGAATCTGGAAGCATCGCACGCAGACCGTACCATCGAGATCCCTATGTTCGGGTGCAAGACACAATCGCGGCTGTAGCATCGGCAATTCAGGCAAATCCACTCGTTTCGACACGAAACTTATCGGCCCAAATTGGAGTTAGCAGACGGTCATTACAACGGATAATTCAAGATGACTTAAACTTGTTTCCATACAAACTCCAAATTAAAAGCAAATTAAACCCTCTGGATTTGCCTATTCGTCTGGAATTTTGCCAAAAAATGATTCAAATGGCCGAAGAAGACAACAACTTAATAAATTGCTTGTTTATGTCTGATGAAGCCCATTTTGATCTAAACGGCAATGTAAACAAGCAAAATTGCCGTATATGGAGTGAATCTAATCCAGAAATACTCCATGAGACGGAACTGCACCCAGAACGTGTCACTGTGTGGTGCGCAGTTTCATCAAGGTGCATTGTTGGGCCATACTTCTTCGAGGAAAACGGTGTAACAGTAACCGTAAATGGCGACCGTTATTTAAACATGTTGAAGGAGTTTTTTTACCCAGAACTGCAGCGAAGACGTATCCCTTTTAACAGCATTTGGTTCCAGCAAGATGGAGCAAGTTCACATATAGCCAGACCGGTTATGGCGGAGCTCCAACGAAAATTTCCAAATTAATTAATATCCAGAAACACCACTTTCCGCTGGCCCCCAAGATCACCTGACCTCACCGCGCCAGACTTTTTTTATGGGGTTATGTCAAGTAAGAGGTGTATAAAACGAAACCAAGGAATTTGACTGACTTGAAGCAGTCCATTACAACAATAATTGAGGCGATCCCGACAGCTACCCTCCAGGCCACAATGAATAATTTTCTGATCAGGTGTCGCATATGCGTGAATGAGCATGGAGGTCATTAATTTAAAAAAAATTGAATACATTGATTAGAAAAAATGTTATAACGTTTTGTTCTTGTAGCACGATTCGTGCGCCACCCTGCAAAATAACTATTTATAAAAATTTTATCATTATGGGGGCATATAGGTTACAAATTTTTAAAAACTAATTTTTTTTCGGGAATTTTTTTTCTTAAAAGGAAAAAAGATATCGTTTTCAAATTTTGCACACATCTTCTTATATATTAATACGCAAACATCAAATGTTGTCGTACACTTTTTCAATATTTATTTTAGAATAAGGACAATGAAACGTATATCATTCGAAAGGTACTGCGCCATAGATGTGCCCAATTATGTTAGATTTTAAATTGATGACCTTTGACCCGAAATATTAACGTTGAAAGTTTATATTAATTTAAGTTAGGGATCTCAGAACTGGGAAGAGGTAGAATGAAAAATGAGGTATCGGATGGAAGGTCTAGCTGCAAAATATGATTGAATATTAGATTGGTGACCTTTGACCTCAAATATGAGCGGAAAAAGAGCATTTATTAAATAAAAGCTAAACTATAAGAGATGGAAAAACATGATATAAGAGAGAAATTTAGACATTCATTAGATGTGCAAAAAATACTTTGATATTTTTTACCATCGTTTACGGTTACCCTACAATAGGCATTTTTTCATGTAACAAGTGTCAATATATATTGTGATGGTAGAATTGCTTACAAATAGTAAATTTTGAAAAATTTCCGTTATTTTGACATCAAAATTATTGTGATATCTCGAAAACTATAATTGTTCTCAGTACAACGTTTTTTGTATGAAAATTCGTTGGTTGAGAAAAATAACGGTATGCGAAAACTTTTTTGCTAATATTTTCCACGAATAGTATGTTATTAAATTTTCCGTTATTATGACACCAAAAGTATTGCAATATTTCGAAACCTGTGAATTTTTTCCATGCAATGCATTTCTTAAAGCAATGTCATTGCCTTAGAATGAGAAAAAAACAATTGATATTTCAAATTTTGATTTTGCATGCAAATATTTCAGCCATTTTTCAATCGATTTTCCCTAAATTTTCTTTGTCTGAAAGATTAATTAAATTACTTTTGAGATATAAGAAAAGATTTACCGTTATCTCACTAATTCAATTTCTTATGCTGTTTTCAAAAACACTCTAAAATATTCAATTTTTGCTTAAAAATTAGACCAGACATTCTTTTTTTGTAATTTTTTTTTGTTTTTCTATTTTCTTCTCTCACCCTCTTTCATATACCATATCATTTATTTTCACAAATTGCTTCATTTTGACACATAATTTAATTAAGTGTTTCTATCATCGAAAATCATAAGCTACCCCCAATGATTTTTTTGATGAAAATTACATTTTTCAAAATGTTGTTTTTGTATTTTGTACAAAGTTCTACAGCTTAAAAAATAATTTCTGCGAAAAAATTTTTCAAATTTTTCAAACCACTCCAAAGTTATATACACAAATCTATGTTTTAAGCCATTTCCTTATCTACTTTATATATTATCTATATATTAATACGCAAACAACGAATGCAGTGGTACACTTTTTTAATATTTATAATCAAAAAAAGGTAATGAAACTTACATCACTCGAAAGGTACTATGCCACAGATATGCCGAATAATAAAAATAACAAAAAAATTGAATATATTATGTGATTATTACAATTTAAAATAAATGTATGCATTCTCATACTCATGGCTGTATTTTGAATATCTCTGCCTTTCTTAAGCGAAAGAAATTTCAAAATATTCATACCGTTCCGATACTGCGGTGAGAGCCGCTGCAAGAACCAAAATTCATCAATCATTCAACGGCGTTGCATAGAATTATTACTTGGAGTGTATATGAGGCACGACAAATATGATAAAACGAAAATTATACTGTTAGGAAAAATTTAATTTAAAAACCCCTTGATTAAAGTAACCAGAATGCACTAAATGTAAAAGCAAAAAAAAAAATTAAATTAAAATTAAAATAAGAACAAGTATTGGAACAAGCATTATAATAAGGATTAGAAAAAGGATATGAACAAAGATGTGGACAAAGATTAGGACCAGAAATAAGATAAGGAGTAGGACAAAGATTAGAGTATAGAATTGGACAAGTATTAGGACAAGAGTTCTGCCAAGAATTGGGAAGATCACTTCGACAAGGACAAGGAAGATTGAGACATACCCAAAACAATATTTGGGGCAAGATTGGGAAAAGTATAATGACAAGAAATAGAACAAAGATAAGTACAATTAGTATAAAGATTTAGAAAGGAAGTGGGACAAGGATTAGGAAAGGATTTGAACAAGACTAAGGTCAGAGCTTTGGACATGGATTAAAACAAGAATTTGAACCGGAAGTAGGTCAATTATTGGAACACATATAAGAATAAGAATATGAATAAAGATAAGTTTCGGAACGAATTCAAGGATAATGACAAAAATAAAGATACACTGTCACGTCAAAATTTACTGATGCGTCTACGATAAAACCGTCTTCTTTTCAACTTTGCCATGCTATTTTTTTTAAAAAAAACAAAAAAAAACAAGAGAAAAATTGATATTGGTTGGTCGAATTTCGACCACAGGCAATACTAGTATTTATTAACATTTAAACCGGTTTTTGACGTTATTTGATTTTTTTAAAAAAATGCCAAAAATATGACGGTGTGCAGGATATAACCAGTCTGGAACATCTGAAGAAAAATTAAAAAAAATCAAATTAATCCTTGTTTAAGTGGCTATCGCCTGAACTAGGATAATTTTTATCTGCCGAAAAAAAAACAAAATGGCGGCCATTTGAAAAAAAATCGGTTTTCGAGATTACAAAATCAGTATTTTTTTAATTTGTAACCTATACGCCCCTTAGGTTTGTTGACATTGTGGTAGAATTAACGTTTTGAGTGCAATATTTTGACTCATTACACCATAGCCGCTATATTTACGTACATTTTCTTTTATATACATATAGTTATAAAACCCCCCCCCCCCCCCCAAGACAAATTTCTGGTTGCGCCTCTGATTAGGACATTTATAAGAAGAAGGATTAGAATGAGGAAAAGTTCGGAAGAAAGAATATAATTGGGACAAGAATAAAGATACGCCGTCAAAACCAGCGGGTGTTTTCACGACACAGTCAACTCCTTGTTTTTTTCCATTAATTGAGTGTGAAATTACTTACAATAAGTCGTTTGTTCGATGAGGAAATTTAAATTTCTTTAGTAAAAAATATTTCCTTCGGTCCTGTTTTGAGTGCGAGCACGGTGTGTCCAGGAAGTAGAGTATAATTCATATGTTGTTGCAATGGAGGCATACATTTAATAGATCTAAGAGAAATTTTTCAGTGAGCTTATTTTTTCATGGGTACACCGAGAAAAAAAAGCAATAGTAAAATCACATAAGTCGGCTTAGGTAAAAAGAATTGTATGGACATTAGAAACTTATGCTTATATGCTTATTATATTCAAGTAATATATTGTTTAACTCTTTCAGCGACAAATATTTTGAAATATTTTAGCCCTTAAAGTGGCAAAAAATTATTTTTTGGTTTTGGTAATTTTTTTATTTTTATTTCATTTACACATTTTTATTTCATTTACACATTTACAACGAAATGTACCAGTGGTTTAAAAACTGTACCATCTTCGCGCAAAACAGTGAAATCAGCTGGTACAGTTTTTAAACCACTGGCGCTGAAAGAGTTAATACATTGCTTTGAGAGCATTTACTTCGATACCCTACTAAAAATGTTTGGTTCACCCAAGCCAAGAATATAATATTTTAACCAATAGCGTAGGTAAACCACCGAATACTTTGACATTTTGTCAAAATGGTATGAGGAAAATTTAGTTTTTTTATTAAATTTAACGCTAAATACTCGCGGTTTGTTATAGTTCTCGTTTAGTTTTTGTAATGAAAATGATATAGCCTAGATGTTTAGTCAAAGTGCAATACTTCGTGAGTTCATTTTCTTATATATATTTATAAACAATCTAAATGCATAATTTTTTACTTTGTAAAACTATGTTGTAAACTTTGTAAATGAATGTATATTTATATTAAATAAAATAGGTTTTCCTTAGTAAAAATTAAAAATGTTGGTTCATTTTATTTAGAAGTTTCATCTAAGTACTTGGGTAATTTTGCACAACAGCATTATACAAAATTTTACCTAAGGATATGTACATTTCATACTTGTCTTTGGAAATTTTTTACAAAAAAAAATATACAGTAATTTACCTAAGTAGTTGTACATTTTATACTTCTCCCTGTATGTTTATTTATCTATTTGATAATTCAACAAAGTTTTTTGTTGAAAACTTGAACATTATGTTCGGCAGAATAAGCAAGCAAGCACGCTTCATATAAATTGTCGAAGCTAATGTGTAAATTACGAAATACTTCACTAATTTATCATCCAAATCAATATCGGTGAGTTAATATGTAAAACTTAGGAGACTGAAAACTGTCAAAGCCATCGTATAAATTATACTAGGTTTTTTATTAATTTTACATAAGTTTTTTTCTCGGTGTAGGAATCCAAGCAATTAGTTTCAGATAAGAATAAGGACTCTACGAGCGCCTTATAAATATCTGCGGCCAAATGGTCTTTATCGTTTATGATATTCATAAATATCAAATACCATGGATTTCGAATTTTAATGAATCTAACTTTCCGGTTGCGCACAAGGTGATCTATTGAGAATTCATAAAATAATTCGAGGCCTTCTTAAAAAGCTTGAATGACTTTTGCTGAAAATTTACTGAAGAAATTCAATAACTTCCCCATAGCAGCTACTCCAAGTGCAGTGAATGAATTAATGCTTATTTACCTCTTCGCTTCATTTATTAATGCTGTCACTGGTTTAAGGCACACGGTCTTATGTTTCAATCACAATTTCTATGGTTTTCTTTTATTTCTCTGATATTTTGCTTCCTCAAATATATTTTTTTGAGGAATTTTTCATCTTTGTGCCGGTCTGTTGGTCTGTCTGTCTATCTGTCTGTCTTTGCTACTCATAAGGAAGTAAACAATAACATTATGCTTTGTTTATATATTTATTATGAAGAAATGTTATTTGATATTATTGACGATTGTTTTCAGCCATTAAACGCTTGATTGGCTTCCGCATGGAGACGTGAAGGCAGCGTAGTGAATGCAATTTTGGTTTTTTTTTTTTGGAGCTTGCACTATTGGAACGCTTGAGGTGGACATACAGATAATTAAAATGGAGGAGTGATACAAAGTAGTTTTAAAAGAAAACCTTAAAAATGTAGTAAATACCAAATTGAACTATATTGCTTTTTTAATGATTTATACAACTAATAATTTCCATTAGCAATTTCTACAGAGCTGCCTTTTTATTGTCATTGGATTAAATTTGTAAAGTACGTGTTAAAATTCAACAGAAATTTTAATAAATAATTTACATATTAGTAAAAATTTAGTTTGATAAAAATAACTAATAACTAAGAGAGCTTAAAAAAGTTGCCAGTCATTTTTAATAATGAGCTATTCTAAGGTGCTTAATTTCTAAAGTTTTCTTAACCGCATAGATCATTAACGTTAGCTCAGTAGTAGTAGCAACAACAACCAGTGTTATTTTTAAGTTACGTCAGTGAATTGACGCATTCAATAAAACCATATATTTTTTTTGTTAATTTAGAAAAAAATATTCTATCAAAATGCTGAATTATTAGAGTGTCAAGCTATAGCGAGTCAGCAACAGGTTTAAAGATATTAAGAAAACTTTATTTCAACAACAGCAAAGAATAAATAAAAATTTTTATATAATTAAAGCAAAAACCACATTTTTTTAATTTAACGATGAAGACATAAGCTAGGAATTTTGAAAAAAAAAAAACCAGACACACACACAAAATCAATGCATTTGGTCAAAGCCCAAACACGTTTAAGTCAGATCTGTTCTGGATGTGGGCACATCTGACAGGTAGGAGGCAGGTTGAAGGTGGCACATCCAGCACAATACAAACAACTTTTAATGATGCAGCCACAAATATGCTAAGCTAATGATTATTTATGATGAAACAAGTTAATAATTCTAACTTTTTAATAGCTTTTCAACACACACACTCACACACACACACGCCAAACTTTAAACTTGTTTTGATTTTAACGAAAATCTAAATGGAAAAAGTTAGCATTTTGTGTCAAACCTGTTATTTAGGCAGATTAACGACATTTTGGCAAAGCGTAAATTGATAATTTGCTTAAAATTTTGGCTGTACAGCAAACGAGCAACATAAAAAAAATAAAGCAATATTTCTTGTATAATATTAAAAACGCTCAAGTTGTCTTTTTTTGCAGTAATATAACGGTGTTTCTTAAATGCTGTCTGTTTGATTAAATAATAACAAAACAAAAAAAAACAACATTAATTAGCAACATAAATCTAGCGAAGCGTTAAGAAAAACGCAAATAAATAAAGATAAACACTTTTGGGCAAATAAATCACACTAGAAAAAGCAACAACAGGCAATAATAAACACAAAAACAACAACAAAAAAAAAAAAAAAATAGCCAAATTTTTTTAAAATAAGCCTGTTAAATAAATAATATTTTTTAGCATCTTTTGTAGACAGTCAACTTGAAAGAGTTACAACTTCTTCAAGCAAAACAAAAGACTTAAGCAACGAACGCGCTGCAGAGCAAGCAACTCTTAGGCAGCGCCAGCGAAAATGTGGTTAAATAGAAGTTCTGCAAAACAAAATTTATGAAAAAAAAGAAAATAAATAAATAGACAAAAGAAATGTTAGAAAAAAGCAGATTAAAAATATACAAAAAACACATCACAACATAAAACCTAGGCAGAAGCAGACGACGAGAACAAACCATGCGAAATGTAGAAAACTGATGCTAGTCCAACAAAAAAATCACAAAATAGAAAATAATAAAAAACAGTAAAAGACGTGTCAGCAACCTCAATTGTTAAAATGTTGGCGAAAAATAATAAAGGAGAATCATAGAAAGCTCAGCTTAGCAGCAGCTCTACGCTTCGTTTTTGTCTTGGCTTCGACTCAAAGAGCAGTAAAATCTCAGTAGTATTTGAGTAGATATGGAAGAAATGGACGGATAATAAAAGGAATTATAGAAAAATTTATATAAGAAAATAAAAAGCGCTGAGCAATTTGGATGCTATGGAAAAACTCTTCAGCTGTTGAAGTCAAGTGAGTTGGCGTGAAAAAAATGGTTGTTGGTGACAGTTGACTCAGACGCAGCATGAAGAGTAAATAAATATGTGTTCAAGATCATAAAATGAGGTTATGAGGTAATGGTCAATACATGCAACTACAACTATTAATATACTAACTATACGGCACTTTTTATTGTTTTTATGCATGAAGCGTAGAGCCGGCAAGAAAGTGCTGACAAAGTTAGAGAATGGACAATATAAATAAGACTGATTTTTTGTTTGCTTGCAATGTTTGTTTGACCGTTTTAAACATTTAAATAGCTACATGGATTTTACTCAAATTTGACATGCATATTGCTGACATCTTCAAAGGAACCGTAGTAAGCTCTATTTTTCGAACGCATCAACCGCCGAACATAAATTAACATTCATTATTATAAATGCAGCTTTTATCAGTGCAAATAAATAAATAACTGGCCATTTCAACCCTTGAAAGGACTTTGACCTAGCTTATGATCAATTGTGTTATTAAGTTTGTACACAATTGACCAAGAACCGGACCTACATGTTTAACGCCGACTCCGAACGGCGATGAACGGAATGTTCTTGTTCTCAAGAAGCTTTTGTTCACTTAGTAAACGCAAATTTAAAGAAAAAAAAACTGCATATTATCACAACTTACATTTGCATAAACTTTTAACTTATTTCCTTTCAGTTTTTCTTTGCTTGCAAACTATATGTTTTATATTATAAAAATCTATCTAGTTGCATTGAGGAAGGTTGTACTGTAGTTGCTTTTTCCTCCACACAAAAATTTTGACTCTACACTGTGTGGAATTATATGCCGCGGAATTTTCGTTTCTACAGCATACTAAGCTTTAAACAAAAAACCATGCGCAAAGCAAACAGAAACATTCAATGCTGGTTTTATATATTTTTTTAACTGGCAGTGCCCTCTTGTTTTAATCAGCAACACTCAGTACATACATATATTCTATATTCTATTATATACAAGAACCAATGCAGTCGATAAATTTTTTTTTTTTTTTATTTATTATTATTCAGTTTATTTCAATATATTAATACATAGAAAAAAGTGACATATATCCTCAGCGCCAAGAAGGCTTAATAGAGGTAAAAGGCAACTACAATTAGTTTTATTATACTTAACAATGTTTTTGTTTTTTTTTTTTTTTTTTTTTTTTTTTATTTTTTTTTTTTTTTTTTTTTTTTTTTTAAATCAGGAAATTAAATAACAAAATTTAATATGTATAGCTTAATTATCTAAAATGCAAGAAGTAATTCAACATTTTGTAGCAAATAACTTTTTAAATTCTTTTTAAAACTAGACAGCGTTTGAATATTTTTTAGGGTATCAGGTAACTGGTTATATTCACTTGGTCCAGCAAAGCTAACACGCTGCTTAGTCAGATCTAAGCGACACCTAACTGCCCTCAAGTGTAAGGCTTGTCTTGTTATTCTATTCGTTTGATTAATATTCTGACTGAACTGCAAGGTCTGTAAACTAATTCCATGTAACGATTTAAAAACATGTACCAATAATTGTTGCTTGTAAAGGCCTTGGACAGGGAGTATATTCTTCGCATAATCAGTAAATAATCGGGTTGTACTATGCCTCAACGGTAGGTTGAATACAATTTTAAGTGCCTTGCTTTGAGCTACTTGTAGAGATTTAAGTAGCGTATTGACTTTACAACCATATATTATCGGTAGATACGTCAAATGTGAATGCACTAAGGATTGATAAAGTAATAGCTTTGTTTCAGTATTGAATTTATTCTTAAATTTATATAAAATTCCAATTCCTGACGCAATTTTGCTTTTTAATTTGTTTATGTGAGATTCCCAGCTCAAGTTATGATCAAGAGTCATACCCAAATATTTTACGATTTTTTCTTCATTTATTGTACTATCACCAATCTGAACGCTCATTACTTCATCGTTCCTTACGTTGCACGTTTTGAATCTTATTAATTTCGTTTTGTCTCGATTCAAAATCAATTTATTCAATCTCATGAACTCCAAAAGAATTGCAGAATCGTACTCAATATAAGTTTTCAACACTTGCAAATGATTATATTTATAAAGCAGGCATATATCATCTGCAAACATAAAAAGTTTACCATGAAATTCGATATTTTTCAAATCATTAATAAAAATTTTAAAAAGTAGTGGTCCAAGAACACTGCCTTGGGGAACTCCACATAATACAGGGAGCATTTCGCTCTTTGAATCTCCAACTTGAACAAATTGTTTCCTATTTGTTAAATAGTCTCTAAATAAATTTAGAGTGACTGAACTCAACCCGAGCACATTCAATTTTAATATTAATATTTCGTGGTCAACAAGATCAAATGCTTTCGAGCAATCAAAAAACACACCAGCAACGCCTCTATAACGCTCATCTAAGCCACTACAAATATAATCAATAACATTTACCACAGCTTCTTCAGTTCCAGCACCTTTCATAAAACCATACTGGTGATCATAAAGTATATTGTTTCTATCTAAGAAATTTGTTAATTGTTCATAAATTATTTTTTCAAAAATTTTGTCTACAACAGACAGGATTGAAATAGGACGCAAATTTTGAATAATGTTAGAAGTGAAACCCTTTGGAATAGGTATTACTTTATGTGTCTTCAATATATCTGGATAAACTGATTCCGTAATCATGCTATTAAATATGTTTGCAATAGTATTAGATACTAGAGATTTCCTCGCAGTCAACATTTTGACTGTAATTTTATCAAGGCCTGGACTTTTATTAACACTTAATTGATCCAGTACACATTCAACTTTAGGTGAATTTACTGGGGCAAGACTAAAATGGCCATTTACTGGAGTAAGTGTGCGAAATAAATTAAAGTTGTCATTTGGTTCTTGTAATATATTTGTTCGCATATCTTGAACCACATTAGAGAAATATTTGTTGATACTTTCGGCCTTGTCTCTATCTGTCATAACAGGATCACCATTATCATCAATTAGCTCTATAGAACTTAATTTTTTTTTCCCTATTTGTTCATTTATGAAACCCCAAGTTTTCCTTAAATCACCACTATAGAAGTTTAAATTATAAGCATAGTAATTATTCATTAAATTTTTACTACAATGTTTTATGATTTTGCTAATTCTTTTTAGCTGCATAGAAATTCGGTTGTTATTTCGATCTTTTCTCCTCGCGTTAAGTAACTTGTCTTTATATTCAATAAGACCTATTAAGGATTCTGACATCCACGGATTGATTTTACGTTTGACACTAACCTTTTTTTCATGAACAGTTGTGCAAAACTCCGCAGCAGACGAAAGAAAGTTTATAAAATTCTTGCATTTAACAGACACGGTAGATGAAACACTGAAATTTAAGAAATTTTGTTCTAACAAACGAGCAAACTTCAAGTAATCAATTTTTACTTTTTTCTGCATTACATTTTCTTTGTTGTTGAAATTTGTTTCTAAGGCACATATAACAAAATTGTGATCAGAAAAGTCCGTTTCAATGGAATTAATTTTCATACCCTGTGATAAATTACTGAATACACAATCTAGGCAAGATTTACTTGCAGGTCTCGTTACAAAGCTATGGCATGATTCCAAGTCAAATTCATGAAATGTATCCTTTAATTGTTGACTTAAATTGTTCAAAGAAAGCATGTCGATGTTAAAGTCACCAATGAAAATACAAGGAGGATTGTTCATTTCTAAAAGCGTTGATGCAAGTTTTAAATAAAAATTACGAAAAGTACACTTTTGAGAGCGATACAGTGAAGTCATTTGTATCGGCTTATTGCTAATTTTCACGTTTGTCAACAAGACTGTTATAAGATCTAGGTAGTTTTCACTTTGGTTAAGCAAGACCCTATACTTTATTTCTTTGCTTATAAATATTGAGGTACCTCCAAATCCGTCATTTCTACAACAATGAACACCATTATAGCCTGGTATAAAATACAAGTCAATGCACTGTTCATTGAACCAAGTTTCTTGAACAGTAATTATAGCTGGAAGTGTAGGCATTTCGCATAAAATACTTTTGAAACGATTAAACTTATTAAGAGAAGAAATACTTCTTGCATTTATAGATAAAATATTGAAATACTTTGAAAGGCAAGCGCCATACTTCAAATTATAAGAGTTTAAATTAAAAAAGTAGTTAGAGTTCATAGTTTATAATTTTGAATAACACGCTTTGTAAAAGCCAAAAATATTAAAAATTTGATGAAATAATAAATATGTTAAGACTAACAATACTACGTTTCACCCGATGACCTGAAAACTTCCTCCTCAGAATCCACAGCATTCTCACTTATAGGTACTCTACTTCGTCTTGATGAACCTCCAGCAGATTTGTATAACAAGTTGTCAACATCTTCCATTGTTTTCAAGTAGATCTGTCTAGAGTTTGTTTCTTTCTTAACAAGAACAGTTCCACCTTTAGTGTAGACAAATTTGAAACCCACAGCTTTCAAAGACTTAGCGTAATTCAATAATTCCAAGGTCTCTTTACTGAGGAAGTCATTAATGTAAACGTTATTTAATTCAGCTACTGATTTCAGCTTAGATTTTTCACTCATAAATTTGTTTTTGGCGTTTTTATTGTTAAATTTAACAACCAAAGATGTTTTGGTAGCATTTTCATTGCGCCTAAGTAAGTAAGCTTCCTCAATTTCATTTACATTTATATCAGCTTGCATTTTATTTGCAACATCCAAGACTACATCGATGGCTTTCATATCATTGGTAACTGGAACATTGTTAATAATGCAGTAATTTTTCACTCTTACATTATTTATAGGTAGCAACCTTAAACTAGAACCATGCGCATATCAAACAGAAACATCAAATGTTGGGTTTATATTTCATGTAATTGTGTAAAATTTATATAAGTAAGAGAGTTCAAACATGGATTTTTCTCCCAGTGAGGATCAAGCAGACCAACAAGTGCTTGCATCAACATTGTACGATCAGTACTTTAGGCACACCAAAGGCTCAAAGTGTGACCTAAAAACGCTATCAACCGCTGCTTGATTACTATCAACCGCCGCTTGATTACTACCAACCGCCCTACTAACCTCCGAAAATGACGTTATTCTACGTCAAAAGCTTATTAAACAATAAATTTATTTTTCCTTATTTTATTCCATGTTATAACAATATAACAAAAAAATATTTTCATGAATATTATTAGATTTAAAAGATAAAAAAAAAACAAAAAATAATTTGCATCCTGGATATTTTCGAGCTGGAAGTTTTAATTTCCAAAAGTTGTTATTGAAATTTTTTAAATCTATCTGGTAAGAATGGTTATTTTCACCTCTTCTTGCTTTCTGTTATGTCTTACAAAGTTACTGTGAACTATAAAGACGAAGGGAAATTTGGTTGCATTACTGTTAACATAAGCCATTTTTAAAAATTTCTCAGTTGTCTTGTTGTAAGTGTTGAAATTCACCTCAGAAGATGTTAAAAAAGCATGTTGAATATTTAATGGTTGTAAATTTCATCTGCAGTCATTTTCTCTTCACATCAATGTTAGATCTTAGCCTGAGAAACAAAATTTTTTCAAACTTAAAGGGAACAAAGTGTTCCAAGCTTTTCCATTTCATTTTTCTTCGATATCAAGCCTAAATCCTCACTTAAAAAAACAAAACAAATAGGTTTTTTTAACTCATGGAAGGACTTTGACTGAGGTTCTAACGATTAAATTGTGATGTGTGTGGTATTAAAAGTTTGTATACAAATGATCGAAAACGGAACCTACTAGTTTTATGCCAACTCCGAATGACTAATGTGCTTTTAGGTGTATTGAAAAATTTAGATCGTATTCTAAGAGACTCAAAAGTTGCATGAGGTCAAGATCACCCAAAAAAATTATAGGAAAAAAAAGGATGTCTTCCTCTCCCTTCCTAAAAATATGGCCACATGATGAATGATAAATTAAAAAAAAAAATGTATGTGAAATTTCTCACGAATATGCCACTCATTGACGAATCATTAGCGAAGTTCGATTGCGAAAAAAACTCATTTATTTGGTTCGTTGGGTGTTATAACAAATAGGTCTCTATTATTGCCCCTACACGTTATATTATTTTTTTTAAGCATATCTCCTCTACTATCTATAAAAAAAATTAATTAGTTGGTGATAACATTTAGAATAAACAGTGTCTTGGGTAAAGTTTTAAAACCGGGTACATAAGCCGGGTATAAGTGGCGGCCATGGCGTAGTGGGTAGAGTGCGTGACCCATAGGCCAGACAACCCTGGTTCAATTCCATCTGACCAGAAAGTTTTTTCACTTGCATTAATTTTTCTGTTCGGCCGTCACCTCTCTGCAGACAATGGCAAAGCACAGAGAGTAAATTAAAGTAAAGAGCCGGCATAAAACTAGTAGGTCCAATTCTCGATCAATTGTGTCCAAGCATTTAATAACACGCACAACACAATTTGATCACAAGAAGTTCGGTCAAAGTTCTTTTAAGGGCTGAAATGGACAGTTAAATTATTATTTATGGTGATGACATTTATAAAAACAGTGTCTTGGGTAAAGTCTTAAAAAACCGGGTATATAAGCCGGTGCACCTCGGGATGTTTCTTCTTAAGATATCTAGCTCAGCGAATCTGTCAAATATCTGAATATTAAACTATGTCTTCTCAGTAAGATTTTTCATTTTCAATAAATCATTGAAGTCAAGCAAGTTATGTCGAAGACTTTGCATTTTATGCAAATTTCTCTCGGTGACTTTACTTTTTTATTTTTCTTCAGTGTAACGAATTCTATGCTCGACTTGTTTCTGACATGATTTATCTGTCGAATAAAAAATGCAATATTTTTTCATGTGGTGGATTTTTTTTTTTTTCAGAGCTACATCTAAGCAAGTAGAACAACAGAAAAAAAAAGTATTGCAAAAGGTAAAAATATTGCAACAACATCTAGCAGAAACAGCAGGAAGAACTTAAGCCAGGTCTTAAATTTAAACTTGTTTTCAAACGCATGCGCGCACGCAGCGTGAAGAATGTTCAAAGTAGAATCGAAGCGCAGCTTAACTCAATCTTAGTTGCAGCATCTTGATGCTTTGCTGCGCCTAGGATGCTGCTGCAGTTGCTGGATTATTGCCACATATTATTGTTGTTTCTTTTCGATTTTTGTGCAGCTTATAAATGTTTGGCTTGCAATTTGGTTGATTGCAATCCAATGGATGTTGCTGCAATTGCTGCTCCTCGACATGGCATGATTGTTGTTGCGTTCGATACTGCTGCTGCTGCTGTTGTTGCTGCTGGTGCTCCGGTTGGCTGTATGAGTGGCCAATCCATAAATAAAAGTTATGGACTTGCAAAACTTCCTCGCTCAGCTTTAGTGCAGTTTTTCTTGCGATTAAGGCTTTGGTTTGTTTTGAATTTTGGCCAAAATGAAAAATGAAAAGCCGTCATGGCCGGTTTAGTAGACGGGTTGCTGGAAACTACTTTTATCTTGTTGTTTTTGCGTACTTTTGCAAAATGTGAAGGTAGATTTTTTATGCTTAATTAGTTGCTGATGGTGTTGTTTATGCATTGCTTGCCGCAGTGCTTCTTTTTCTTCTTATTTTTTTTTCTTCTATGCTATAATTTACAGCGTGCATGTTGCTTCGCTTTGCCTTATCATCTCTGCAGAATTAAGTTATTTTATTGCCAAGCCTGAAATTTATGGCAAATTGAGTTCTATATCTGGTGGATGAGTGAAAAAACAGAGTTGCCAAATAAAATTTGCCAAGAATCTTTACCGCCATATTTAAGGTTTACACACATTTGTGTAAATGTGCTTACAACAATTTATGTTTTGGCTTAGTTTTGGTTTTTTTTTTCTTTTTGGTGTGGCGGCTATTAATGATTTTGTAAAGATGTTTGAACCATTTTTACCTACGAACTAAAAGATTCGTGTTGAATTTCAACTGACGAAGAGTAATGGAAAGTAATAGTAAAGAAAAGAAAACTCAAGCAATAGAAAGCAAATGTTTTTCTGTGTGCTCATCACAGTTTTGTAAAAGCGTTATTTTTTTGAAATTTTAAAGAGTTCAAAGTTGTGCTGAATTTACTGGAACAATTAAGTTAATACATAAATATAAAAGCGAAAATAACTATGGCTTTAAAGCAAAGAAGTCAAGTTTTTATTAATGATTTAATAGAATTAAATTAATTAACGTACTGCGATGACTTAACAGTATGTTATCATGTGTGAGGGTAACAAGTTAATAAAAAAATAATTTAATAAAAATTACTTCTAAAATAAAAAATAAAATTTAAAGTTTAATTAAAAATATAATTTAAAAATAAGCATAGGTCTAAAATTATTTATTCCTGATATATCACATAGCGGCACAAATTTAGCGTTTCGTTTCACAATTTCAAAAAATAAGCAAATATGCAAAATTTTTTCTAGTTTCTATGGCACATTGTGGCACAATTAGAACACATCGTAGCACATCTTTCAAATTTTCAAAATAAGCAAACGTGTAAAATTTAAATACTTTCTATGGTACATTGTGGCATAACTTGAGCACATCGTAGCACAATGTTATGAATTTCCAAAATAAGTAAATGAGTACGCTTTTGTATAATTTTTGGATATATGTAATGTTGCATCCAAAATCATACCATAGCATATCACTCATCAATATCCCATTACAGTTTCATGATCCCGTTATATATCTTCAGTTATATACCAATAAATATACTATAAACTCAAAATTCCACAAAATTTGGTGCTCAAATATGATGTAATTTTAAATTAGTTTAAAAAATGGCCACTACTAGTTCCACAATGATACTTTGTTCAAACTGACACCTTTTGCAGATTGATGTCATGCGTAAAGATAATTGTGACCCATCAATACTACTTTTTGCTGTATCTGAGCTAGTTCTATTATTATTAGTTCATGAAAAGTACTTTCTGGTACATTAAATATTGTACCACTCCATATATCTATACTATCATATAAAAGGCTTATCACGTATCTTCGTGTACGCTAAACTAATGAACTACTGAACCGATTTTAATAATTCTTTTACTAATTCTCATTCTTAACTCAAGCTGTTGCATATTTTATTTTTTAAAACATACTCTAAAAAGTAATTAAAATTTGAGATTAAATACCATCTAAAAAACTTCATAGAAAATTATTCATAAACGCTGCATTAAGCAGTACAAAACTTTTTCTTTCTTTTCCATTGTGTGTTTAAAAGCTCTTTTTGATTACGCCTTGCTTATAAGCATGATCCAAAAAATACAACAACAATGTAAATTTAAAAATAGACAGAATCCAAGAATGATAGAAAAAACAACATAACGGAGCTGCGCAATGCGTAATCTATTTTTATATCATTCTTGGACAGAATCTATCCTTTTTTATGAAATTCCCTACAGTAAAATGTTTAAAATAAATAAATAGGTAAGCATGAGAATATTTACATAAATATAAAACTGTATCGATCGCGTAGTACCCTTGCGAGGTAAGCGAGAATTCGTCTTTATACGAAAACACGAAAGAGTAAATGAGACAAATGCTGTTGCTGTTTTCGACTCAGACCAAGGGCTGCCAAATAGTAGCAGCGGTGCTGCCATCTCTTATCAAGTAGCTGACAAAAAGCTTTTATTAGCAATGTTGCTAAGCTCACATTACAAAGGTTGAAGTTTTGATAAAAGACTTATCAAGATCCATTTTTGTACGATAAAATATGGCTATGCTAATTTGATGAAAGTTATTAATCCATATTAGCTAACCAGGAACAGCAGAATACCTTATATTGTTTATAGCTGGAAAAGTATGTGCGCATTAGTTTATAATTGTAAATATGAAATCTATTTATAAAAAAGGTGGTGTAAATTTCAGGGCACGTTGAGAAAGTTTCCACGAAATTGGCCCATTGGTTCCGGAGATATGGCATTTTAAAGATTTTCCCATATCTGTATATAAAGAGTGATTTTTTAAGTGCCTGATAACTTTTTTTTTAAAAAAAACGCATAAAATTTGCAAAATCTCATCGGTTCTTTTTTTGAAACGTTAGATTGGTCCATGACATTTACTTTTTGAAGATAATTTCATTTAAATGTTGACCGCGGCTGCGTCTTAGGTGGTCCATTCGGAAAGTCCAATTTTGGGCAACTTTTTCGAGCATTTCGGCCGGAATAGCCCGAATTTCTTCGGAAATGTTGTCTTCCAAAGCTGGAATAGTTGCTGGCTTATTTCTGTAGACTTTAGACTTGACGTAGCCCCACAAAAAATAGTCTAAAGGCGTCAAAACGCATGATCTTGGTGGCCAACTTACCGGTCCATTTCTTGAGATTAATTGTTCTCCGAAGTTTTCCCTCAAAATGGCCATAGAATCGCGAGATGTGGCATGTAGCGCCATCTTGTTGAAACCACATGTCAACCAAGTTCAGTTCTTCCATTTTTGGCAACAAAAAGTTTGTTAGCATCGAACGATAGCGATCACCATTCACCGTAACGTTGCGTCCAACAGCATCTTTGAAAAAATACGGTCCAATGATTCCACCAGCGTACAAACCACACCAAACAGTGCATTTTTCGGGATGCATGGCCAGTTCTTGAACGGCTTCTGGTTGCTCTTCACTCCAAATGCGGCAATTTTGCTTATTTACGTAGCCATTCAACCAGAAATGAGCCTCATCGCTGAACAAAATTTGTCGATAAAAAAGCGGATTTTCTGCCAACTTTTCTAGGGCCCATTCACTGAAAATTCGACGTTGTGGCAGATCGTTCGGCTTCAGTTCTTGCACGAGCTGTATTTTATACGGTTTTACACCAAGATCTTTGCGTAAAACCTTCCATGTGGTCGAATAACACAAACCCAATTGCTGCGAACGGCGACGAATCGACATTTCACGGTCTTCAGCAACACTCTCAGAAACAGACGCAATATTCTCTTCTGTACGCACTGTACGCATTCGTGTGGTTGGTTTAATGTCCAATAAAGTAAACTGAGTGCGAAACTTGGTCACAATCGCATTAATTGTTTGCTCACTTGGTCGATTATGTAGACCATAAATCGGACGTAAAGCGCGAAACACATTTCGAACCGAACACTGATTTTGGTAATAAAATTCAATGATTTGCAAGCGTTGCTCGTTAGTAAGTCTATTCATGATGAAATGTCAAAGCATACTGAGCATCTTTCTCTTTGACACCATGTCTGAAATCCCACGTGATCTGTCAAATACTAATGCATGAAAATCATAACCTCAAAAAAATCACCCTTTATAAAAAAAAGTCGTATATATATATACAAAATTTGTGTTTGTAATTCCATAACTCAAGAACGGAGCGTCCGATTTGCTTGAGGTTTTCTTTGTTGTGTTCTTATTGGTTATAACATGGTTCGTATGTGAACATTTTTTGTCACACCCCCTTTTACCGCCCACAAATTAATGAAAGTTTTATATTTCAGACAGTTTGGGTCTTATCAGACTTAAATTTAGTGCTTTAGTTCATATGGTCACTGTTGGCAACAGTACTACAGATGGGGGGAGAACTATATAAATATGCTGGTGGTTCCTCTCCCTTATATATGTATATCTATTTATATTTTTATCTTTCTTGGTTTGTTCGGTTGCTTAAAACTTGAAAACGACTGGACCAAATTGGATGCTTCCTTTTGCGAATATGTGATATCGAGTATTTTTGGAATTACAGGTCACACAGCATCGAACTTTGATATTCGAATGAAATTTTACGTGCCGTTCAACTGGTGAAAATTTATGGGCGTTGGACGAGGGGTGTGGCATAAGTCTCGAACTATAAGGTACATATCAATTTAACTCGGTAAAAACGTACTATTTACTTGTGTGTTTTGACTGGCAAAATAGAGTGACCATTTGACAAGTGGGCGTAGCACTGCCGATACAATTCAAATTTAGGTATCGAATAGCTTTGGAAGTAGAAGTCACATAACATTGAAACTCAGAATGGAAAATGTATTTCTACAAGAAAACTGGGACGGGCATAGGAAAAAGGGTTATGGCTTCGACCACACAAGTCAAATTTTTGATATTGAATAGCTTTGGAACTAAACGTTGCATGACAATAAAACTCAGTATGGAGTTGCTAATTGCCAAAGTTTTTCTACTGGAAAACTGGTACGTGCATTGGAAAAGGGGGTGTGGCCCAATTTTCTATACAGAATAGCTATGGAAATTAAAATCACAGGACATTGAAATTGTGGAAATCATAATGGAATTGCCACCTAAGAGTGATGTTCTGCTACTGGGAAACTGTAACGGGCAGTGGAACATGAGCGTGGTGTCAGACTAAGGGACTAATGAAAGTTTTGAATTTACTTATTATTTCCAATATACTTGCCGGGTGCAGCAACGCGCGCCGTGTACCGCTAGTGATAGTATAAAAATAAACTAAAAACTACTCTGGAAAAATATGGACCAAATTAGAAATTGCTCTTAACTTGTTCCTAAAAGGAGCTAGCTATGGGAACACTGCATTTCAACTAGTTCCATTACGAATAGTTCAGAACTGGTGCTGATAGCTTATAGTGCTTGTGTAAAGCACTAAATTTTGACCCAATTTGAAACTGACGTTTTCTTTTCAACACTACAACTACTATGCAATAATAGCACCTTCAATGCAAAGTGAAATACAGTTAGAAGGTGGACTTATTTAAGCTTTCATAACAAGACTTCCTTTCAATGTATCATAAATTTCATTGTTCGCATATATTGTAGAACTACTTATCAATGAAATCATGTAGGTCCATTGTTCGCATATATTGTAGAACTACTTATCAATGAAATCATGTAGGTCCATTTCTCGGTCAATTGTGTACAAACTTAATAACACGCACAACACAATTGATCATAAGAAGCTTGGTCAAAGTCCTTTCAAAGGCTCAACTGGCCAGTTATTTATTGTTTTTTTTTTTACTTATGAAATATACAAAAAATAAAAAAAAATTCAAACATTTCTATACTAAACGTTTTATAAAGAAGCTTTATAACTAGCTCGATTTGAACCAGATATGTTCTAGTTAAGATTTCTTAGAGATGTAGTGGTTTTCAAATATACCATAGTCCTTAGATGAACGACATGAAAATTTCAGTAAAATATCATATCTTATGACCAAGTGTTAGTATCATTGTTATTTAAGTTTTCTTGGAGATATTTAACATATCTTGAAGAATTTTGTATATATGTACTCATACAAAATTTAACTTTTTATTAAATATGCCAAATCATTTTGTAGACATTTTGGAATAAATAAGACCAAAAATCGTTTTTAAGCATTTAGTAAAAATCCTTGTGACTTCTTATTATTCAACCCCATCGTTAATAAGATCATACAGGCAACTTTCTCTAAATTCGTACCGCTTAAAGTAGACACAATGGATTTGAAAAATATTTATTTTTCAGAAAGTTGGTTTTATATCTGGAGATGATACCCCCGATGGTAGTATATCAGAGCTTTTTACTTACACAAACTTTTTATATCCAATAAAAATGCAAGACTATGTTGGTTGAAAGGGTGTTTTGAAAATTCTTACCTAAAGTACATAATAAAAGTGCAAAAGTCTTTGACTATTTGAGTGATAAATTAAAAAAAAAGATATGGAGGAAGATAGTTTTTTTTGTCATAATACAGTTAACGCTATTTATAACAATAACATAAAAAGAAATACTTAAAAAACTCAACATTAAAAGCAGCTCCATTCATTTAACACTAAATAGAAATTTTCTTTTCATACCTTTTAAGATGTTCTTAGCACTCCGGAACTACAATTTCTTCAACAACAAGTGTCAATAAAATCCACAGCCGAGCAAATGCAGCACGTTCAATAACTTCAATGCAATTTTTTTTTTGTTTCTTTGCAAACGAAATCGATTTTCCACGCATACACAAACACAGTGAGTATAGATAAAAAGAAATAAATCCAGAACAAGTTCACAAAAGAAAGACACAAATAATCCAATTGAACTGAAAATTGTGGTTTCTTTGATGGGAATCGACGAAGTTGTTGGCTACAAACTCAAAAGATGCAGCAACGAATACTTGAACACGCTGTTTATAATTTTTTTTTGTCTCCACTGCAGTAAGAGCGGCGATTTGGCAGAAGAAAAAAAAAAGAAGAAGCAGAAGAAGAAGACGAACAAGTGTTGGAAACACAGTAGAAGAAACGCGTTTAGTTAGCGGAACTGACTTGCGGCCGAATAGAAGAAAGAGTTTGAAAATAGCGCGCGATATAGAAGAGTCAAAGATAGCAATAAGAGTCAGAGTACACAAAAGAAACACGACACCAAAGACTCAATCGATCTGCTGCTGCTGCAAGTGATGATGATGATGATGATGTTGTTTATGTTGGAATAACAAAAGAAAAGCGCAGAATATGTGGTAAAGTATAGAATTATGAAAAGGCAAACGAAGATAAACCGATTAATGGCTTAAAACACGCACAAACACAGGCACAGAATACACCTTAATACACTGTTGTTGTATGTATGTGTGCAGTATAATATGTTCACTGCTAAATTGATGACAATAATAAACGGTAGTTTAGTTTTTATTAGAATATTTTAAATTTTTTACGCTTTTCTCCGCTTAAATAAGAGCAAGGTAAATAACACGAAGTGGGCGAACAGCAGGAATTAAAAAAGAAATCGTGTTTGTATTGCGCCGTGGCACAGTCAGTTTAAGTTGTTTATTTTAACACAAATTGTTTCACTTTGCACAGATTTTGCGTGTGTTTATATATTCGGGATGGAGTATTGTTTTTTGTTTTTGCAGAAACAAATACAATTCACAAAAACAAAAACAAAAAAAAAAAATAACAAGACGATAAACCGTTAGAACTTTATTCCGCTAACAATAACCGTCGCAATCGACCAACGCGTAGAAACTGATTTGAATAAAACGAAAGACTTAAGATACGAACTCGATTTGAATGTTGCTGTGACTGCGGCTGCTGCTGAACGCAGACACTTGTTTGTGTTTCGTTAAGTTTTGCCAATTTCTGGATCCGCGCTGTAGTGACTGCGGTTTCAACAAACAACAACAACAACACGATGACCGATTACCACAACAACAACAACAACAACAAATACTATTAATGACAGCCGCAGAAGCTAAAGCAGCAGAACGAAGTGGTAGCTAGCGCCGATTGTTGAAGATTGGCTTAGAAAATATATCGACAAGCACAGCTAAGCAAGCGAAAGCAGCCAAAAAGACCGGTTAACAATGTGTACTAAAAATTTAGTACATTCTCAATGGCGTTGAGTGCGCAAATGCAAAAATATTTAGAGAGCGCTGTACTAAAATTTTAAATTGAACTCTTTTTTGAACAATTCTTCTTGTTTTGCTCTACCGTCCAAATAGACAAAGCATTGGTTAAACCTTTTTAAATGCTCATGATTTGTATTTTGTTGTGCTCTTTAATTACACGTCTCGGCTTGGCTTTGGGGTATTCTTACAACAATTAATAAATTCTTTACAAATTCATGAATATTTATGATTTTAAAAAGATATCTCAATATTTTTAAACAATTGCTGCTCTCGCAAATCAATCAATCAATCAAATTAGAAGAAAACTGGCAGACTTAATGTTCTTTTTCGCCTTGAGCTTGGCTTTAAATACAATCAGATAGTTGCGTAGGCAAAATAAAAAATTACTAACTGATCGATTGAAAAAAGGTGACGACTATACTTTTCCAAAATTTACAAAAAAAAAAAAAAAACAAAATACTTAAAACTATTTCCTACTACAACATATTCTGAACACCAATAATTAATTATTCTTATATTTAAACATGTTTTGTAACTTCAAACTAACGTTACATTTCAGATGCAACTTTTTGAACTGCAAATTTTACTTTGTATACTTCAAATTCATCATTTTATTCATCAAAACACCAATTAAAAAATGGAATTTAAAGTGTATAGTAAAAAAAGTAAAATTCGATTTATAAAGGATGTCATTTATACTGTTAGATGTTTAATTTGAAGTAAACCATCTGTAAAAGCAAACATTTAAAAAGTTCCGTTGTTTTATAATTTTCCTAAATATGGGTAAGAGTTTTATCTATGGGTTTTATCTAAGATCTTAGTGATTAGTTTTCACAGAAATAAAAAGCAAAAAAACCTGTTTTTTTTGCCAAAAATTAACTTAAGGAGACCAATTGAATTTAAGAAAACAATCAGACAAAGTAAAAATTGTTTTAAAAGCCCCTTTCAAATTTTTAATATACTGAACGATCAATTTTTAATTTCGATCCAGTCTTATTTATAGGTTCAATTTAACATTTAAAAAGGATAAAGGAAAAATAATTATAAACTTTATGATTTTTCAATAAGAGCATTAAGCAAGGTAACTCGTATAGTTATAAGTATTTTTTGCTTATATTATTTTAATCCTTTCTACATGTTTTTATTGCCGACAATTTCTCATGCGGATATTCTGTTCGTTGGAAAGAAAGAAAGGAAAAAAGGAAGAAAGGAAGAAAAGAAGAAAAGAAGGAATTTGTACCATTATTTACTCTCTGAGGTTTGCCATTGTCTGCAGAGAGGCGACAACCAATCAGAAAAGCATTAATTTGCCTTCGAACTTCGGACGTCTAGTCCATTCGTATAACTTTTTAACAAGAAAATAACGCAAGCTCCAATCTTCACAAAAACGATTCTAGAGGGGTTGCTTAATAACTTTTATAAGAAACTAGGTTTAAACTCTTAACGAACTGGTATTTTTCTAATGTTACCTATTAAATGAGGTGGAAATATATATAAAGTTTTTTATTTTCTGATTACGGTCATTAAATTTGTGATATAGTTTCATATTTTTTTTTTCTTAAACTTTACTCCTAATATTGAATATTGAAAATTTTCAATGATTTATCGTTGTATATAGGTCCTTATGGCAAATTTGAATTTTTGTCAGAAAAATTATATTACTTCGGCCGTGTGCTATTCGGAAACTTTTCACTCGGATAATGAATTTTTGACAGTCTGAATGAGAACATTTGGCACTTGTGAGGTGAATACGATTGTCAAAAATTCATGTAGTCCCAGGGGCTAGTATAAATTTTGACAATCAACAAGAGAATTTTTGACACAAGTAAAAATAAAAACAAACTTGTGAGCTTGTGACACGTAAAGAAGTACAAAATTTTGTGTTTCCAACAACACAGCAACCAGGAGTGGAATATATTTGCGTAAAATGAAAATTTTTAGTATATATTAACAATTTTGGAAATTAAATGAAATTCTTGCGTTAATGCTAATACACTACCGAAATTTAAAATGTCAAAAATTTTTAGCTGTCAAAATTTCATCGTCCTTTTAGCACAGCCAAAATGACAATTGACATTTTATTTCAACAGACACAAATTGTATTGGACTCAGTAAATTCTTGCCTACAACGAGTGAAAAGTTTCCGAATAGCACACGGCCTTCCGTGAAAAGGAACTGAATTTAAGAGAATTAATTTCAGTAATTTCGTAATTAAATGGTACTTAAATAAATACAAAATATTACTTATCCCAAAAGAGATCCGGTATTTAAAAATTTAAATAAGAGTTAGCTTAAAACTTCAATTAGTTGCCCATTACAAAGCTGAGCTAAGAAGTAACTTATTTAGTACATATATTTAGTACTTTCTATTCTTCCCAATATAGCAACCTGTGTGGCTTATGTCTCTACTAAAACAAGTAAGTGGCAGCACATACCTAGCTGTCAATGTTGAAAGCATATTATCTAAGCAGTTACAAACACCCTAAATTCATAATTGGTGTGTGTCTTCGCTTACTTTTTATATTTACATCCAATTAAGTACATTGAAAAAAAGTTTGTAAGCATAAGCAAAATATTCTAGATTTATTGTAATGTCGTCTTGAAATGTTTGTGTATAGCGTTGGGAGTTATTGAGAAATTGAATGCTTAAAATTCGCCATATTTCGATATCAATTTTCCTTATGAGGGATCAATCTGGTTAAAATTCTGAAACAACATATTTTACTATATTATACTTTAAAATAATAAAAAAAATTGATTTTTTACAGATATTTTTTATTTCTCTCAAGAATCTTTAAAATGGTTTGTTTTGATTTCTTTTACCAGTTCTTATGGCTATTACGACAAGGTCATAAAAAACCACAGTAGTAAGTAGTAATTTTCGGTAAGTACACTAAGGGAAAAAAATATTAAATTTATCCAAAAACTTTTTTAATTTATCCAAAAAGCGAGTCATTTTTGCACCAATAACGCATTTATTTAAATCGACCACGTAAATATTTAAAATTTATTTAAATACTTTTTTAATAAAATAAAATATTAAAATATTTAAAATAAAATTAATAAAAAATATATTAAAATTATGCACGAATATATTTAAATATCTTTCCAATATTTACTATTTGAAAATAAAACTATCGCACTTAAGGAAAATTTATATAAAAATATTGAAATTAAAAACAAATATATTAGAATGTTTCCCACGAGATGTGTCCATCAAATGGCATTTGTTAGTACATTTTATTTTCTTTTTTTGTTCTCTAATTTATATTTTTTTGACAGTAAACTAGAGACACAAAAATTGAAAAATAAAATACCAAAAGTATGCAGGCAAATGACTACCGGTGCAAGACATTTTTGAGAAAATGTCCGGTTGTCACTCAAACCCCATTTACTTTGCGATCATCAATCGCATTTACAAAGAAAATTGGCCAAACATGCGGCTATATTTTCCTTGCAACAATAACTAAATGAGAATTATAAGAACTAAGGTTGCAACTGCAAGAAATAAAATGCAGGAACAGAGTGCGATGCTGTTGCTGCTTGTCGGAATATGTGTGTACGTGTGCGATGCTGTTGCTGCTTGCTTGTATGGAATATGTGTGTACGTGTGTGGTATAAATAAAATTCAAATACGGGAAAAACGAGTTGTAAGGAAAACATTTGATTTATCCACGTAAATATTTAAATAAAATTTATACTCAGGCGTGGATAATGATAATATGCGTTATTTCCCTTAGTGTAGTATTCATTAAATACTTTTTCCGACTTAGTCGGTGAAAGTATCGGAAGTTTGTCGCAAACGAATCGCACAACTTGTGACAAATATTTTGTTGTAGAAAAGTGAATCGAAAATATCTGTAAGTTTTTTGAAAATAAAATTATTTATAATACTTTATTGGCTTTTAGTTATTTGGCAATGGATGCAACCCTCCTAGCTCCTGTTCGTGAAATGAATTTAGAATGATCATATCTTCGAAGAGTTGTTTCTCCTTTTGATTTGGAGCTGAAAAAATCACGCCAAATATAACCCATGAGCTCATCGACTTATTAGTCGAGCATCTACAGTGAAATAGAATCACTGATCTATCAGCTGAAAATTTAATAAATATTGTTTTATGATTCATAGACATATTTGAACTTTTCTAATTTTTTAAAGTCGATCCATCGAGTTACGAACGCAATAAATTCAAAAAATTTTCGGCCACTTTTACCATTTGAATTTTTAATATTATTAAAATTATATAGAAATTGCATTTCTTACCGATAAATGAGTAGTGCTGCCACTTTTTTGCACTAAAATTCGTAAACTTTTTCGACCGAGGTGTGCAAAAAAGATACCGAATTTCGTTCAGATGAATGCCTTATGTATGTACACTGAGAAAACTGAACGCCTTAAAATCAAAGAAAAAAAGTTGTTAAGAGACTGTAACCAAAATATCTTTGATACAAAGAAAAGATCTTTGCACTAATGATTAATTCTTTAACTAAGCAACTGCTGCATCTTTGAAACAAAAGACTGAAGTTGTTTGAAGCTAAATCAATCAAAAAATATTTGCCGTAAAGATAAATAATTTACTATAACGATTTTATTCTTTGTTAACAAGAATTTGTTAACAAAGCAAAAAGTACGCAAAATCAACAAATTTTCTTTGTTTTCTTGAAGCTAAGCATCGTTGTTGCAAAGACAAAGTCTATAACTTTAAAAAATTTTTTCTACAAAATCATATTTTTCTTAAAAATACACACGCTTATAGTTCGCAGTTACTTTGTGGGCAATATGTAGTTTATAAGGCAATTGATGTATTAATATGTATTAGTTGTAATTAGCACTAGATTAAATCGTATAGGTAAAGGGTCAAGGGGAAAAGGGAGGGGGTGGGAAGGAGAGTGGAGAAGGGGTGAGTAATAGAAAAAAAAGGCGGACATACAAAGATAGTATTAAAGAAATCGACTTTTTTAAAGACGTACATCTTTGTCACAAGAATTTAAGTCTTTGATATAAAATATATTTTTCATGGGAATTTAACAATCTTTGTGCCTTTGCCGTAAGGATGTTTTATCTTTGGGCACAATCTAACCAATAAAAGTCTTTGTGGCAAAGTGTATTTTCTTTGGTTTTACGACTTTTTTCCCTGAGTGTATGTAAGTACCGGCTACTTCCATTCGACAGCAAATACAAAGGATCTAATAAAGATTAATGTGCTCTAAGAAAGATAACTGCTGTATTAATTGTGTACAGTGCTTGATCAACAATTGCCAAAATGAGAAATAAGAGATTCTCACCTCAAAATCACCCAAAACCCAATCGACCAAAATTCTAAAATGAACAATATCCCAAAAATTTTGGGTCTATGAAAGCCCAATAAAAATGCAAAATCGTCCAAAAATTACAATAAACTGTTACCCAAAAGTAAAACTGAACAATTGCCCAAATTTTTAGGTGTTTGCTCATACGATTCGTAGCGCGCGTACGATGCGTAGATCGCAGCTGGTAGTGGTGACGCGAACGACCTCCGATAGGATTATATATGTGGGAAGGGAGTCAGACGGACATGGACGGAGGACATGGAATGGACGTCAATACTAACGCTGACTGACACAGGGAAAATTACTTACTTACTAATTTACGAAATACTTTATTGAAATGCACTGTATCTACCGAACAAATTTATCATTAGACCTCGAATTTTGCATATTTTCTTATTTTTCATCGGATTGATACCAAACTTTGTATCTAGACGTTTTCTTGTTCAAATATAACAAATTGTAATGCATATCGAAAATATGCAAAATATATGCAAAAAATATACAAAAAAATATGCCAGAAATATGCAAAATATATCCAACAAATATGCAAAATATGCAAAATATATGCAAACGAATTTCATCAAAAAATTTAATTCCAATCGTTAAATATTAATGTGCGATCAGTGCAGAAGAATATATAATATATATAGCATACGAATTTCTATTCCATTCCCTTTCGAACGCTTTACCATTTATTGTTTTATTGTTTTTATAGAAACCCCGACTTAAAACCAGAGCAAAGCTTTTGTTGTTGTTACGCAAAGCAAAGTGCACCCAAAAACCGATTTGCTTTGGAAGCACGACTTATCACGTGATAAATTTATAACATATATTTTTGTTTGATCTTTATTTTAGGCGTTTTAATTGCGTGTTCGTCGCAAAACTATCACATAAATATGTGGTGCTCTCACAAGCCACACAATCACATACATATAAAAAAAAAACTTGCACTTTATAAACTTGTTCTTTAAAATTTAATTATTAAGAAGTAATCAAACAATTTTGTATCAAATTTATTTAAAAATTTTGAAATCATTTCAAAAATAAATAATATTTTAAAGTTCAAAGAAGAAGATTTGTTTGGACTTCAACCCGTCACAAATGAAAATATAATTAAATATAAATTTGCCCCAATTACTTTCTGTGACGTTGAAAGAAGCTTTTCTGCTTTCAAAATGGTTTTTGGAGAGAAATGGCAAAGCCTCTCAATTTATAATTTAGAGAAAATTATGTTTATATATTGTAATACCAATTATCTTCAATAATTTTTAAACCTATAAAATATCTTATGTATTATCATTTCTTCTACTTTAATATTTGACAATAATTAATAAAATTTCAATATGTATCACCCTCTGAATGTGCATATATTTTGCACATTTCGCATATTTTGGCATATATTATGCATATGCATTTTATACAAATATGCAAAAAAATTTTAAATATGCATTTCGTTTTCAACTCTATTTTTAATGAAACGAACTTTGGTGTCATCAGAATTTATATGCAATATAATATAATATGCAAAATCAGAGGTCTTTTTATCAAAAATGTTGTTATGAAAATCCCAAAAAATTTTTGAAAAAAAATCTATACAATAAATTTATTTTTGAAAAATGTGTCGAAAAGAAATGTATTTGGAAAAAATAAAATATTGTAAAAAAATATAAAATTCGAAAATAATAAATACAAAATTTGAATACCAAAACAAATGCATCTTCAATCCTACATATATGGGACCAGTTAGATAGTTGGAGTTTTCTTTTTTTTTTTAGTTCTGTGGACTCATTGGATAAATGCCTATTATTATCACTTAAATAGGTTCCACTTGAATTACATATAGAACTCGTTGGATTATTGGATTTTTTTCAGTTTTGTGAACTCTTAACGTTACGTCAAAAATCTAAAAAATATAAAAGAATAGGTTCCAGGTCTTGAAAGTTTTTATTTTTAAATAAATTATTTTATGTTATTAGTTACAAAAGTAATAATATTCCTCGATCCAATTTTATTACTTCCTGTTAATATTCTCTATAAAACTAGCACCATTAACTTGGTAAAAGAATTTGCAAAAATTAAATTAATTTTGTTCGTACATCAGCTCTCAACATTTATGAGAATTTGAAGTGCACAAGCAGTGGGTGGAACCCGTTTGCAAAGTATGGAAGAATGGCTAAAACAGAACGAGTCAAAAAAGGAATCCAAATGAAATGATTGCGACCTTAAAGCCTACTGTTAAGATTTAAGCGTTGTAGGAGGAAACAGATGATAGATGATAAGTGCATGGAATAAAGAAAAAAACAAAATACATTTAAGAATTACTTTTAAGAGAGGGAAAAAAAAAATCTAAAGCTGCAATCCTAACTAAGCGAAAGTGATGTATACTTACTAAACTTACAGAACTGATGTCCAGGCTTAAATATTTCCATGATTTTATAAAAAAAAAGAAAAAAAAAACTATGCGAAGATTATTGAGTTGATCAAGAAAGCATGAACTTTCTTAAACATCAAAAACTAAGGTGGTTAAAAAAAAAGATCTTCAGTTACACCATGTTTCAAAACAAATAACCGTGTTTCAAAAAAGAAGATCTTCAGTTACAACATGTTTCAAAAGAAATAACCATGTCTCAAAAAAGAACATTTACAATTATACCATGTTTCAAAACAAATAACCGTAATAAACTGTCTGTTTTTCGACTTTGATATAAATTTCTTCCCCTCAACAGCCTTAGCGAACTGCTGCTAGAGAATAAATACTCCTGCTCTCCTAAAATTCCAACATTTCGAGTACAAACAAATTCTAGTTCAATTTCTTGTCATTTCTTTTAATACAAAATATGGCAACAGTGTAAAGGAGTGAGATCTTAACTTGTGGTAGATCTTAATAAAACGGCAACCATGGCAAGCTTTTTGTTCACTCTCTTAATTTTTTTCTTACTTTAATTCGTAGTGTTTTTGGTCAGAAACGCTATTGACGAAAATCAAAGCAAAACAAGTTGAAACTTTTTTGGTTCTCAAGCTTTTATCATGATTTTTTTGTAATTTTTTTTTTTATCTTGTATTTTTCAGTTTGCTCTCCGCAGGTTGCAGAAGTCAAGTAGGCTGGCATCCTCTGGCCAACCCACACTTTTTTCTGTGCCGTTCAAAGTTTAGCGGATTTTTTTTTTCTTCACTTTGTCTTGCTGATAAAAAATTCACACGCCAAATTTTATGAATGAAACATAGAGTGGATGCGTAAGAAATTTATAAAAGCAATAAAAGCAACAAATTTCGAAATGGTTTTAGATATTTTAGCAGCTCAGCTGGGTTGAAAAAAAAAATATCTCAAGTTCTAAATGAGAAATTATTTTTCCATTATTTTATGCAAAATATTTTCTTCTCGAAGCGAACATCATCATTTTATGCTCCCGTTCCGAACTCTACACAAAGTAACTCATTGACGAAAAGAAAAAGCTTGGAAGTGAAAGAGTCAAAAAAAAAAAAGTTGAAAAAGTTTCAAAGTTCAAATGAACGCCGGAAGCGCTTTTTTGTAGTTTCAACATCAGCCTTATTCAGCCCCACAGACAACTCTAACCGCCATACAATCAACCTATGCACGCACACTCTTAGCAATGTATGGAACTTTTATTAATTTTTTTTTTTTTATTTTTTTTTTTCTGACATTCGCGCGTATAAATCTTCAAACATTTTAATTTGTTCGCGAATCGATTTCGAGTTTTCAGTTCAATATTTTTTTGTTTGATTTGTGTTTTTTTTCATTTTTTTTTATTTTTGTTTTAGCTGGCAATGCTTTGCCATTGCGTATGATTTATGGTCGACATTTCAACTTTTCTTATTCCTGGATGCATTGACTGCATGGTACGCGTTCTGGTGGTTCTTCCTGTTCGTTTTTTTTTTTACACTTAATCTCAACAACATCCAAGAGCCCAACTCATTCATACATGGCCAGGTTAACATATAAAAAAAAAAAAAAAAATACAAAATAAAAAAAAAAAATATAAAAATGAGTAAAACGAATCATTCGTTACAAAAAATGAATTGTCAAAAAAGTGCATAAAAAAATGTGAAAAGCTGGCAGCACTGGAGGCTAACAAATGCGCGTCGCGTATTTACCTTTTTACTGATATCCGAGTCATTTTTTATCATGCTCCGTGCTGCAAGTTTGTCGAAATGATGGAGGTCTCTACAGAAAGAAAAAGAAAAATGCTCGTTGGCTTGTGAGAATCGGGTTTGATATCTGAGTCTGACTAGGAACTAATGTTTGGTTAAGGGTTGTTGTTATGTTTTTTTTTAATTTCTTATTTGAATAAATCTGCGAGTTTATGAAGTGCACTCAAGGTTTTTTTTTTTGTGTGCTCAATAAAAAGGCTTTAAATTAGCTCAGAGCTAGGCTTAATGTATGTGTAGCAGGCACATTTTTCTTGGTACTTTATGTTATAAAATATCACAACATTTCATTGAGTGAAAGACATTTAAATAATTTTATAAACAAGTGGTTCTTCGAATTTATGAAAATGAACCTACTTTGAAAACAGCTTTATCATAAAGTTTTTTTGATTTAATCTGATTTTTCCTAATCCATTTCGATTTTGAAAAGGTCAACTCACTTACTTTCAATAAGTCTGCATAACTGTCTTAGACACATGATGTCGAATTTAAAAAAATGTTCCTATAAATTCAGTAAAATGTTCCCAAACAAAAATATTTAAGCAAGGTTAGAAAGCGTATGAGTGTGTGGACCGTTCAATACCTTAGAAGCGGTAGATCCCGAGTTCAATGCCCCGATAAAGCTTAATTACTTTTTTCAAATAAAAATATAAAATAAAAAAAAAAATGTTTATACGGCTTCTTGAGAAAATGGACATTATATAGATGTTCAGAGTCAACAATAAACTTGAAGTTTAAAAAACACTCGATTTATTTTTTCTACTGAATAACGTATCTAATGTCTTACCGCGCAGGTTTCCAAAAAAATTGAAAAAACATTTTTCCAAAATGCAGCGACGTTGCATGAAATGTTATTCAATGCGTATAAGTGTAATGATGGAAGTAAACACAACAGTAAATCTTAATTTTTTGACTCTATGACAAAAATGAATAAAAAAAAAATATTAAATACGTCGAAAGAAACTGCAAATGGAACAGGTGCTATAGTTAAAAACATACTATAGTAAATAGATAAAAGTCCTTAAAAGCTGCGGAGAGCACCATCATGCAACAGCGTTGCATAGAATTTTTACTCGGTGAGTGTAAATATTATAAATCTTAAATGAGGGATTTATACTTGGCCTTACGATAAAAATAAAAAAAATACGTTATGATGTCAGGTCGCGGAGGTAACTGTTTAAGCAACAGTCTTAAGCTGAAAGTTCATTCACTGCATTTGCATATGCTTCCGTCTACACGCTGAATGCAATGGAATAGAAATGTATGATAGCTTATGCGTTTTTTGACAGCTCGTTACTATAACGAACAGAGAGAAGAAATATAAGAAACGAGTCAGAAGAAGCTCATTTCTTTCAGGGATGGCTCTTGTACATAAGTCTAAAAAATGTAGAATGTCTATAAAAATTATAGATGATTTATTTATTGTTAATTTTTAAAAATAACTTTTTTATACTCAGGATTTAAGATTCAGGCGCTAGCGAGTAGACGGACGCTTATGCTAATGCAGTGAATGAACTTCCAGCTTTATGCTGAAATCACAAAGATGCGTTAGGTCGGTCGGCCTTTGACCGTACTTTGATCGACTTTGTAAAAACTTTACGGGATGAGATGTCAGAACGCACGACCTTATTATTTTGCTTCTTCAATGTTGCTTTGGCAAGTCGTGTGTCTCTCAGTAAGATCATCTTAGGTGATTCCAATAAAAACAGTCACATAAGAAATTCCACAAAAAAATCTCTTTTGCCAAAATCACTCAATTTATAATAGTAGTAGATTTTAATTTATTTCATCAATGACAACTTAAAAAATGTGTAAATTGTAAAAGTGGGTTGTGTAGCACCACAACCATCGACTGTAATACCTAAATCACAATAAAGCACTAGGTCGGTCGTGCGTTGACAGCTAGATTAGAAACTCACATGTTCTTATGCAGTAATTCGCAATTCGACCTCAAACATTGGTCGTACTTTGATCGTTAATATCATACGAAGGGGTAAATGAGCAAAGTACGATCTGACGAAATGTCTACTCGGCCGTGTGTTTGACATTTTTTGTTTTGGAAGCGTTGCATTTGCTTTGAGTTAGCTTAATACGTGGGTATTTTTGAATTTCGATGGTAAGCACATATTTTTATGGGTTTTGTTATGTTATCTCTTCAGATATGTTATCTTTTAGAGTTTTTTGTAATGTATGTTTTTTATACCCCCACGTTTAAAAAGCGTAAAAGGGGTATATTAATTTTGTCACTTCGTTTGTAACGCCCACAAGGAGGCGTGGTAGGTATAGAAAAATATATATATTCTTGATCAGCATCACCACCCGAGTCGATTTAGCCATGTCCGTCTGTCTGTCCGTCTGTCTGTGATCACGATTACAGCCGTAATTTTAAAGCTATCATCACGAAATTCAATATTTAGGCTTTTATCTAAAAAATAAAGGTCAAGTTAAACTAGTAAAAAATGATCTTCGACTGGGCCGAAGTTAAAATACCCCCACGTCCGAACCGAAGTATATTCAAAGTCTTAAGCCGTCAATAAAATGTTTATTTGTATAAAATTTTTGTTATACCTACATAGTTTTAACAGAAAATATTCGCTTTCATTTTTTATAAAATCACTTTGTATGGGGGGTGGGTGTGGTTTTCACTCGATTTGGTTGAATTTTATACACAAAGTGCATGTTGTATATCAAAGTTAATAAGCAAAATTTCAAGTCCATATATTATTTTTTGTGGAATTTAAAGAGATTTTACCTTTTTGATGAAGTCACTTTGTATGGGAGGTAGTCGTGGTTTTAATCCGATTTGGTTGAATTTCATACTTAGAGTGCACTTTAAATATCGGAGCTTATATGCAAAATTTCAAGTCCATATATTAATTTTTGTGGAATTCTAAGAGATTTTACCGTTTTGATAAAGGCACTTTGTATGGGAGGTAGGCGTGGTTTTCATCCGATTTGGCTCATTTTCGAACTTGACCTTAGTTTTTTAGATAAAAGCTTAAATATTGAATTTCGTGAATATAGCTTGAAAATTACGGCTGTAATCGTGACGACAGACGGACAGACGGACAGACGGACAGACAGACGGACATGGCTAAATCAACTCGGGTGGTGATGCTGATCAATAATATATATATTTTTCTATACCTACCACGCCTCCTTATGGGCGTTACAAACGGAGTGACAAAATTAATATACCCCCATTTACGTTTTTTAAACGTGGGGGTATAAAAATGAGCCAAATCGGATGGAAACCACGCCTACCTCCGATACAAAGTGACTTGATAAAAACGGTAAAATCTCTTCGGATTCCATAAAACTGATTGTATAGACTTATACACTCTGAGTATGAAATTCAAGCAAATCGAGTGAAAACCACGCCTACCTCCCATACAAAGTGACTTTATCAAAAAACAAAAGTGAATATTTTCTGTTAAAACTATAACGAAAATGTTTTTAAAAATAAACATTTTATTGATTGCTTAAGGCTTTGAATATACCTCGGTTCGGTTGTGGGGGTATTTTAACTTCGGCTCAGTCGAAGATCATTCCTTACTAGTTTTTTATTAAAAATGCTTTTACACTAAGAGAAAATAATATTAAATTTATCCAAAAGATTTTTTTATTTTTCCAAAAAGCGAGTCATTTTTGCATCAATCGACTACGTAAATATTTAATATTAATTTAAATACTTTTTAATTAAATAAAACATTAAAATATTCAAACAGAATTAATAAAAAATATATTAAAATTGTGCACGAATTTTTTTAAATATCTTTCAAATATTTACTATTTGAAAATAAAACTATCGCATTTAAAGAAAATTTATATCAAAATATTGAAATTAAAAAAAAAATATATTTGAATTCAATATGTTGAAAATGGTTTTATAGTTCTCATTTGGTTTTTTTAATAAAGATAATATAGCCTAAGCTTTGACAACTGGTTATTTTGTCACGACCTGTGTCCATCAAATGCTGTTTGCTTGTATAATTTATTTTCTTTACTATTTTTTTCGTTCTCTAATTTATACCATTTTTGACATTTGGTGCCATAATATTGCTTTAATAATAATATTAGGTCAAAAATAGTATAAATTAGAGAAGGAAATATGCCAGCAAATGATAATCGGTGCGAGACACTTGTGAGAAAATGTCGGATTGTCACTCTTAACTTACATAATTGTTTCACGTGACCACCCATCGCACTCACAAATCATCTTGGCTAAACATCTAGGCTTTATAATATTCATAACAAAAAGCAAACGAGAACTGTAAGAAACCGAAAGCAAGAATCTTAATTGTAAAAACTTCATTGATAACTGCAGGAACAGAGTACGATGTTGTTGCTGCTTGTCGGCTATTTCAGCTGTATGGAACAGGTGTGTAGATGGTAAATTTAGGTAAACTTTTAAATAAAATTTATACTCAGGCTTGGATAATGTTAGTATGCGTTATTTCCCTTAGTGTAGGGGATATTTTTACACTTTTTTTAAGTTTTCATTGATGAAATAAAATTAAATCTAGTACCATTATAAATTTAGGCAAAAGAGATTCTTGGTGGAATTTCTTATGTGACTGGGTACATTAGTATCACCTTAGTTGATCTTACTGAGAGACAATCGACTTGCCAAAGCAACATTCATCCCGTAAAGTTTCTACAAAGTTGATCAAAGTACGGTCAAAGGCCGACTGACCTAACGCATCTTTATGATTTCAGCATTAGTACTACCGAGGCGCAAGATTTAAAAGGCAACTCTCGTATTAATCCCTGAGTAGAAGCGATGTGAAAAATTTTATTGTTGAACAGCAAAAATGATTAATTTACCTCATAACGAAAATGAAAAAAAAAATAAGTTTTGTTTCTGCAAAAATGTTCACTTAGTTTAAAATTTGTCAAAATAGATCAAAATACAGTGACGTCATAAAAATGGCAAAATCTTTAAAAATTCCTCAAGCAAAAAAAAAAAAAAAAAACAAAAACACCAAATGACATTACATTATGAATACCCTTTAATACTCACTCTTAGTTTGAAATTTGTCATAATCGAATTAAAACTCCGCCTTTATGTTATGTAAATTCTACGAAAATTAATCCATTGACTTGATATTTTCAATACGAACTTAACTATTTAAAATATATAAAATATATATAAAATGTACCATGAGATTTAAATTTCGATACATTGAATAAAAACCACGTCTCTCCCTCATAAAAACAGAAGTAATAAAAATCATAAAACTTTTATAACCGCTTATATTATGTATTGAAATATGAGTCTGGTGTTTGAACTTCGGTCAAGCTTATAGAAATTTAGAAATTCTTTACTAGTTTCATTCATGATTTTGTGAAAAACAGTAATTTTTAGTCCATATTTTTAATAAAAAAAGTTCCCGTTGAAATCGTTAAACCTTTTTTGTATCGAAATATCTGTAGGGAGATGTCCTTCATGTAATACCGCTAATATTTTTGTGGGGGGACTAGTTTTGACAATACTCGTAGGTTTTCTAAAAGAGCATATTAAAATTATTCAATATTGAAAAAAACCCTTCAGTTCGATGAAAGGAGTGAAAACTTTATAAATTTTTTATAAAAATTTATTCAACACAGTAAAAGTCTTCCGAATACATAAGTCAAATTTTTATTTTTGTCGATTTTAAGAATATCTTAAGTAGTTTTCTAAAAAAGTGCTACATACCCAAAAAAACACAAAATCAAAAGTATAAACATTTTGTGAACTTCGCTTTATGTGAAATGGTGGAATGCAACTGTTTTAGAATTTTGTTCTTAAAAAAAGAAAGATTTAGAAAAATTAATATAAATTTTATGTGAATGATAACTGTTAAATGATAATTAAGGATTGAAATCTTGGAAATCTTTCTTTAATAGTTTGTTTTTGAAAAAGCAACTCCAAAAATTTTTCCCATCGTCACATTTACCATTATACTCACCTCCATCTATACTTTTATATAAAATTAAAGTGAACATTTTTTGTTGCCGGTAAACTCCAAAAATACTGATCCAAATTTTATGAAATAAGTTTTAAAATAACATATTTGTGCTACAAAAGGATATAGGGGTATTTTCTTTACGAAATTTTAATAATATGTATCTTTAATCAAATGTCAAGTTTTTCAAAAAATCATTCACAATGCCGTTAGCTTTTCAATAATCGTAAGGTTTTCATACCTTTATATTAAGTAAGAGGTACAAATGTGGTTCAATAAGTTTTTTTTATAAATTGATAAAGATAAACTATTGATAAATAGAAAAGGTTCGTGTCGAAGCCTCGGACCAATTAGGATCAACTTGAAATTTTTAATAATTTTTAATAAGATTTGAATAATCGAATGAGTTTTAAAACAACGTTAGTTGTCCTTGAATTGTCAGAGAACTATAAAAATGCTTGACTGAATTAAAATAAGTTCGTTTCTAAATAAGTTCTCACTATTTTCTAAACCCCCGCCGCAACTGCACAATACGCCTACACACACCTACATACATATATAAAATATCAAATCGGTTATCAATACTCACAATCCTTTAAAAGTTTTATTCTACAACTCTATGTTGCTCATTCAAAAGCATATCTTGAGAACAACTTCCAGTCGAGTGAATTTGTTCGAAACGAATCTAGGAGCATCTGAAGCGTGTGGGCGCTCAATTTAGTAGAAGTGAACTGCGAATCGTACCAGCAGAGCGTAGCGTAGCTTATCAGCAACGTATATCGACGCCCATGTGAAAACCGTTTTCATTGACGTTAATGTCGATGATGATAATGACGAAGAAGATGTGGAGATGATAATGAAGATGATAATGATGATGATGATGATGATGCTGATGTTGATGATGATGAAGATGATGTTGTGAACAATAATGATGACGTTGATGTTGAGGACAATGCTGATAATGATAAGAAGTCAGGAAAGAAGTAGCTCAACAACATCGAATGTATGAATGAATAGAAGCAAACGTGCGTTGTGCTGCAAAGATTGAAATTCATTGATTTTTTTAATAGGTTTTCATAAAAATTATTATAATAATAAAAATAAAAAAAATTAAATAAAAATACGAAAATACTAGCAATCCAATGAGGACAGAGTATGTACAAGTAACATGAGCAAGAACAAACAAAAAAACGATAAAAGTAATATGCAGAGTAACAGAAACAAGGAAAATAACCACAACACGATAACAACAAAACAGCAGCAACAACAACATTTAGAACAACATGAAGAACAAGAAAAGGGTGGCAACACAACGGATGAGCAGCCGACAACGCGTTGGTTGTTGGATCCGATAATGTAACTGTTGCTGTTGTTGTTCTCGTTGCTGTTGTTGTTCATGTTGCTGTTGATGTTGATGATGTTGATAGATTCGGTTGGTTGAATGAATGAGTGACTGACTGCCTCGCTGCTTGATTGACTGCTCCCATGTAAGCGAAACAACAACAACATTAACAACATTTTGACAAGCAGCAAAGATGTAATGCCAACTTAATGCGATTTTATGATTTAAATGGTTTCATGAATGAATTGTTTCGAGGTGGGTTGTATAGACGCCATAAAAAAAGGGTTATAAAAGTGAAAACAAAAATGTCGTTACTTTTATCGATTTCTATCAGTTCACGTTGTTGTAATAAATAATAATTGCTTGTAAAGAAATTTAATATGCATCTTGAGATGTGGGCAATATTGCAATAAGTCAGATAAAATGGCATAAAAGAACCTAATATACTTGTACTTTATAGTATTTTTGGTCTTATTGGATGACTTTAATGTTCCTTATCTCCAATGGGTTTTGTGGCGAGACGGTGAGTGATACTTCAAAGCCTTAAATCCATATCTGACAAAGCTATTGCCTTTTGAAATACTCTCTATAATGCTCTTGAGAGTATTAATAATGCTTTTAATGTTTTCTTAGCATAAATACTGAATTGCTTCACACCGTCATGGGGTAATTCCAGTGAAATGGATTTTGTGTAGTGTCAGTAATCACAAAACATTTGCTTTTTTCCCCCGTTAAATATTAAAACCTCTGTAAAAATTATATTATTTCTTCATTTTGTAAGTCTCAGAGAAAACTTCGTAATAAAAAAAAAAAAACAAAGTAGGAAAAAAAAAATTGTATAAACCTTTATCCTGACATGAAAATATCGTTTGTAGTGTAAGTAACCGTTGGAATTACCCCAGTGTAATCATCTTTTTCGAGTTTGGCATACTCTTTATCAAACCTACGAGTACCTTTTTTTATCTCATATACAAGGGAATCTTAACTCAGATTCAGAAAGTTTATACCAGTTCAGTTATACAGCAACTCTGATAACACTGTGTAACACGGAAAATTCAAATAACATTTTGACTGCTGTTCCTTAACCTTAAACCCGTTTATCGGGTCATATTGACCCGAGGCACTTTTCATTTGCAAAAACAAACATATTAAAAATCAAAAATAAGAAAAAAGAAATTAACCATTTTATTTGTTGAACTTTTATCTTTGCAACCAGAGTGAAAAAATTGTACATATGTGACATATGTGCATAGCAGAGACAAAAAACTGACATGTGCACTATACGTTTATCTGGGTCAAAATGACCCGACATTTTCTACAATACGATTTGTATGAAGGATCAGTTTTTGTAGTACTTTTTTCACTACTTTTTGCTGTTGTGCAATCCTTTCTAAATTTTTTGTAACTGTGAGCACATTGGAAGTGAGAGACAGCATTATTCTGTCATTGGCGTATGTACTTTTCATACTTATGTACACTTACACGCATGAAAACATACTTTTTATATGTATCTGTTGTGCAAGTGCAGTGTTCTCTTTTCTCTTGTCTTTCAGTATTTGCGTAATATCATGCTAAAAATTAGTTGGAAAAGCGATGCAACACTCTAATGAAACAATCAATAAGGCCGTGTGTTATTCGGAAACTTTTCACTCGTGGTAGAGAAGAAGTTACTGACTTGAATACAATTATGTTGAAATATAATTGTCATTTTAAGTGTGCCAAAAGGATGATGATATTTTGACAACTCAAAAATTTGAACGTTTTAGATTTTGGTAGTGTATTAGCGCAAGAATATAACCCTTAAATGCATAGTGTGCCATATATGGCACAACCAAAGAATTTATCCCCATGTCTGAACGAGAGTAATTTTGGGAAAAATAATAAACCTTTTCGAGTCGCAAGCTCACAAGTGTTTTTGTTTTTCTATTTTTGCTTGTGTCAAAAATTCTCTTGCCGATTGTCAAAATGTATACTAGCACCTGGGGCTATATGAACTTTTGACAGTCATATTCACCTCACAAGTGCCTAAGAATTGCTTTGAGGTTTATTGGTATGAAGCCAAAAAGCCTTACAGAATCGTTTCGAATGCCACAAGTTTAATAAGTAAGAAATAAATAAATTATTTCCATTTTAAATGATTTTTTTGTTAATTTTTGTTTCATTCACTGTCTTTACTAGGACAAGAAACCACGACGTCGATGTGAAGCATATAACTGTAACAGCAAAATAAAGGATAATAAACGTCTGCTGTGTGTTCATTCATTTAATCGTGTTACCTTCACAAATGCGACGAACCTGATATATTGGAAGATCAGAATGATAATGATGCAACAGATCCATTATTGCCTAGCACAACAAATACAGCTCAATCGACGCGACACTATCAATCGGTTATAAATCTTTTTTTTTATAATTTTGTTTTGTTTTTTTTTCTCAAAATTCATATGTAAATTGCAAATATTTTGTACAAACATATATTGAAAAAAAAAAAAATATTAAAATTAATATTTCATGAAATAACAACACTTTTTAATTTTAACTCATTGAAAAATCTAATATTTCCATACAAAATACACTACGGGTCAATATGACCCAGATAACTGGGATTAAGTTGTAAAACATGTAAACGGATCTAAGGTTCAAGTGCTATACTTAAATAACAAAACCCTATCTGCACGCAAAGAAAAAAAACGTTTATCGCCAGTTTGCCGCAAACGAACTTCGTTTGTCGTGCATGAAATCGTTTATTGCAAATGTTTCAACAGTTGTCATAAACGTTGAACGAAAAATTAACAAAATTTTCAGTTGCGAGAAACGCGTAATTTAGTTGCAGGAAATGAATTTCGTTTGTCATAAACGCGAGTGATTTTTAAATTGCAGCAACTGAAAACTTCGTTTTTCCGAACCGATTTTTGTTTAAATTTTGTTTATTTTTCCCTTCGTTGTATAAACAAAACGCTTATAGTTAAGAGTTACTTTTTGGACAAATTGTGACTATATAAGGAAATTGGTAGTTTGCTTAATACGCGGACGGAGATAGCAACGGCGGTGCGATTAGTGCAATCCATAAGAAGACGGACGGACATAATGAGAAAATTTATTAATATAATAAATTTTTTTATTTATTAAATAAAAATAGCTTGCGGTATATATATATAAGATATATTTTTAAGTTGATGACAACTGAAATTTCGTTTGCGGCAAATACAGCTCGCAAACGAAGTATAGTTGGTGAATTTTTCAGTTGTGGTAAACGAAAAATTTCTTTGCGTGTGCGTTTTGCTAGTTTGGCTACCGATTGGGTTTTATTGTATTAAGAATATATTGATTTTTTATTGAAAAAATTTCAACTTAAAAAAATAAATGCACTTTTTTTTCACGGCTATATCACGTAAGCCGTTTAGAATTTTTTTTTTCCTGTTTTCAGCAAAGTTTTAGTTAAAAAAAGAAGAACAAAATTATAGAACAAACTGTCCCCAAAAAACTGCACCGAAGCCTAAAAATCGCAAAAATACCGAAAATTGCCCACATTTTTTACCAGTTTTTGTCCATAACTTTTAAACCGTTCCGAATTTTGGCAAACAATTCAGATCAAGATTGTAGACAAGAAAAAACTGAACAACTCTTTAAAACCTACACTAAGGGAAAAAAATATTAAATTTATCCAAAAACTTTTTTAATTTATCCAAAAAGCGAGTCATTTTTGCACCAATAACGCATTTATTTAAATCGACCACGTAAATATTTAAAATTTATTTAAATACTTTTTTAATTAAATAAAATATTAAATTATTTAAACAGAATTAATAAAAAATATATTAAAATTATGCAAGAATATATTTAAATATCTTTCAAATATTTACTATTTGAAAATAAAACTATCGCATTTAAGGAAAATGTATATAAAAATATTGAAATTGAAAAACAATTTATTTGAATATTTCCCACGAGCTGCGTCCATATCAAACGCCATTTAGTGGTATATTTTATTTTCTTTTTGTGAAAATATTATTTTTGAGTACGGTGGTGAGTGCGATGCATGATGAAATCATGTAGAGTGGAGTGACATTCTTGAGAAAATACCGAGTTGTCACTCCACCTTACATGAATTCATCATGCTTCGCACTCACCACCGCACTCACAAATCATATTTGCCAAATATTCACGATATATTACCCTTGAAATATTAACTAAATGAGAACTATAAGACCTTCAACTGCTGGTACGAAGAAACTCAACGCACAGGAACAGAGTGCGATGCTGCTGCTGCTTGGCGGCTGCTTGGCAGCTGTATGGAATATGTGTGTCAGTGTGTGGCATAAATAAAATTTAAATACGGGAAAAAAACGAGTTGTAAGGAAAATATTTGATTTGTCCACGTAAATATTTAAATGGAATATATACTCAGGCGTGGATAATGTTAATATGCGTTATTTCCCTTAGTGTACACGCAAAGAAATTTTTCGTTTACCACAACTGAAAAATTCACCAACTATACTTCGTTTGCGAGCTGTATTTGCCGCAAACGAATATTCAGTTGTCACAACTTAAAAATATATCTTATATATATAAACCGCAAGCTATTTCGGTCATTATTATTTATTATATTAATAATCATTCTCATTATGTCCGTCCGTCTCTTATGGATTCCACCTCTGTTGCTATCTTCGTCCGCGTATTAAGCAAACTACCAATTTCCTTTGTCCAAAAGTAACAATTTGTCCAAAAAGTAACTCTAAACTATAAGCGTTATGTTTATACAACGAAGGGAAAAATAAACAAAATTTTCAGTTGGGAAAAACGAAGTTTTCAATTGCTGCAATTTAAAAATCACTCGCGTTTATGACAAACGAAATTCATTTCCTGCAACTAAATGACTCGTTTCTCACAACTGAAAATTTTGTTTATTTTTCGTTCAACGTTTATGACAACTGTTGAAACGTTTGCAATAAACGATTTCAAGCACGACAAACGAAGTTCGTTTGCGGCAAACTGGCGATAAACGTTTTTTTTCTTTGCGTGTACCAACTGCATCCGAGCACTCCTTGATACCGTTTTGGCCCTGTAAATGTGACATATTTTCAGCGAAAAGCATAATCCCATAAATGCTAGAGATTTCAATGACTACACACGCACACACAAACACAAATTTTAAATATATTTATCATGGAAGCAATATTTTTCTCATGATTTAAATTTCTCATGAAGAAAGAAAGAAAGATGGGTCATTCCATATGAAAACGTCTAATGGGTGAGCTGCATAGTTTCCGATTTTGATAAAAAAAAATTCAAGGATGATCTTATGGGTATCTAATACTAAAAACCGTAGTCATTTAATTTTTTAGTGACCTAACTTCGGACCGGCACCCATTCCAAATCCAAAATTGAGTGATTTTCATAGTCTCATTAAGTAGGCTAAAACTTTTTTTACCACACATATAAATATCATTGTAATTTTATTTTCAGCTTAGAAAATGTGAGTCTTATTTAAAAATGCAATTAAGTATCTCATCTTTACAATTAACCATTGAATGGTAAACCATCGAAAATTTGATAAAATTTGTTGATTTTTGAGATATTGCTTAGGTCCTGTGCCGACACTATTAATTCTTGACCGCTGATTTTTTTCAGCCATGTATTACTTGCACTCTATATTAGGAAATTATAGTTTTAAGTTTCTGGACCATCATATTCTTAAGGAAAAACAGCTTTGAAAGTCACATGCGTCAGATCAGGCGGCATCAATTTTTCCCGTAGACCGAATTATTTCACAAATAATTACTACGATAATTTTGTCTTTCCGCCATTTTTTTATTCAATTTATCAATGTTTAAGGGTATACTCACTGATCGCTTGAATTATTTTATTTTGTCTACCCTTAAAGAATACTTCTATTCTTCTAAAAAATTCTAAAAAAGAAAAAACGCAAGGAGAGAATAATTCTACACTGACTCCTAGGAGAGGACTGACAAAAAAAATTGTTGACAAAAAAGTTTTAAAATTGAACACATTTAGGGTATTCACAAGGTATCATAAAGCTAAATGTCTTAAGTTGAAAACATAAAAATTTACAACTAGTGTGAACAAACTCTCATAACTTATTGCTATTATAACTTATGCTATTTCAACTCTCAATCAGCTGATGCAAAACAAATTAAAATAAATATTTGTTATCACAATGCCGAAAGAAGGCAAAAAACACAAAATAATAGCCGGTTTGTGCAAAATGCATATTTTTGACGTTATTGAATACGACACTCAATAAACATAGCATTTAGGGTTTTAATATTTTAGTACTATTTTTATAGGGAAGGCAAAAACTACATTTTTAAACTAGTGTAAAATTTTATTACATTATGATAATAAGACATGAGAGCACACCTTGTGAATACCATAAATGTGTTAATTAAATGTGTTTATCATTTCGCTTTTTTTTCAGAAATTAGCTTTTTTTTTTACTTTGACGAAATTTGTTTCAAGCTATAATTTAAACACAAAATTCGTCAAATTAATAACAATTATCTTCAATTTTAGAACATTTTCCTTTTAGTTTATTTTACCCTGTTTTCATTCTTGTGCTTCATTGTCATGAGTGACTCAGGATCAGGCACATAAGCATAAGAGTGTAGGCTTTTGTAGGATGAGATTTAATTTTTGAAAGTCTGAACATATCGTTCGCGATCTTGGACCAGAGTTACTAAAATTTTTAGTAACGTACGATTGATTAGGTACTTTTATACTTTTTCGTATTGTTCACTTGCAAAAGTTTATGAGAGATTCGCATCTGATAGAAATCTTAGTAAATTACCGCTATTGTGTGTTTCGCCGAAATGCATTTTTCGTCCGAAAATATTCAATTCGAATTTTCGCTTATTGGGAGTTTCGCAAATTCGTATGTTCGAAATAAATTCGTCTATTATTAACATTGATTTATGGCGTAATGTTTCGCCCTTAGAGCTTTATTCCTTCACTAGTATTTTTTCGGAGGATAGGGTTCAATTTTTCGTTTGTCTTCCTGTTCCGAACAAGTTATCCATTGTGGATAAAGTCTTTGATCGGAAATTCCCAAAACTTCGGAAAGTTCCATTCAGGGTGAATGACGATTGGGCCTAACCCACTTTGTGGTATTTACCTACTCTTTTTTGGTATCACCCTTAGCAAAAAACCCTAAACAAGTGCTAAGTTTTTCGATTGGTGGGATCGCAAATTATTGATCAGATGGTGACAAAGACGAAGCCAGTATGTCCAACAAATGTTTGAATGCTGGCTTAGTCATCCGATAATTTTGCTGAAACCTACAAAACAAAAGCTTATTAAAGGAAAACAGTGTTGGTTAATCCTACAAAGACTCGCAGAACCCCAAAAGATTGGACTGATCATCCTTTTGAACAATTTCCAAACATTTTTCAGTTTGCTTGAGTACAAGAATCTAAGAAATTTTTTCCTTAAAGTTATATTTAAGACTATTTTAGGACTATTTTATTTAGTTTTCTTCTTTTCTCATTTGATTAGCTGTGAAAACATTCAACAATTTAAAACTTTTAATTTCCGGTGCTCAACTCGTCGTCTGCCATCCACTTCCATTAACTAATCCAAGAAATTAATTTTATTTTGATTCATATTTACGCGATTGTATCACAACAACTTCATATTCTTCAACATTAACAATCCGAGCGAAAAAAGTATAACAAAAATGCAACAAAAGAAAAATGCATTAATTAAAAACAAAAGCTGAATAGGTCCATTCTTAAAGGCGTTCATAAAAGATGGACATAAATAAATATAAGTAAAGCAACAAAAAAAAAAAAAAAATCAGAAAAAATTGAATGAAGACAAAAGCGCTGTTGAAAGCGCAACGAGTAGCGCGTATCCTTTGATAAAAAACAAAACTTAACGCTTTGTATCGGTGCGATAACACAAAGCGAGCAAGCCAAAGAAACAAGTTCAGCGCATGCTTTAGATGCGCAACGTAAGTATGGACCATCAGTTATGGCTGGCATGTCTTTCGTTCCATTCAATCATGGCCGACCGACTGAATGCATTTGACTTGCAGCTCAGACTCTGCTCATGTGCATCTATGCTCAAGTATCAAGTATCTACTCGTAGATATATATATACATTCACATGTGCGAATATTATTTGTTATACGTATTTGCATTTATTAAAAATTAATCAAAAAACGTTTTGATTTGTGATTTCCTGCTGTGAATGGTGATTTTTCACCTTCTCAAAACCAAAACAAACCTAAATAAACCAGCAGAAAATAAGATAAAAATACCTTTGCATTTGTTTTAAAGTTCAGCGCATAGCTATTTTTTTATTATTTCGAAACGTTCTACAGCAACGAGCATCATCGGTATCTTAAGGATGCGCACATCAACACTGACTGTGTGCAGTCAGTTTGCGGCTAAGTTTTGACCAGCTACATCGGCGCATCCATAGCTAAGTTCCAGTCTAAACATAAATTGAACGGATGTATGAAAATTTGTAAAACTAATTCATTCGAACGTCTGGTTATATTTTTTTTTCTCATATTTTTAACTGACTGTCTGACTATCTGTCTGCTTTTATGAGTTGCATTTTTTAAAAATGAGTTTAAGTTGGTTACGCACGAGCAGTCATTCTTACAGACTACATCCGCTCGTTTGAAAAGTATCTCTTGAATCAATCTTACGTTATGCTTAACTTAATTTTTCTCTTTGCATATAGGTATGTTGATTTATCTTTTGCCATAAGTCTCAAGATATTAATATACGACATAACGTCATTGTATCAGTGTTCTTTTATAATTTTGAAAACTTGCAGAAACCTTCTAGAAGTTTCGAAATCTATACCAGGTACATTCCAGTGTAAAACACCTTTAAGCATTCGAGATAAGCGTGAAGTGAAAGAAAGTAGAAATCTGAGCAACTATTTTATATAAATTCGTTATTGATTTACGTTTTCAATTACTTATCGCGTGTCATGCATTTGTTGGGCCTGTTACCCGACAGTGAAATCCGGCTATTTCAATGTTACGTCATTCAGGAAAATCGTCTTCTAATGACATATCTATACAGAGAGTTTAGTTTGAGTTTCCAGTATAAAGTTGAGTTTTGCCACTGAACGCAAAATAAAGTCTTGAGTTCTCCAGTACAATTTTGCAGGATGAAACTCAACTAAACTCAACTTTATTTCTGTGTTTATCAAAACTCAATTTAAGAAATCCCTAAAAGTATGCTAATCTATTCTCTATATATACAGGGTTTTCCAATAAGAGGTGTTATTGTGAATCGCCCGCTATTGTGAATCGTTCACTTTTAAAGCTTTTATTCTTTGACATTTGACAAGTAGAAACTACACCATTACTAAAAATGGTATCGTTCCATTCTTCAACACGCTTCAACAATGCATTGAAATTATTAAAATTCACTACAAAAATGGTGAAAATCTTGCAGTCACAGTTCGCAAAACTAAAGCATTTTTTGGTCGTCGTGAAGCACCTTGTCGGACCGCAATACAGAAATTGTTGAAAAAATTTGAGCTGTTGGGACAAGTTAGTGATGTGAAGAATAAAACCCGTGCTCGTCGCTCAAGAACAACTGAGAATATTTATGCTGTAGCCCAAAGTGTTGCAGAAAACCCAGGTTTGTCCATTCCTCGTCGTTCTTTGGAATTGGGCATTCCACATACGTCATTACACCGTATTTTGCATAAAGACTTGGGCCTTAAGGCTTATAAAGTTCAGTTAACACAAGAACTCAAGCCGGCCGATCATCAACAACGTCGTGTCTTTGCTGATTGGGTCCTTGAAATGCATGAAAATGTTTCGGAATTCCATCGAAAATCATCTTGACTGATGAGGCCCATTTCCACCTCGGTGGCTACGTCAACAAGCAAAATTGTCGCATCTGGGGCTCGGAAAACCCAAGAGTTATTGTTGAGAAGCCTCTCCATCCTCAACGTGTGACTGTTTGGTGCGGTTTATGGTCCGGCGGGGTCATTGGACCTTACTTTTTCGAAAATGAGGTTGGATCAACAGTTACGGTGAATGGATTGCGCTATCGAGAGATGATTAATGATTTTTTATGGTCGGAGTTGGATGGTATTGGTCTGGATAACGTTTACTTTCAACAAGATGGCGCTACGTGCCACATAAGCAACGAAACCATTGATCTTTTACGGGAAAACTTTCCGGACCGTGTTATCTCTCGAAGAGGTGATCACAATTGGCCACCGATATCTTGTGATTTAACACCTTGCGACTTCTTCCTTCGGGGCCACGTGAAAGATAAGGTCTACGCCAACAGCCCAGCATCGATTGAAGACCTCAAAGATGGAAATTGTGAGGCTATCGAGGACATAGGGCAGCCACTTTGCGGTTTGGTTATGGGAAATTTCTTGAAAAGGATATTGTCCTGAAAGCGTGGTCGTGGTGGCCATTTGGCTGATGTTTTTTTTCATTATTAACGGCATACCTTCCTCTTTATTATGAAATAAACATTCGATCATATATCTCAAAAAATGGAATTTTTCTTTGAATACCAAAATAACATCTCTTATTGGAAAACCCGTATAAAAATGGAATTTCCCATGAAAGGTGACGTCAATACGAAGGTTTTTATGTATAAACGGTCTTTGTATGTGTATTGGTTCATGAATTATAGACATTTTAGTGAACTTATACAACTATACAGGTGCGCACATATGGTGTATATGGGGAAATATTTGCAAGGGAAATTGGAAATAAATGGAATATTGGAATAATTTGACAAGTCTCACTTTAGTTTGTTTTTGCGCGAAAAATTTAGGCATACTAAAAATTTTCCATACCCCTTTTTTCCATACCCCCTTTTACCGTCCACAAATCAAAAAAATGCTATATTTAAGACGGTTTTGGTCGTATTAGACTAAAATTTGGTAAATTAGCTCGTATGGTTACTGTCGGCAACTATACTAAAAGTGGGCGTGGTCTAACTATATATACGCCCACTTTTTGGAAATTATTCTTATTCCTAAGTTGTACATGTTTTGTTAGTGAAACTTGATATGTAGATGCTATGGGCTCAAGAGGCAGTTACTATATATTTGAGCGAACATTAGACAAGGTGGAATTTGACCACACAGGCCAAATTGATGATATCGAATTGCTTTGGAACTAAGTGTCGTATAACAATGAAAGTCTTTCTACTGAAAAACTGGCACGGCCATTCGAAAACGGGGCGTGGCTCCACCCATGTAAGCCAAATTTACGATAAAGAATAGCTATGGAAGTAAAAGGCACATAACATTGAAACTCAGAATGTAGATACCATTTGGTGATGTCCTTCTACTAGAAAAGGTAACATGCATTGGACAAGGGGGTGTGTTTTCACCCATACAAGCCAAATTTATGACACAGAAAAGCTATGGAAGTAAAAGACACAGAACATAGAAGTAAGAATGAAGTTACTACTTGGTAATATCCTGCTACTGGGAAATGAAAAATGCAAAAAATTTACAATAGAGAACGCTGTTATAGACTCCAAAACTACTGAGCCGGTTGAGCTCAAATTTGCGCAGTAACTATGGGGTCATTGATAAATACGTTACGAATTTAGAGGTGGGGAGGGGTTTTGAAATGTACTCCAAAAAGTAACGATAGGGGGGGGGAGGGGGCCTCAGATATAGTAATGTGACCAAAAATAAAAAAACTCAAAAAAATTGAAATTATCACAACCCAACATTTCAAACCATTTTCATCCCTACATCTTCATGTTTAACCGTCTAAATTGACTGTTAACTATTGGCAAGTGTAGTAAGGGCATAATTTGTCTTTGCTTGCTTTTCGACAGTTATTTTTTACTATTTTCGAAATCTTTTCTAATCAATTCATTTTTTTATTTCAAATACTACGGCCGTTGTTATACAGACACTCACGGGCACATCACGGGCACATCACGGGCACGCATTGTTGTTGTTTCAATGTAAAAGGGAAATTTGAGAGAGTGGGCGAGGGAATTTATTTTGCCCAGACTGGTCGCCAAATGATTCCACAATTAAATGGAATCACGAGATCAAAACAGGGTTTCGCTGTACAGTTATTCACAGCATTTGTGTTTTTGCATGAAAATAGTACACTTTTAGTACGAAATGCATGAAAGCAGTAATGAAACCTGCTTAATAGCAACACTCACCAAAACTCATTCTCGTGATACTTTTTTGCATAAAGTATTAAAAGTAGCAAAAAGTGTACCAGTGTTCTGGGATCAAATGAGCGTCTGTATAACATACTTTCATCACAGAGATCATCAAACGGAAAAATAGCGTATAAAAGGACGTGATCTTGAATCATATGAGCGTCTGTATAACAACGGCATACGTTATTTTATGGGGGTGGAGGGGAGTGTTTTTGTAATACACTACGAAGAGTACCGGAGGGGGATACAAAAAAATTGAAAATTGGTCAATTAATTTATTAACGACCCCTATGTTTCGAGTACGATATGTGCAACATTTTCCGATACTTATCTAGATAAGGTGCAGCAAAGCGCACCGGGAAAAAGCTAGTGTTCTTATAAAAAGGCACATTCAGATGTAACTTGTACAATTTTGTGGTGAGAAATGTCAAAAACAGCTGTTCTAAAATTGTGCAATTTACTATTTGCAAAAAATGAACAAAAAAAGCGAAGAAAAGAACTTGGGCAAGTGTAGAAGATGAGGTCTTCATATAAGTATGGGCCGATAAATACTCCAAATTGCGCAGCCTAAAGAAGAACTCACATGTGTACGCAGAAATGGCCCCACCTTGTCCACAAGTGGAATTGATGTCACGTTGGTGGATGTGCCAAAAAAATATGAGAACACAAAAGTAAACAAAGAAATATCACACTAAACTCAATTCTGCCGACGTATCTCTGTGTGAACAGCTATTGTTAACTTAAAACTAAACTCAAACCAAACTCTCTGTGTAGACATGTCATAAATTGCCTTATCTCTCTGTGTAGACATGGCATTATATCTAGATTTCTATTTTATCCAACCAATTGTTTCATCAAGGAAAGAATTTTTTCTTTCTTTTCTAGCTTTGAATCAAAGATTTCAGGTGTAATACCTCTTCAGTCAAGTCTGTCTTCTTGAAAATGGGGTCATAGACTAATTGGAAGGAAGGGGCAATCAAGTGAAATATGTGTAGGATGTGATGGAAAGCCGTAGTAATATTTAAATTTGAATCTGAGGCAAGTGTTATGCCATCATCTCAGTCAATTCAAGTTATAAGGTAATTTCATCCACAAACTTCTCTATCACCAACTACAACTCCAAGTCCTAAATATTGATGAGTTCTCCATTTCAGTTGATTAGAAATTAGGTAAGAAATGAGAAAACTTGAAAGCGTAGGACCAGGTCGAGATTCGAACCCGGGACCTCTGGGGGTGGAGTTAAGCACGCTACCTACTTGACTATCGAAGCCACCCAATCCGAGGCCCACCTAATTCGGATCTATGTACCATCTTCCTACTTTTCCATATTCTAACTACGCACCTTTACTAGGCCTATTCGAACAGCATTGATCAAGAGTCGAGTCGAGTCGAGTCGAATAGTCAAACTCGACTCGAACTCGAGTCGAATAATTCGCATTTTCGATTGCCTTGAGTTTACGAATAACTCATGGTATTTTTCGAGTTTCGAGTTTTAGTCGGAGTTATTTGGTCGTCACGAGCATGATACAATTACAAGGTAGGCTCATTTTAAAATGGCTGCTCAAATGTAAAATTTTGCAGCAACAAAGCTGTATGAGCTACAAATGTCAAACGACAAAAGCAACAACAACAATTAGAAAAACTCAAAATTACCAGCTGATTTTGACAACTAGCGCACCCTGCTCTCCAATATGAGCCTCCCTTGTAATTGTGTCATGGTCACTTTTTTTTTTGAGCAAAAATGCTATAGAGCAGTGGTGTTCACACGCATACTACTCACTAATATGGCAACGCTCTTAGTAACTTAGTTGAAATGAATGAGAAAAATTCGAAGAAACTCAAAATTCGCTAGTTATTCGACAATTTTCGAAAAATTTAAAGCCCTGAAGATTATTTCTTGGTTTTATGAAAAAGATAATTGAGTTGGTTTAAATAATTTTGCCACAGCTTTAATTGGAAAATTATGTTTCGCTGATAGAAATGTGAATGCCGGGAGTCTTATGGTGCAGGAAATTATTTTATTGGGCATGATGCGAAAAGTTGTTTCACGACTTTGGTCTATCCCAACTACCGATTAGCAACTAGTCACTCGCCTTGATTCTTGTTGTCACCTCACATATGTGAGTAGTCTCACACTCGTCTCACGTCACTTGAATTGTGGTATTCTAGTTGTCATGTGAAGTGAGCGTGAGAAACATGTGGAAATGAAATCACAAGTCGTGTTCATTGCGTCGACTTTTTAATTTTTTAGCATCAATGTCAATTTTGAAGTCAAATAAAAAATAACAAGCTATTATTTAACTATTATTAATTAAAATTAACATGAGTTCATTCGAGTTCTGATTTTCGTATACTAATAGTGAAGACAGCAATGACAGCAATTGTAGTCATTCCAAACCTAAATCAAATAAAATTGTACAATTAATTCGTCGCCTTCATATGCACGACTGTATTACTTACTTTTTGCCATCCTGCATCCTTTATTATAGGCAGACCCAAACTATTTAATTTAGTGGCCAATTCTTGCCACTTTCCATCGGAAGCCGTTTTGCTGTTTTCTGCACATTTTAGGCCTTAATCGAGGGATGAATTTTTTGCCATAAAACTCATCATCGCCTCAAACTGATTTCTTGTGGTTATCTTCACTTTAAGCTATTTTATAACATACCTTTTTGGTTCTCACTTAAAAAATTTACGCGAGTAAAATATCACTTAAATTGAACGACAAGTGACAACAAGAGTACGAATTGTTGTCACAGTGAAACAAGTCACACTCGCTTAGGTGAGGTGAGAACAAGAGTACGAATTTAGCGTCACAGTGAGACACGTCACACTCACTTAGGTGAGGTGACAACAAGAATCAAGGCGACTGTCTCTCTTTAAAAGTACGAGTACATCTTTTACAATACGAGAGTAACATTTTTCGAACTGGAGTGGTTAAAAAGACCCTCCCAAACCTAACACCAACAATCTATTTGGTGCTGATGGCATGTCGCTAAGTGTACTGAAAGAGTATACTTCTGTTCTTTGGCAATCTTTGTAACATCTTGCACAGGACAGGAGTTTTTCCGTCTTGTTGGAAGGTCGCAAATGTTCGGCAAGAATGATAGAAACAAGATTACGCGCTCCGCAACTGAGAGAGAGAGAGAGAGAGAGAGTATGACGTCACAAGCGATGTTGTCAGACTTTGGAATAATTGTACTCCCACACCCACGCCTAAATATGCTTTTTTCTTATTTTTATAATATGTATATGGACCTCCTTAACCCATTGGTACAGTAAAATTTTGTCAGTCTTGAATAGTTTAGGAGATAAAAATCTTGAAAGTTCAAAAAATTCAAATTTTTCGTATATGTAAATATTCATATTTTTATACAGAAGAGTAGATATTTTTACTTTACTTTCCCGAAAGAATTTATTTTTAATTTCGTCAATTTGCCCAAGCCATCGCACATTTGCATACGTTTTTGTCAAGCAAAAGTAATGTGTGACGTCATGCACTCAATTGAGAAAGAGAGCATTAGATAACGGTACTGCTGAACGCGTAATCTTGTTTCTATCATTCTTGATGTTCGACAGGTACGAACGCAGCAATCTTTCGGCCCATTACGATCCAAAGACATGAAGAGTGTAATGAACTCCCATCTCATGAGCTATTTGGATGGAATTGATCAGTGTCCCCCAGTGTGATTATCTCAAAAAAAGTTCTATTGGTAACCATATTGTTGCTCACTAAATGTATTCAATACGTTCATTTATTCGGTGTGCGAGCAAAGTTGTTGCTCTCGATCAACAATGATCATAACTCACTCGCGAGAAAAAAGCTTTTTTTCAGTAAGTACTCGAATAAAAACGCTTGCGCTGCTGAAAAGCTTTGAGTCTTCATGTAAACTACGTTATTTTGACACTTCCTAGTAAAAACAAATAGGATCGCTCCCATGAGGAGCAACAAGGGAATGCTCTATTGTTGTTTTATGGGAGCAAAAAGCGAGCACTTTCCGCTAGAGCTCCCTCACTGTTTTATTAGGAGCAATAGGCGAGCAATGAATGCAAAAATAAGAAAACCAAGTAAGGGACGTGCAATTTAAAAAAATGCACTATTTTTGAAAAAAAAGTGTATATTTCAAAAGCTCCTTAACTGATCCATCCATATCATTCATCCATTCATTCATATCAATCATATATTGATCGCTCCTTATCTGCTCGCCTGGGATGTTATAGGAAGAGCTCGTCTCTCTAGGACATGCAATATTAAAAGAGAGCACAAAATGCACCTAGCTTGGATCAATAGGGAGCACTCCTGGATCACTGATAGGATGATCCAATTTTTTACTGGGTTATGTTGAACTTATGCTTGTACACAGAAAAAAATAGAAAATATGACAAAGTGGGTCACAATTTAGTTCTGCACGACACTTGTAAAATGCGTCTGTAGGTTTGTACAAAATTGGTCTAGATATAGCAAAAGGATTTAGCCGAAGGATTTAACTGATTTTTTAAGGCGCTCGTGTCGAAACTAATCTCATAACGTCGGTAGTAATTTTGCTTGATGGATTACAAGTTTTCTTGAGGACAGATCGATTCGTGTCGTGCTCGATGACAGCTTTTTGTGTAGAGAGCACACTATCAATGCAATAGTTGCGCAGGGTTAAGACCTATCTTTAACTTTGTTTGAGTTTTTTTCAATGAACTTCTGTCTGATCCAATCATCCATCTGATAACCCAATTTATTTCATTGCTGATGACATCAACATTTCATATTCTTATTCGCTAAGAACGAAGTCAAAGCTATTTGGGGATTGCGTCAATGAATGACACACATCATTATGGCCTGAAAAAATTGCCCAGTTGGGTCTTGCTAATAGACTAGAATACAATGTAGGAAAGACCCAGTCTTTTATGTTAACTCACTAACAGCATCCCTTAATATGAACGCTGTAGATTTAGAAGAGTCAGATGATTGTAGAGTCAGCGATCTATATCTCATATATGGGTGTTTTCTTAGCTGCATGAGAAATTTCGATGGTTGTTGTCGATGGTTTGACAGTTGAGAATGTCAAACTGTGTTGACATTTCTGTTCAGTAAGGTTGGGCTATTCATCATGAATCGTTTAACGCCAAAATAAAGCTTCTAAAATGTGGAAATTGACTAATTTGACTAATTTTTCCTAGAAATTTATCAGCTAAACATCGAAGACATTTCGTTCCAACAAGATGGCACAACTTGACATACAGCGCGCTTAACCATCAATTTATTGCAAAATCAATTTGGTGACAACTATATCCAGAAGTGGTCCTGTTAACTGGCCCCCTCATTCGTGCGACTTTACTCTTCTCGATTACTTTTTATGGGGTTATTTTAAGGCATTGGTTTATGTAGACAAACCAACAATTCTTCAAGCATTGGAAGCCAATATTCAAGCCACCATTGACTCTATGCGGCTAGATTTATTGAAAAAAGTAGTGAAAAGTTGGACTGATCGAATGAACTATGTAACTCGTAGCCGCGACGGACATATGCCGGAAATCATATTTAAAAAATAAATGCCATGAAATTAGGCCAAAGTGGGTGGATCGGCCAACAAAGACATGGCGACAATTTTTGGCCTACATACGGTATCGGCTATCGATCGATTATTTTGAAAAGGACGTAATGAACACCAGCGCATACAATGCAGAGTAAATGGATCGATTCAACGTCGATTTGGCAAAGAAAGAAGTGGTCTTCTAACAGGCCAAGGCACCGATGCACACATCCGTAGTAGTAATGGTAACATTGAATGATAATCTTGTATCAATTTGAAAGTATTTAAAAATTGCCGGCATGATTTTAAAAATTTTTAACCGCAAGCAGTGGCGGATCTAGGATTTGCCAAAAGGGGCCCTGAAACTACACTTTTGTAGGCCAAGGAGGGAGCTGAAACGTCTGCTTGGACTTTTTTCATTTTTTCCCTCACAAAAAATTCTCCAAGGGGGGATGGGGGGCTAAAGCCCTTTCAGCCCGTATGTAGATCCGCCACTGACTGCAAGTAATGAACTAATTAAACATTTGAAATAAAAATTTCATTAAAATATCACATATGAGGATATAAGGATAAGCATGGAAAATTGTTTCAATCCTCATCGAACTCCCCTTTTCATTATTGCGGAAGTGTAATAGGGGGATGATATTCTGAAAAATAATATGTCAACTATGACAATATAATGAGTAGATTGTGTCAATCAAATCAAAGACGCTCATTTAAAAAACATTCTTCCTGTTCATCACTAAAATTAGAGTTGTTTAATGTTTTGTTTTTAAAAACGATATTATTTTACCATTTGATGACATAGAATAAAAATTTCGAGCTCTTCAAACATGCTACTGGCAGATATGTGAAAGGAAATTAACATTTTTTTTTTAACTAATTAACCCAGAGAATGAAAGAAATGTCAAAGAAACCGCGGCATGTCAATAAATAAATGTCTGCTTAAAAACAATCTCATATCAATCAAAAGTGATGCATTTTTGCTCAAAGCTGGGCGTGGTCACAGAGTCAAACTGTCAGTATTTTAGTGCAGCTACAACTGACAAACATAAAAACAAATGCATCTGTTTGTGAAAAATAATAACATTCAAAACTATAACATATTGCATGCAATATTTTTTTTCTTTCAAAACATGTTTTTGTTTCAGTCAGACAGATATTTTATTAATTATCACTTTTTGTTCATTTTCGAAATAACAAAAAATATGCATGTGTATTAAAAAACAAACCCAAAAAGCACTGTATTCTGTGATAGCCTGTGTCCGATTTTCATGAAAATTAGATTTTCCATTTCATTTCATACACATTTTCTATTTTTTTTTCCGTTCGTTTTGCTCTAAATTTGTTTAACATCATTTCCGCTCGACATGAGTGCGCGCATCCAACAGATACTTTATGACAGATTTTCATTTTGAAAACTGTTTCTATTGAAACAATTTTTACCTCGACAGCTTTGGTGGTTGTAGGAGGTAAAGAGATAGGGTAGGAAGTGGAGAGGAAAGAGAGATAGAGGGGCTAATGCGTATTGGTTGCGCCATGGGTTTTAATACCGCATGTCAATTGTTGCGGTGGCTTTTGTTGTTGTAGTGTATAGAATCTACATAACGCACGTTTTCAACATTTTCTATTTAAATTTTAATATTTCATTAAATCGATGTCTGCGGTGGAAATTATTTTAATTTTCAATAAAAATGCAAATATTTTGTTGTTTTTTTATTGTAAAAAAAAACCATCGTTATTTTTTGTTCCTGTTTGTATATTTTTACATATAATCCCTGCGTCAATATATGAATTAGTTAAAATACGGTTGGGTTTATATATGTACGTGTAATCTCTTGTACATTTGAAATAACTGCATAAATGTATGAGTGAGTTCCATGCGCAAAAATCATATTTTTAATTCTCTATGAGAACAAATAGATGTCAAGGAAGTGTCAGTTGCACAATTTTTTTAGAGAAGCATGAGTCAAAATTAAAATAATTATTTAAACAGTTCAAACATAAAATATATCCTAATATTCAATAAATTCTCTATTAAACTGCGGAAAATTGCTAGTAAAAAGTTAAGCTTTCATTTTATCGACGATAGGAGATACACTATATAAGATAAAAGATACAAGATACAAGATACAAGAAACAAGACACAAGAAACAAAACACAAGATACAAGATACAGGATACAAGATACAAGATACAAGATACAAGATACGAGATACAAGATACAAGATACAAGAAACAAGATACAAGATACAAGATACAAGATACAAGATACAAGATACAAGATACAAGATACAAGATACAAGATACAAGATACAAGATACAAGATACAAGATACAAGATACAAGATACAAGATACAAGATACAAGATACAATATACAAGATACAAGATACAAGATACAAGATACAAGATACAAGATACAAGATACAAGATACAAGATACAAGATACAAGATACAAGATACAAGATACAAGATACAAGATACAAGATACAAGATACAAGATACAAGATACAAGATACAATATACAAGATACAAGATACAAGATACAAGATACAAGATACAAGATACAAGATACAAGATACAAGATACAAGATACAAGATACAAGATACAAGATACAAGATACAAGATACAAGATACAAGATACAAGATACAAGATACAAGATACAAGATACAAGATACAAGATACAAGATTCAAGACACGAGACACAAGATACAGGGTAAAACGTAACATAACATAACATAACATAACATAACATAACATAACATAACATAACATTAACATAACATAACATAACATAACATAACATAACATAACATTTACATAACATAACATAACATAACATAATATCACATAACATAACACAACATAACATAACAGCGTTATCTTATACAAAATCTTAACAAATTTTCATTTTTTCCTTAACAGGATTTTTCCATAACAAAACATAACAGAACATACCATAACGTAACATCATAACATAACATAACTTAGAAAAACATAACATAACATAACATAACATAACATAACATAACATATCATAACATAACAAAACAAAACATAACATAACATTACATAACATAATATAATATGACATGACATAACATAACATAACATCAAATAACATAACATCAAATAACATAACATAACATAACATAACATCTTTATCTTATACAAAATCTTAACAAATTTTAATTTTTTCCTTAACAGGATTTTTGCTTTATAACTTTAATTTATGTTCAAAGCGTATCCTTTAAGCTTGACTTGACTTTTTTATGATATGATATTTATTTTGAGTATCCTTTTTTTGTTGTGTTTTGGGGTAACTCATAATTAGTATACAATTTTCATAAACAACATTGGTTGCACACGATAAGCAACAACAAAGATAATAGCAACAGTAACTACAACAACAATATCATAAACAACATTCTCAATGACTTACTTAATCACAAAATCTTGTTGCAGGATATCCGTGCACAAAGACTATCAAGACCAGGGTTAAAACAGAAACAAGAATAATATCAACAACGACGACAACGACAACAGGAGTCATAAAAATAAGCCGCAGGTCATGAGCTACTCCGCCTTCTTTCGTGTCGTTGCTTGGACATGGAGCTCTTACTGACTGAGTATCCCGAATATAATCTTCGGCATAATTATAACAATGTCACCAACGCATCCTGTCGCGTTTCGCTGGATCTCCTGTATGTGTACGTTGTCTTTGTGTTTATGTGTATGTGTGCTTGCCTGAGTGCGTGTTCGTCGTTGTTGTCGTCGCTTATTGCTTGCGGTGCTCGGCACGTCCTTCTGTGGTTTTGCCGGAAAATAAGATTTATTTTTGCTTATTTGTTGTTGGTGAGCTTGTCACCATTACCAGTGTCACCATGACAAGTAATATGGAGGCGCACATTGGAACGCTCTCCCTCGTCGAGAGGCGTTGACCTATGTAAGCCTTGAAGCGTGTCCACAGTACGGCTCTTGGATGACGCCTTGGATGAATGAGAACGTGTTTTAAAGCATTTCTGTTGAGTATGCTTGTGTGTGAGCTTGTATTTGTTGCCAACAAAACGAAGAAAGTAATTGGAGCTACTAGAGGCGGTAATACTCTGGCAATGTGTTGTCATGGCTTTCGATGTGCTGATTAGAAAATGTTAAAATTTAAAGAACGTAGCTTGTACAAAAAAAGTCAAACATCAGTTACTTCTATTTGAGTGTAGAATAATACTTTTAAAAGTAAAATGATGTTGGTCTATCAAATTGTCAAGTTGTTTTAAGAAATATTAACCCTTTTATTTCCTTCTCCCAAAATTCAACATTTCGTAAGATATTACAAATAACAACCGTAAAGGATTATTGTTCGATTATAAGTGATTTACTTCATTTACTTTCTTTACCTGAAAACATTATTCATTGTTGGCGAAAGGCTTTACCTAACAAAATATGTCATTTAAAGTAGCTAGTTCTTGTCATACAATAAAAAAAAATTAATATTTAGGGCAAATACTTCTCCAAAGTTCCATTATACTTGTATAAAGTTCTCTCTTTACTTTTCTATAAGTACTCGAATGACTCGAATGAGTTCTTATTTTCGATTTATTAATACGAAAAATTTTCAGTTGATGGATATTTTAGCCGGGTTATATTTATACTTGGTCATAAATGGAATTGCTATGGAATATTTTTAAAAATTTAGGTAAATTGAAATATGAATGAAGTATGCCAGATAAAGTCTTTATTCAATCACATCATTCAGAAATAGGAATACCTGATCATTAGATGTTTTTAAAATACTTGCAACAACTATTGGTTGAAGACAAGAGCAGTAGAAAATGGCCCCACAGAAGAAATCAAATAGTTTGTTGGCGGGTTACGTCATTGGCGGAGTTTTCTTTGAATTTCGCAGAAATTGGGAAGGTACTACTCAAAATTTATCAATTTACAAACACTCCGATATCAAATTTAAAAGAAATTTGTGACAATCTATTTTTTCTGAGTTGGCACACCCGTCATCTGGTGCCCAAATATCTCAAATATTTAGCGCCATTAAATTAAATGAAATTTTGCTTGTGCGTAATAGCTTTGTAAACAAGTCTGTGTTTGTTATGTTCTGTATATTTTGCAAAGTCAAATTAAGTTGAGCAAAGAGTTTGCCTAAAATTTTCTGTCTTTTCTAAGACTGGCATGACTTGCAGAAGCGTTGAAAATGTTAACGTTAGCCAACGGGGTCGCGACAATATCGAAAACTCAAGCATACGTGTGGTAGGTACAAAGAGTTTAAAGCGGGCCGTACTTTGGTCGATGATTTGCCTCGTTCCGGTCGTCCATTAACCAGAGTGAATGACGAAAACATCGAAAAAGTTAAGTTACGAAAATATCGAAATTGTCCTTGCAGATCGTCGTTTGAGGATAAGGGATATAGCAGCCCAACTGGCCAGAATTATGGAAAAACAACTCGTGGTTTCTTCAAAAAATCTTGAAACGTGTTTTCAAGATTGGAGAAAGCTTTGGAATGTGTGTAATTCTCGCAATGGAGATTAGTTTGAAGGAAATTAAATTAATATCGACGAGTATTTGAACCGTTTTCTTTTTATTGAAGGATTCCGGGAGAATTTTTTGTATTGGAAAAAAATGAAAAAAGTCCAAAAATATCTTTTAGTCTCCCCCTTGGCATACAAAAGTGTAGTTTCAGCCCCCTCTCCCCCCTTTGGCAAAATCTAGATCCGCCACTGTCGGCGTACATGATAAATAGCCTGGATTTAGGAGTCGAAATCTGTTAGTTAGAGACGAAAACGTCTTGAAATAGGTATCCAGAGGAATAATACAAGTAAGAGAGGAGGAGATGTTTGCTCTTTTCCAAAATGAAACGATTTGTATCTATCTGGAGTTGCTGAGAACTAAATTTCGGTAATTCAGATGGTTAAAAGAGGGCTTAGAGAAGTATTTGATCAGTCAAATTGAGGAGTTTCGAAATGGCGAAAATCGAATATTCGCGACTACCTTAAGTGTTGGCGACATGTAGGAGTTGGACACGTCTCAGCCCAGTGAATTATGTATAGCCCAGTCGGAAGACAAGCTTGAAATATTACTGAAGTGATTTGGCCATTTGCACAATGAAGGCTTAAAAGTGCTCAAGCATGTTTCAGTAGTCGGAGTAAACAGGAAGATGTTGGAAAAACTTTGTGTGAAGGTTTTTAAAAAAAAAATAAATTATAATATACCAAGTAGAAGAAGTAAGGGTATTCTTGGACACACTTTTATTTTGGTCAAAAACTCGCAAAAAAATTACTATTTCTAAAAATTTCAAGGCTTGGTTTTGTAGTACGAGAAATAAACTTGGTGCAAAAAATATGTTTTCGATGTATAATAAAATTCGAGAAATTATTTGGCAGTTCATAAAACGATAAAAACTGAAAATTATTGATGGAAAACGTTTATTTGAGTACGAAAACGAAAGAATAAATCATAATTAATAAAGTGAAAAATGGCGAGAAAATTATTCCGAATCGCAGAGCACACACTTGAAAGAGTTCGGGTTTGCTCCGGCGCAACTCAAGTGAACACCTCGATCATTTTTAAAAATGGCGGCGCATAAGTAGCACAATGCGAACTTCATAAAAAATTCTTTTGGGCGTTGAAGGCCAAAGTTTCCACGAATATTATAAATATATTTGTCCGAGTTGGTTCCTCGAAAAATATAGTAAAAATAAACAAAATAATAAGTGAAAAAATAACTAAGTATCCCGTTTCTATTTGCTATGGCAGCGATGTAACGGTGTGTGCACACATCAGAGAACTACACAAGCCTACTTGAAGTTCAAGTACTTGAAATATTGAATGTAGCCATACTTGAAAAACCAAGCTCTAGCCTGCTTAAAAAAAATCAAACAGATACAAGTCATATCTCTGCTTTTTCGTTGACTTGGTTTGTTGTTATTTACTTTGTCGGGTCTGAAAATTGAAAGGCTTAAAGCTCGCAAGTATCCAAATAATTAAAAGAAGTTGTGTGCGAAAAACTTAAGCGTATTAAGACTATTTATGGTTCTGTGGATTCCGTGTTTAGCAGTTTTAGGGGTATCTGATTTCGAATCTGATGTCAAAATTTTAAAATTAAAAATTTGGGATAGGGTTGCCATATAATTTTTTATAATTTAACAAATTCGGTGCTGGGGCGAACACTAGATAAAAATGGGTCGATGAATCCGAATCCATTGTCAAAATCTCAAAATTATGAAATTTTTAACAATAGGGTTGCCACCTAACAATAAGTTTTTTACGAGTTTTAAGCATTATCTATGAATTTAAGGGGGTCGCTGATTTCGAATCTGATGTCAGAATTTTAAAATTTAAGATAGCTGTTAGGGTTACCTAGGTGGATTTTTTTATTTTTACAAATTTGGTGCTAGGGCGAACACTAGGTATAAATGGGTCGCTAAATTCGAATCCATTGTCAGAATATCAAAATTATAAAATTTTCAACGACAGGGTTGCCACCTAACAATATATTTTTAACAAGTTTTAAGCATTATCTGTCAGTTCAGAATTTCTGGTATCTGGTGTCAGAATTTTAATATTTAAGATAGATGCTAGGGCCACCTATTTTTTTTATTTTTACGAATTCGGTATTGGGGCGAACACTACGTGAAAATAGGTCGCTGAATTCGAATTCATTGTCAGAATTTCAAAATTACGACATTTTTTACCATAGGGTTGCCATCCAATAAAATGTTTTTTTATTGGTTTTAAACATTATCTATCAGTTTAAGGGGATCGCTGATTTCGAATCTATTGTCAGAATTTTAAAATTAAAGATAATTGTTATTGTTGCCACCTAATTTTTATTTTATTTTTAAGAATTCGGTGCTGGGGCGAATACTAGGTAAAAATGGGTCGCTAAATCCGAATATGTTGTCAGAATTTCAAAATTACGGCATTTTTACCATAGGGTTGCCATCTAATAACATGTTTTTTATGAGTTTTCGCTGATTTCGAATCTGTTGTCAGAATTTCAAAACTACCTACGTCATTTTTCCATAGGGTTGCCTCATAATAATGGTTTTTAAGAATTATGTTCATAAGTGTACAGTATTAACGAGTCGAAAATAGGCAACCAATTTTTACTTAGTGTTCGCCAAAGCACCGAATTCGTTAAAATACAAAAATTAGGTGGCAACCCTATCCGCCTTCTTCAATTTTAAAATAAACAAAGCTCTTGGCTATGGAATCATCAATTTTTTCCAAGGAATTCACAGAATCCCTTTTTATTTTTTATTGTAAACTTTTCAAGCTTTTTGCCGACACATCAAGTTTTTCCTTTACTTGGGACTTCGTGTCGTTCGCTTGTAAGCTAGCCTAGTTGCAAGTCGCAAGCTGTCGTGGGCTTATTTATATTCAAGTAGAAGTCTTACTTGATTGAAAATTATCAAGCTTTAGCCAGCTTGAACTCATATTTCAAGCAAGTACTTGAAATTGATTTCAAGTAGGCTTATGCAGTTCTCTGGTACACAGGTCGAGTGCTCAATTCAAAATGAGACTTAGCATGAGACGAGCCGATGACAGTTGGTTGAAACTGTCAAGCAATACAAAGGAAAGAATATCGCAGAGTCCAACAAAACCCCGTGTTCAAGAATATCCCGACTTCCCCATTTAATAATTATTTAAAAAATATTTTTATTTGATCCGACCACTAGGGGAATATTAAGTGCTTTTTCATATAAATTTTAGCGGTATGTTGTTCTGTTCCTCTTTTTCAAACTTAACGAAAATTCCGAAATTTTCCTGGTGTTTTTTACTTCATATGTATTAACATTTATTGTATTTATGTATTTATAAATACATATATTTTATGTATTTACATTTTTGATGTAGTCACTATTTCTTTAAATTTTTTTGTATTAATAATTTTATCGAAAAATGTTTTCCAGAACATTTAAGGGTTATCAAAATAAAATTAACTCCTTCTGAAATCTTCTTATAATTATTTTACGAACATTATGACAAAAATAAAAAAGCAGTTTATTTAGAGAATATTGACCAAAATTTAATTTTTAGGTTTTTCCCACATTATAATCCCACATGTAATACAAATACACCTGACCCTCAAAGCAAGTGTAGAACAAGCCTTAATACCAACATTAAACAACAGGATATAAAACAAGCAACAAATCTTGCTACAAATCCCTAAAATGCTACACGTAGGATCACAACAAGTCACCGCAAAAAAACAAAACCTAGAAAAAAAATAAAAACAAACGTTTTAGTGAGAATGGTGTTTCAAACCTGATGAACATGATTTGAAAGACAAATAGAATTTTCCACAGCTTAAATATGTAGCAATTATGACACTAACTCAAAAACAAAAAAGCAAAAACTTGCAGATTGAGCAGTTAGCAGCAGTCATTGAGGACCCAGCATCTAACACAGAAGATGAAACATTGTCGCGTGCGAGCGACCACATACCAAGCATGACAAACAAATTGCCAACAATATGTCATCAACAAAGGGTACCGCACCAACTCTAAGCACGCACAGTGCCTCTCAAGATTAACCATTGTTGCCACCTACGAACTGTCGCAGGTAAGCGTCACAATGCAGCACACAGGAAGCTCTTAAAATGATAAATGATGCCTGGTATTACTTACTATTGGTACCTGAATGATGCACACAAGTGCACATCAGTCATTCAATGCTTAAATGATACTCAGCGTTGCGAGTGAGTGTTGGTGGGTGAGTGAGTCCCTAGATGCCATCATATGATAATAATCATAAAGGCATCAACTGTTTGTGCCACGCTTGACGCTTGCAGCAAATCCAATCTGCTACTTATGCAAATCCATCTGTTGGCCTCTGACTTTCGATCAACGTATTGATCGCTGCATTTTTAAGTGCTGCAAACAGCTGTTTTTGTGGCTACCGAGAAAGGTTTATAAACTGCACACATGTGTTTTGCTTTAAAGCGTCGCTCTCGAGTCGTCGTATCGCTGCTTTAAGTTGCTTAAGTCTGCCTTTTCAACAAATTCATTTTTAGAAACAGCTAAATGTTAATCCTCAAAACAGTTGTTAAAGTTGTTGTTGTCGTTGTGGTTGTTATATTTTTGCTTCGCTTTATTCCCTGAGCAGCTTCCGTATCGACTGGTGTGCAATAAAAATTAAGAAATTTCAATTTTGACACCTGATTTTTAAGGGGATTTTTTTTTAATGGAAAGCTGTTTTCTTAAAGGGGCATTTAAATCGACGGCAATTGATATGGATTTGACTTAAATATCAATAAATTGCAAATGAAGTGGAAGATGTAAATTTGGGTTAAGGTAAGTTTGTATTTTGGTTAAGGTTAGTTTTAGGAAAGTATTGAGTATATTACAGAGTGTGTTAAAAATAGAACTTAATTAGGGGAGCTAGGAGCTACTTGTAACTGAGTTCTGAGGTTGGTATTCAGAACTCTTAAAATCGGGTAGGACTTCTCCACATCTTTCGATACCAAACGAGTTTTCATGATTCTTTATCGTGTGACTCCACATACTGATTGAGAAAATCATCCGAGCTGCTGATCTGAGAAGCAGTGACACAGTATTTCACAAAAGTATCGATAGCATTGGTTACGCGTGAACTACGTAGTTATAAAGGGTTTTCCAATAGGGAACTTGACAACTTTGAATTAAATTTCTGAACGCACCCTTTCACTAATCATCAAACTGGCACTGTCAATTTTTTTAGTAAACTCAACATTTTCATTATGGTAAAGTACACGAACGAACAACGTCTGCAAATTATAAAAATTTACTACCGAAATTCGGAGTCGGTGAGCGCAACTTTAAGAGCGTTAACTGCAATTTTCTGTCGTAATTCTCGCCCTAATAGACAGACAATAACAAGTTTAGTGCAAAAATTTGAGTCTACATTCGTTGTGTGGTATTGCCGTGTCAGTGAGACAACGGGTTGGTCGAAGTGTCGAAAATATCGCTGCCGTTCAGGCGTCCGTAGCAAACTATACAACGCATCTTTGGACCACTTTTTTTCTTCGCCGATAACGATCGTAACGTTACTGTGAATGGCCATCCCTATCGTGCCATGATTACCGATTATATTTGGCCCGAATTGGAATATATGGAATTGGACGACATGTGGTTCCAGCAGGATGGTGCCACAAGCCACACAGCACACGTTACAATAGATTTATTGAAGAGTAAGTTTTATGAGCGTGTTATCACAAGAAATGGGCCAGTCGATTGGCCGCCTCGTTCGTGCCATTTAACGCCTCTAGACTATTTTCTTTGGGATTACGTCAAGTCATTGGTCTATGTCAACAAGCCAACGAAGTTGTAAGAGCTCAGAGCCAACATTGAACGCGAAATAGCAATTTGTTGGACCCAAATAGAAAATTGGGTCCAACAAATCGACCGCTGCATGCTTGCCCACGGTGGCCATATGAACGAAGTTTAGTTCCATTCATAAATGTTTTGATTTTACTTTAAGCCGATAATAAAGTTTTTAAAGTATCTTAAATGGCTTGCGTTCTATTTAAAAAAAAGTTGTCAAGTCCTTAACTGGAACCCCTTTTTTATCGTCTTTTTAGTTAAGTCTGCTAACTTTAATTGTTTCGAAATGGGATGAAAGATAAGTGGGAAGGACAGGGCAATCAAGAGAAACATGTGTAGGATGAACTAAAAATGCCGAAAAGCTATAAAACATGTGAATTAGAATTTGAGGCAAGTTTTAGCATTTACCTTAGTCAATTTAAGTTTTTAGTGATCCTTTCCACAAAATAAAGGTGGTTTCTAGAAGAGATGTCATTTAAAAAATAAAAAAGAAAAAAAAATTCCAATATTTTTGTGAAAAGAGCTGATCATTTTATTTTAGTCCAAAGTACAGACTCTGAGGTTAGTAATAAAATACAATATCTGCCAAATGTCGGCCGTGGTTGTTCTTGCATATGACGATTATTTTTTAATAACAGCTAATATTATCTTTGACTGCCTGACTATTTGCTGGAGAATTGGCGAAAAGTTTATCTTTACCCTAACCCTACAGATAAAACCCTAACCCTACAGGTCCATAGATTCAATTTCAAGCCAAAACAAAAAGTCAGTCAACATCGTTTGGTAACGCAATCCATTCACTGAAATGGTCGCACCAGCATAATTTTCGAAAAATATGACCTTATGATACCGCCACTCACAAAAACCGCACCAAACAGTCACTCGTTGTGGATGGAGACTGACTCATTCACTCACGTACCCAGACAGATGAAAATGAGTCGCACCCAATCAACGAGTGTACGGAGTTTTCCCATGATCTAAAGCAAACATGCCCACGTAGTGGCCCTTCATACAAATTTTTTTCTATCTTAATTTAGTCTTTGCGATGAACCAAAATCAAAGAACGTCTGCAAAAACACTCGTTCAGTGTTCAGCACATTTTCCAGCGAACTTTACAAAAACAAATGCATGCAAAGACAAAATAAAAAAACTCACACTCGATGATGTCGATGCTGAAGGTGATTGTCCCGTTACTTGTGTGTCGAGTAATTTTTCATGACATGTGATTATATTGCATTGTAATTGTTTTTTGTTTTGTATGATTTTTTGCCAAACGCAACGATAAGCAACATTTTGTATTTTTTTTTTTTTTTGTTTTTTAAGCATTGGCCCGCGCTTACAATTTGTTGGGCCCCACTGATCTTAAGCCTTCAATTTCTGTATCAACTGCACATCAACTAGCCAAGATCTTTAAGTAAATTCGGTGCAAAGAGATTGTGGACAGATGCAATTACTGCGATTGTCTCGAAATGGAAAAATCTGGGTTTTTACCAACACTCTCAGCTACAGCTGTGATATTTTCAATTTGATATTTTATGAATTTGAATAAGCAAACTAATTTTGTTTCTACTTTATTATTTCGTGCTTTTAGTGTTTGAACTCACATGTCCCTCATAGTAGTATGTTTATTAAATTAGTGGTTGAAAAAACACATTTACAATGGTGCAACTTTGACCCCTCTACGGCCTCTAGTTTAGGAGATATAAGCATTTAAAGTTTGTTTTCATTGTAAAATTGGAAAATCGTATCGGACAAAGACAACTCAGGTATCAAATTAATCGTTGAAAAAACAACTTTACAATGGTGCAACTTTGACCCCTCTCCGGCCTCCCCCCACTTTGATTTGACTCTTATTTTTGTAATTCATACACATAAAGAAAAAAAACGTTTATCGCCAGTTTGCCGCAAACGAACTTCGTTTGTCGTGCTTGAAATCGTTTATTGCAAACGTTTCAACAGTTGTCATAAACGTTGAACGAAAAATAAACAAAATTTTCAGTTGTGAGAAACGAGTCATTTAGTTGCAGGAAATGAATTGGGTTTGTCATAAACGCGAGTGATTTTTAAATTGCAGCAATTGAAAACTTCGTTTTTCCCAACTGAAAATTTTGTTTATTTTTCCCTTCGTTGTATAAACATAACGCTTATAGTTTAGAGTTACTTTTTGGACAAATTGTTACTATATAACGAAATTGGTAGTTTGCTTAATACGCGGACGAAGATAGCAACAGAGGTGGAATCCATAAGAGACGGACGGACATAATGAGAATGATTATTAATATAATAAATAATAATGACCGAAATAGCTTGCGGTTTATATATATAAGATATATTTTTAAGTTGTGACAACTGAATATTCGTTTGCGGCAAATACAGCTCGCAAACGAAGTATAGTTGGTGAATTTTTCAGTTGTGGTAAACGAAAAATTTCTTTGCGTGTACTATATATGTAAGTCTATATCTGGTAAGTGCTAGAACGGGGTTCTTGACCCCAATGACGTTTAGAGCAAACAATTTGGTCACCTCGAGAAAAAAAAATCGATATATAATTCTTTGAGATCGGATAGTAAATGTCGACAGTATCTTCGTTACAAATATGAAAATGCGAATCTGAAAATTATTACTTTTCAGGAGGATATGCCACATTCGATAATTTTAATAGGAGAAAATAATTAAAGTATATTCGATACATTACTACATCAATATACCCTCATAAAAGTGAGAAGTGCAAATTTGGCACAGCACATACATAGCTCCACTTAAGCAATGGGATGCAATGGTAAAAGAAAAATAGAATTTTTCACATTCGTAACTTCACAATTGTAACGACGATATAACAAAAAATTTAAAAGAAGAAACCCTACGTTCGGCAAAAAAAAAAAATAAAAATTTGTTTTTCAAATAGTTCCACTAGGATAATCAATATACTTTCTTTGAAAGGGTTTAATGATTTTTTGCGAGCTTTAATGTTATGACCTTAGAATGGTACATTAGGATGGTAGAAACTGGGATCTGATGGGTAAGTACTAGAACGGGGTGTTTGACCCCAATGACCTTCAGGGTAAAAAAGTTGGACTCCTCAGAACAAAAATATTGATGTCTCATTCTTTCTGATTGGAATGTTAATACTGACAGATATGAAGATATGAAGAAAAACTTAAATTCGAGAACCCTACGTTCGTTAAAAAATTTTTTGTTTCGAAATTTTCTTTAAAAAATGCTTCAGACTAAATGGTGTGCGGCGTTATTTTTTTGATACGGTCTAATACAGCAAAAGTTTTCAAACTAATATTTTCCGTGAACATATGATGTTGCAACTTAGTTAAGAAGTTACAAAATATAACAAAAGTAGCCCTAATGTCAGTTATGTATATTGTTTTACTATTCTCTACTTGTATGACTCCTATTAACGAATCTTCTGGAAAGTAGCATTTATATCGAAAAAGGAAAAAATTTTCCACCATTATGACGATAGCTAATAAGCAGAAGAGAAATCTTATTAAAACTTATGAACATTCCAAAAAGTATGGCAACTATGAACGTATGGCGCATATCTATCAGAATGTGAGTCTGTGTGTTTTAATGTATCCTTGTTCATCAACTCACAGCACTGTGCACGCCATCTTTGCTAATTTCGAATAGGCGGTCATCATGCTACCAATTAACGAACACAAAGCGAAAAGACAGCGTAATAAACACTTTTCAACAAGCTTAAACTGCGTATTTTTCATATCTTAAATCTTTTTGCTGGTATCGATCATTGCTGGAAAAAATAAACAGAAAAAAAAGACATACCTCATAATTTATACGCTTTGACATAATTACAGGTTGCTACTGTGCAGCCATACTTACAAGCATGGAGAGAGAGAGAGAGAGTTTTTCTTGTAATTGTTGATGTTTTTCTAAATGGTGGCTACTAATTGCCAGGTACACGACAGCCATAAAATCCAACAGATACAAATGAATCTGTGCAGCGTTGCGGCCGCGCACTGTAAGCTGCTGGAATGCATAAAGGAGGCAACAAACGAACAAGTGAATCAACCAGCCAGCCATCAACCATAGATAAGATAACAAGATACGTGAACGTTTATGAGATCTTATTAACTGATTGCACGCAAAATTTATTTATAATAGTAGATAGCGTTCAATTAATATTCAAAACTCATAAATCTTTTTTGAAGTTGCAAAAGAAAAAAAAAAAAATATATATTTATATATATATGTATCGAAAACAGCAACAAACAAAACAATTCGCAAGATACAACCAACCATTCACAGTAAAAGTCCCACTCTTTTATGGCCTGCATAAATGCTAAATAGTTCAACAGTATCGCATGTGTGTGTGTGTGTGCAAAATATCATAAATCATTTGCACTGCACATTAGTTTGCAATACTTTACTTTTTATTTTGCATCGTTTTATTTAAATGCTTGCCATCTATTTATCTGTGAATTATGACTTCATGCATTTATTTCACAGATAAATACAAGCAACACTCTTGCTGTCGTAATTTAATTAAGCTTGTTTAATTTAATTATACACGATACAATCTTGAATTTTTTTTTAATAACTGTTCTTAAAAGAGATAAGAATATATTGAGTTAGGTTATTAAAATAAAATGTAAACATTTTCAATTTGATATCTCACTACAAGATTGTTCAATAAGTCCTTAGTCTGACACTTAGATGACATAGGTTAGGCTCAAATCTTTCTTACTTAAAATTTTTCAACCGATGACTGTTAAAAATTTTCAGTTAGTGTCACTCAGTAGTATGTTAATGACATTAAATTGAAGCCGACAATTTTTCTTCTTTTTGTAACAATTTCGAGTTCTGAAAAAGTTTTATTTTTAAGGGCACCCTTTACCTTGGCGGTCCAAAGTTTATTGCCAAGGTAGCCAAAAATTTATAAAAAAGTAACGAAAAACGGTTTTTTTATTGAATAGATAAAATATCGAACTAAGTTAAAAAATTATCTTTTATGTTGTTATTGTCGTTGTTGTTGTTGTGGTTATATGTCATGTCTAAGTAGACCAAAAAAAAACAAAAAAAAGGTATGCCGCTGGTTGTTTTATAATTTTTTTTTTTTGCATAACCTGAAAATAAAAAGCAAAACGAAAATATGTTAAGAATCAATGCCATTGTCGTTTGTACTGAAATAAAGAGAGTCGTTCAAAAAATAATGGAACTGTAGCATCCAAATACCAAAATTTCAAAAACAACGTATTTTTTAAGACTTAAGATCAGGTCCAGTTCCGTTGTTTTTGGAGCTACCTTCATGATTCTAGTACCAACGAGATTGATTTGCAATAAATTAGGGGGAAACTGTCTAAAGACGTGGTTTTTAAAAAAGTCCCTACTGTATATTTATTCGCAAGAATACATAATGAATATATATATGAAAAAAGGTAGATCCCCAAATATGTGCATATAGCATGATGTTGTGCCTGACTTGCCTATACAAAAAAAAAAAGAAAAAAAAATCGTAAAAAAACTACTCTATAGATTTTCTAAAAACGTTCACAGAATATTCCCATAATACTATGAAAATTTCGAAAAAAAAAAATTTCAAAAGTGGCCTTAATTGAGAAAAACACTTTGCAAGCGAAGGAATGAATTGACAAATGTTGTGATGAATCTTCTCCACCGAATCATCCACAATTTATTGGTTTGTTAAATTTAAAATGGTCGTACAAACTCTTCTGATATAGAAAGTTCAGGATGACCAACTAAGATATAACCTGTAAAAATGATCAACAGAATACATGATATAGTGGCCAAGTACGTGAGATAGCTGAGGCTATAAAGATATCAACTACACCGAGGAAAAAGCTAATGCAAAATTAACAAAAAACCTAGTCTAATTTATAAGATGTCTTTGGCAGTTTTCAGCCTTATAAGTTTTTCGTCAAAACATCTAAGTTTTAAATGTTTAACTTACCGATATTGATTTGAATAAATTAACTAAGTATTTTGTATTTTATACATTATGACTTTGACAGTTTATATAAGCGTGCTTGCTTAATCTGGCGAACATAGTGTTCAAGTCCATACCATTTTGGTATCACCACACTATTGGTGATTATTTTGGTGAATAAGCATAGGTTTTTTAATTTCCATACAAGACTTTCCACCAAAGTCGACTTAGGTGATTTTAATATTGCTTTTTTTTCTCGGTGTACCTCGGTGGTTTCTATTTTGCAGAATAGTTTGGTTATGAAAAACCTGGTATACGCTTTGTTAACAATCCAGGTTGTATTAACAATAAAATAAAGACAACGCTTTCTTGATTCTATGCTATGTTTAGCCATGTTTAGATGTGGTCTGAAATATTTGTGCATCGCTTAATGACCTGTGATGAAACATGAAACCACTATAGACCTGAGTCGATACAACAAGCAAAACAAGGGGCTGGACCAAGTGGAAGTGCTTCGGATTGCCAAAGAAAAATAGTAATAAGTGAATATTATGAAGCATTACTGGACCGTTTCAACAATAAATTCAAGCTAAAATTACCACATTTAAAGAAGATAAAAGTTATTGTTTGTTATTGAATTACGTTTTCACCATCCATCTTATTTTCCAGATATAGTCTCTAGCAACTTTTATCTTTTTCCCAATTTCAAAAGATGACTCCCGGAAAAAAGATTTACATCAAATGAAGAAGTTGAATTGGAAACTGAAATGTTTTTTGAATAGTTTGAAAAACATTAATCTGCAAAAGGCATCGAAATGTTGAAGTATACCGCTGGACTAAGTGTATCTAGTTAGGCGAAGAGTATAAGTATTAATAATAAAAATGTATTTTCCTTAAAACTAAAATAAAAAAAAAAAAAAAATATCTATAAGATCAAAGGCAACTGTTGAACAACTTAGTATCGGACATTTTTGAGTATCCGGTGAATTGATTTTAAAAAGAATTCCGAAAAATGTACTATCCGAAATCCGAATACGAACCATCGGGATACCAAATATTAGCCGATTGTTGAAAATGAATAAAAATTACGGCATAATTTTACTTAAAGGCGCTGTATTATATGGGTATCCTTAACCTTTGGGTGTAAAAATAATAAACTTTCACAACTCTTATCTCCTTAACTATTCGAGACGTAGGGGGGGGGGGGGGGAAAGCCGTGACTTGGTCGTCATAACATCTAACCTCCTGGTCACCTGAAAATAAAATTATGGATCATTTTTGATCAGTATAAATGTCAGTATCGTATGAACCAGAAAAAGTAAAAAAAAAAAATTTTTTTCGCAAAATTGTGGCTACTCAAAAATTGAAGTCGATTTTCCCACAAATTTTCTAATTTTCCCGAATTTTAAAAAAAAATATTAAAAATTAAAATTTTTCTAGTTTTTATTGGTTTGTAGGATAGAGGAATATATAAAGAATATTCAAGCAAAATTTCAAGTAAATCGGTCGAATAGAACTTGAGATATAATGTCAACCGCCTCAAAAAAGTAGTTCCAAGAAAAACGCTTTTAAAGTTTTACGTTCCCCCCAAACCGGTCTGGGTGCTACGACGCTAAAATGACTTTTACTTTAAAAATAATTCGAATTTAAAAAATTCCTTTTAGGGAGATATTCTTGAATATCTAAACTATGGAAGCATGAAAAAAAAACATTCGAATTTCTAGACTAGAATACCCCCTGAAGAGGCCAAATACTAATCTTTGCTTTCGTAAAATAAAATTTACCGTGGATCCTCTACTTGGCGCGTAGTAATTCCATGTAACAATATTGCTTTTTTGTTGCATAACCGAAATTATAATTAATGTTTTATTTTTTTTTTTTTTTTTTTTTTTTTTTGTTTTGTCGTTTGGTCAAATACAAATCCATCCTATTCGTTTTATAACATTTACCATAGAGCATATACTCACTGAGTACACATTTCATGATTCACACTGTTGCATGATTGTTGGATTTCGATCTTAGAGTGGCACCCTGTGCGACCTCAAGACGTCTTGAATTTTTTGTCTATTTTTGCCTTATCAACATAGAACCAACCTATACTGCATATAATATTTTTACCATAAAACAACCATGTAACAATCAATAATACCATGTAACAAATATTAAGTTTCGTTGCTTGTGCAATGAAACCTTGTAGTTATTTTTATCAAAAAATTAACATTTACCGTGGCACCATAAGTTTTATCGTAGCACTTATACTCAGCTAGTAACAATTACATGCAACGTCGACATATTTTGGAAAAATATCTCTCTCAACCTTTTTGAAAACCTGCGAAAACCACTCTGTTACTTAAAAAAACTTTATAATTTAATGGCATTATTTTTAATACTAACTGAGCTTGTCACGCATGATATGACGAGTCAATCAAGTATTTAATTGTAAAATTGGACGAAATTTTAAATATTTAACAACTTCATCTGCAATTAACTGTAATGTTTGCCAAAGTACTGAAATAATTATTTACAACATAAATTATTTAGACTTTTCCATCTGACATTAAATGAAATATTTTTTTTTCAAAATATAAAATAAATCAGCTAGAAAAAAATTAAATTTTATCGAGTATAAAAAAAAATCATTGAAAATTTACATAATGCACACATAGCTAAATGATAAAATATAATCAATTAAAATTTAAGCGCAAAATGTCAGCGATTTTGAAAGAGAAAAGCAGATGCATTTCTATAGATACCCATTTGGCAAATAAAGTCAGTGATTTTATGATTCTTGTATCCCAATAAATCATCTTTTCCAGTTTTTTCTAATTTATTTAAATCGAGCTCTTACAGAGCTTTTACAATATCAATTGAGAAGTATTCAAGATAAAACCAGTTGTGAATTATAGACATAAGCACAAATTAAAAGCTATTTTTGTGTTATGATAATGATATTGTAGATCTCTTAATGTCATCATACTCGATATATACAATTGATATGTAATTCTGCAGTTACTTTGGTGATGACATGATTCTACATAATATAAACATTAAAAATATAAGAATTTTCTAGCTGGGCAGGAGGAAAATAACAGCTCACGCACATATTATTGAAAAAAATTCAAATATTTACACAAGCGACATGAAAAAACAAAAAAAAAAAATAAAAATAAAAAATTACTGCAGCCAACTTCATTGCTTTGCGGCTTTTGTTGAATAAAACAATAAAGCGCTACGTTAAAAAAAATAACATATGTTTACTTACATGCACAAGCACACACACACAAACACATTAATACACACACATACGCTTAAGCACAATGTGCTCGTTTAAATATTTATTTATGGGAATGACATAATTTTATGCAACTCTAACAGCTTACAACAACAACAACAACAACAACAACAACAACAACAATATGGAGTTTCCGCCCATAATTATGCATTGCGACATAATATAAGCGATTAACAAACAAGGCATAAAAGCGCTTAACGTGCAATAAAAATTAAATTTTTTGTTTTATTTTAAATATTCACATTATGCAGGAACTTTGTTCAATCAGCCAATAATTTAGTTGAAAAGGGTTTATTCCGCACATAAATTTTGAAATTATGTGCTGCGACATTTTTTAAGTTCGAAACTTAATTTTTGTTTTTTCTTAAATGTGTTGAAGCTGTTCTAAAATTTAAGAGCTCTCCGAGTATCTAAAAATCTTAAAACGATTGTCCCATCCGAAAAGTTCTGATCAAATAACTCTAGAATAACTAAAATTCCAATACTATAAATTTCTACCTTGCAGATGACGTACTTACTGGTTATCTATCATACGAGAGAGTTTTAAGAGTACATTGTCAGATGTTCTTAAGTCAACAAAACCAACAATATAGAGAAGACACACAGAAGAAGGTCTTAAGCCTTTCACTTTTAACAAAGTGGCGAAAGCACAGTTCATCTTCTACGAGGGCTGCTTTTTAAGTATTGAGCCTACGCAACACTGAGCACTGCCAGATAAATTTTGACAGTTCCATTCGAAAATTTTATATTTTCTAGCATAAAAGTGGTCACAACGTTTTGGTGTATGTACGCTTATTGTATTGTTAACAGTGTAAAAACAAAAATGGAATTAACACGTGAACATTTTCGGGTGATAATTCATTGCGATTTTCGACGTAGATTGCCTAGAAAAGAATGTATCGATCAACTTATTTCGACTTTTGGTGGAGAAGCACCACACCCAGTGACTTTAAAACACTGGTTCAATGAGTTCGAGAGTAGTTATCGTTCTCTCCGGGGCAAATTTCGTAAAGGTATTCCAAGAACTTCCAAGAATGCTTGTGGCAGAAAACATCGATGCTGTGTGTGAACATTTCAAAATAGACCGACATATAACATACCGTGAGATGGAGTCATTCTTGGGCATTAGGGGGACCAGCATATAAGTATTCTATTTAACATGAGAATTTAGGCGTCAAGAAGATTTGATCCCATTGGATACCCTATTATTTGACGGTTGCTCAAAAAAGGCTCTTGTCAATTGGTGCAAGGAAATGCTGAAAAAATACAGCGGGGTTGGTTCGAAAAACGTCAACGACATTACCACAGAAGAAAAATTTTGGATCTATGCTTATAAGCTCTAAAAAAAGCAGCAATCCACTGTTTTGGTCTTTCAAAGTAACCAAATCCGACAAAAGTTGTTCGCGGACGGAGCACATCCCAGCAAATGGTTGCCGGTTTTTCCAGAAAAATCGGCCATGTCGCAAGTGTACTACTTGAGCAACGAAGAACTGTTCATACTGAATGGTATACAACTTTTTATCTCGCAGAATTGATGAAAAGCAACCACCGTGGGAAGACCATCCTCCATCGCGACAATGCGAGTTCCCACACACTCTGAATAGTTCACAATAATTTTTTTTGCCGGTTTTTGGAGAATTGAGGAAAACCCACCACCGAATTAAGATCATTCTCCATCACGCCAATAAGATTTCCTATAGATCATCTGAAACAAAGGAGTTTTTGACCACTCAAAACGTGGAGTTGATGGGCCTTACATTCGCTTTACAGTTCCGACTTGGCACCAAATAACTTCTTCTTGTTCCCTCGCATTAAGGAAAAAATGCGTGGGGAGCGCTTTTTACACCCGAACCGGGTGGTTGAGGTCTTCCAAAATCTGGTTCCGGAGGTATCAACTTCAGAATGGCAAAACTGTTTTGGAAATTGGTTCCAACGAATGCAAAAGTATATTTATCATCTTGGAGAATACTTTAGGAAATAATACAAGCATTTTAAGAGAATAATCACTGTGTTTTTATTGTTAGGATCAAGACTTAAAGGCAACCTTCGTATCCTCTCAATGAGGAACAAAACGATTTTCCCCATTGCTCCTACACTAAGGGAAAAAAATATTAAATTTATCCAAAAACTTTTTTAATTTATCCAAAAAGCGAGTAATCTTTGCACCAATAACGCATTTGCATAAATCGACTACGTAAATATTTAAAATTTATTTGAATACTTTTTTAATTAAATGAAATATTTAAATATTTAAACAGAATAAATAAAAAATGTATTAAAATTATGCACGAATTTTTTTAAAATATCTTTCAAATTTTACTATTTGAAAATAAACGCATTTAAAGAAAATTTATATAAAAATATTGAATTTAAAAAAAACATATTTAAATTGAATATGTTATAAGTGGTTTTATGGTATTATTTTCTTCATATTGCGTTCATCAAATGCCATTGCCTGTATAATTTATTCTCGCTTCACTTTTTTCGTTCTCTAATTTATACTATTTTTGACAGTTGGTGCCCTAATATTGCACCAACTGTCAAACATAGTATAAAATAGAGAACGAAAAAGTAATCTACAAAATATATCTAGGTGGAAGCAAATTATGCAGGTAAATGACAATCGGTCCAAGATGTTCTTGAGAAAACACCGAGGTGTCACTCCACCCTACATAATTTCATTTCGTTGCCAAACATGCATACTATATTACTCCTGAAACAATAACTAAATGAGAACTATGAGAACTATAAGAACTGCAAATGCAAAAAATAAACTGCAGAAACAGAGTGCGATGCTGTTGCTGCTTGTCGGAGTATGTGTGTACGTGTGCGATGCTGTTGCTGCTTGCTTGTATGGAATATGTGTGTACGTGTGTGATATAAATAAAATTCAAATACGGGAAAAAACGAGTTGTAAGGAAAACATTGGATTTATCCACGTAAATATTTGAATAAAATTTATACTCAGGCGTGGATAATGCTAATATGCGTTATTTCCCTCAGTGTAATATCTTGGTGTCGTTATGGACAGAGAATCAATATTGGTATTTAACGTAGTCAACTGGCATGTAGGCTTTATACTTTATACTTGGCTAGGAGTCGAGGTTCAAGGAATTGCCACCCAGAAAATGAGTTTTCAGGTTGTTATTGCCACATATAATCCTTCAAACTGCTGGTTTATGGTTGTTAGGATTTTGGTTGTTCAAGTCATTCAAACTTTCTTCAAATAAATTCCTGGGAGTCACTTTCATAACTCCAGGCGTGACCAACGCCCCATTGTAGTTTTAATACCAGACACACACCATACTTTGTGTTTATTAATATAATTATACTGTATGGAGCAGTTACCAGTATTGGAACGGAACAGTACCAATTATGGATAGTATTATCACCATCCACATTAATCTGTACAAATCGAGACCCATATGAAATCTTTGACAATTTCAGGGCCTTGCCACCCATAAACCAAACTCGCTACGTTAAGCTACCACAGCCAGCACGATACTTCCCGAAGAGCCATCCCACAATAGTCATCACGGTAAAAAGTTCCACAATGAATAACCACATCAACATCACCGAACTTTCGACGAGTATTCTCTGAATATTTATGCTTGAATGTGACATTTTGTTACTAAATTGCTCTTCACTAGGAAAAATAAACTTTCTCCTCTTTAGCCTAATCTTTAAAACATACTGGTTATACTACTTCTCCTCCGTAACGTATCTTCGTTAGCACAACTTAACGTGAAAACTAGAATGCATAGCTATGGAATAGACTTAGTACTCTCAAATGTTTTGGTTCACGACTGAACGTGCTCACTGTGAGTGAACTACTGAACGCACTCGCTTCGTTTTGACACCTATTTGAAATTTAGCATTTATACTTCTTTTTCGCGAAAAAAGTTTCCGGCGGCAGTTGTTCATAATCATAGAATGGGGCTTGTTCGAAAATCGTGTTGTTATAGTTGTTATAAAAAATATGTCATGGAAAGAGGCGATATCTTTCAGACCTTGCGACCAATCGGAGTCACTCGTAATTTTGTGTATCGTACTGTGAAGTTGTTTGAGGATACTGGTGAAATAATCGACCGTCCAAAATCCGGCCGTCCGCGCTTGTAAAAACACCACGAGTCATCAAGGTGGTGAAGTCTCAAATCGAGACTCGAAGCGAAAACCGCTGCAAAAGCAGAAAATCTTGTCGCGGTAGATGAATATCTCGACGCAATTGATCTCTCGTATTCTTAAATATGAGTTGGGGCTCAGATCATACAAAATACACACCGGGCACCTCACGTTTGCGTTGAAGTTACAACGTAGGCGTAAATCGAAAGCGTTACTTCTCAAGCACGCGGAAATTGCCCACAGACGAATTACAAATTTTCACTGTAGAGGGAATCGTTCAATAAATAGAATGAAAGAGTGTATGCTCTGTCATCACGACATGCAGCAGAGCTCGTTTCGAAAGTTCACAGAGGTCACAACCCAGCTTTTGTAAAGGTTTGGTGTGGAATCGCCTATAATGGGGTCACCAAGTTCTATTTTTGTGAAAAGGGAGTCAAAACTTCAGTGAAAGTGTAAGAATCCGATGTTTTGGAATTGGTTGTGAAGCCTCTTAACACGACATTATTCCAAAACAAGCCATGAAACTTTCAACAAGATTATGCTCCGGCCCAAAAGGCTAAAATGACATAAGAGTGGCTCAAAACCAGACTTCATTTCAACGGATCAGTGGCCAGTGTGTAGCCCAGACCTGAACCCATTGGATTACAAACTGTGGTCCGAGCTAGAGGGTATGGCTTGCTCTAGTCGACACACAAATATCGAGTCTCTAAGGCGCGCTCTTGTCCGAGCAGCGGAGAAATTTCCTATACATGTGCGTGTTGCGATTGATGACTGGCCGCATCGACTTCACTCGTGCTGAAAAGAAAATGGCGGCCACTTCGAAAAAGTTGTTCTACAATCTGTAGCTATTAATGACAAATACCAACACTAATTTTGAAAAAAATTTTTTTTTGTTTTCATTTTATGAGAAAAAACCCGTGTACCAAAACATATGAGAGTACACTGAAAAAAAAAACATTGGCTAAAAATTTAACACAATGTGTTAAAAAAAATGGGTTCATAATTTGATTTTTTTTTCATATGTTTTTCAAAAGTTTTAAACACATTTGCTGTTACTTTGACGAAATTTGTTGCAAGCTATTTTTTAAACACAAAATTCGTCAAATTAATAGAATCGTCGTCAATTTTAAAACATTTTTTTTCAGTTTAGTTATTAATTCTTCCACAGTACAAATTTAAAAAAATTTAAACACGAATATTGCATTCTTTCACTTTATCTACCAATATCCGCAGATATCGGCCAGTTTTGTCTTCTTGTTTTACACACAAGCTGACGTCAATGATCTATGGATCTATGGATCTATGTCAGTGGTGCACAGCGTTGGCAGAGCTTCCAATACAAGCGCAAAATTTTTGTTTTAGTATGTGTGTGCGAGCTGAAATACTTTTGCAAATACTTTTACACTCATTGAGCAAAATTATAGGACAAAGTGTTTTTTGATAGATAGATTAAGGCTCGTGATAAGGGTTTAAATAAAATAAATAAATAAATTGCCAAAAAGATCGAAACATGTTTAATTTATTCATATATTGCGTTTGTACAGCATTCAACAAAATAATTTGCGCATGAGACCCTCACTCCATGAAGTGCAAACGCAAACTGATTCTCTGCTAGCGTCGTATAAGTTCGGTACCTTCGTACACACGACTTGTATGTGAAAGCCGAGCGGCTCTGAAAGCATCTCGTGTGCATCACTGATCTATGTAGATGACTATTCCCGTGCTGAAAAACTGAGTTGTTGCTTTTGCTACTGCATTCGTACGTGAAAAGGATACTATTGCAGTATGCAATATTCCCACCTACTCCAAAATTAATCTACTAAACCTACTCCATAGCAGGCTGAAGGTGGGTCTCTTTAGCTTTTTACACTGGTAAAGGGAATTGGGACTCTCTCTACACCTGCAACCATCCTCCTTTTTCCCTGGCTTTAGACAAGCTGCTCGTAAAACTTAGGGAGTTGTTGTTATGGACAGTAAGTATTATTGGAATCTACAGACTATGGGCTTGACGGAGCACCAGAGAAATTATCGAGGGATGTAAGGTCACATGATCGCTGCGACCAATTCATGAACGCACGCCATGAGATGAAGTCGTCAAATTTCTCCTTCACTACTTCGAGCGTTGCGTTGCTTGAATGACATGTAGCGCCGTATTATTCAAACCACAGCTCGAATATAGCGATGTTGTCGAGCTCTTGCCACAGAAAGTCGGTTAACACCGCTCTATACCGAGGACCATTGGCGGTAACGATGTCTTTTTCCTCATTTCGAAAGAAATAAGATACGATGATGCTGCCGTGTTATAAACCGCATCAAACAGTCAATCGTTGTGGATGGATTGATGCTTGATCGAATACTTGTGGATTGTGGTCGCTCCAATAAGGACACTTTTGCTTGTTAACATAGCTGCTGAGCAAAAAATGGGCCTCGTCCGAGAAGAGGATGGAAATTTATACGAAAGAAATAAGATGCTATGATGCCGCCGTGCCATAAAACACACCAAACAGTAAGTTTTTGTGGATGGATTGATACTTGATCGAATACTTGTGGATTGTGGTCCCAACAATAACAGCACTTTTGTTTGTTGATATAGCCGCTGAACCAAAAATGGGCCTCATTCGAGAAGATGATGGAAAATTATAATTTATAAGTGAATAAATCTTGGACGACTGGACGACGACGAATACATATGGAAAATGTCTAGCTTTGGTATATTTTGGGTCACAGAACTTTTGCTGTTCTTTTGAGTGTAGATAAGGAAGCTCAGTTATTTGACTTTCTGCTTAGAAATTCGTTATTCAACAAAAAGATTGCACTAAATGGAAACTCATAGAAAGTCTTCAACGCAGTGATATTTCTGTGTGATTTTCATGAATTTTCCGCACACATAACGTCTGACGAAACTGACAACCAGCAGCTGTAAACATTAAATGAGCTCCCCTAGAACTACAATCATTCCGCTGGCTTTTAGAGTTGGACCCCTATGCCCCAACCTACCGATCTGTACCAGTGTCAGAGCATCAGCGCCAACTTGGTCCCAGTTGCAATTTTCCTTTTTAAGCTTTTGGCATTATTTTTGTAGCTCTTGCTTATGATGCTTATATCAGCATTTGAGGCTTTTCTTTACGCTTCGTTGTAATGTTATTTTTTTATTATTTTTTTTTTTTTACTCCTAGAAACGATATTGTTTTTTTTACTATTGTTGTAGATACTCTTTGTAGATAAAGTTTTTTTTTTCCTCGACGTTTTTTGCTTATCCAGTTCGAGGTTCACAGAAGATATTGAATTGGATTTTTCGCTGTCGCAGTCATGTAGTTGGAAGAATTTTTTTCATTTTGTTGTTGGTGTTGTTACTGCTGCTTCAACTTGGCAGTACATATTGCAAATGTTCGAGTGTATTCATGAGATTCTTTGGGAAGCGCTTGAGTACGTTTTACTAAAAAAAGAAATTAAGCTTTGGAAAAAAGGAAATGGAGGACATCAAAAGCACGTTCGCTACACGTTTTTCTTCATATACCGAACAAGTACAGAAAGAACATAAAATCAGCAAAAAACAAAAAAAAAAAAAAAACAAAAATCTTCGAAGTAGCAAAAACGATGAAGCGAAAAAATGCTGTTGCTGCTGTGCGTCAAGTAGTTCACGTCGGCAGATATAATATCTGTATCTTAAGAGCGCAGCATTTATGCGTTGCTAACATGGCGGCGGTGGTGGCGGCGGTGGTGGCGGCGTCGTCGTCGGCAACGACAAGAAAAACGCAAAGCGAGCTAACAGGAAATCATTTCCAGAGATTTTTCGAGTTCGCTTCGATGGCACGTTTGAATTGAAACCATAAGATACGCAACTGCGATTGCATTGCTTTCGGTTGCAGTTCATCAGAAAATAAAAAAAAAAAACTAAAAAAATGATAAGAAAAAATTTAGAAAACCACAGAACTGGCAACAGCACAAGAAAAATATGTATGAAATATTATAAATGCCTGCTCTGCTTCTACTTGTATATTTTTTCACAACTTATTTTTTAATACCAATATTTTGTTGTTTTTTTTTTGTGTTCTTTTAATATTTTTTTTATTTTTATGATACCTTGGATCCTGCAGCGACAAAGGGCAAAAAGGTTTTATAGAAGGCAAAAACAAACTTACAGAAGTTGTTGCCTCGCATAACGATAAACGCCCCCTTTTGGCCAGATATGAAGTTATGCTTGTTCACTGGCTGGCTGAATGGCTGGATGGTTTCATGACTTGGCTTAGGATTCAAAGTAGTTGCCTGTTGTTTGTTGGGCAAAACATAAAATATAGTAAAAAAAAAAGAAGAATATTTCCGAAAGCAGAAGCAATACCAGTAAAATAAGCAGAATGAAACTCAAATATTATACGATGACTCTGGGGAGAAATGAACTCACTTTGTGGCAAAGTCAAGAAAATCTTGTTGTTGCTGTTGTTGCAATGTTGTTGCAACAACATAAAATAGAGCCTTACAACAAAGTATTCAACAATATTTCAAAGACAGTAGTTGTGAAAATAAAAAAAAAAAATGGAATAGGTAAATTGCAGTTGTTGCTATGCAAGCTAAGGGGGTTATAAGAAAAGGATATTTATTAGTTGGTTTTTAAGGGAAGTGTTGGAGGATGTAGGCGTTGTGTGGTAAACTGTTTGGAGCATTTTAGTAGAAGTATTCTCAAAGCAAATATTTTTTAACTTAAGCATGTTTTAAGATATTTAAAAGTGATCCAATGAAAACAATGAAATTTTATGCCATTCTTTAAATTCCTAAACTTGAACTTTGACACTTTTGTCACCTTTTACGAATTTCGAGATAAGAATAGTACAACTATGCCACCTTCTTTATTTCAGAGTCCATATTGAAATAATTTTTCGTAGGCTGACGCAGACAATCGTTTCTAAAAATCTTGATTAAGTAATAAACTTGCCTTCGTCAAGATGAAAAACTAACTGGATCCATGTCCGTTAGGGCGTATCGAATTACAATTTTTTTCGAATTTCACAATCTAAGAGCTCTCAAAAGTTGTATGGGGTTGTCAAGATTACCCAAAAAAAAAGTTGAGAAAAAAAAAGATGTCTTCCTGTCCCGCACGGACAAAGTTGTTTTTTGAGGAAAACAGTAAAAAATAACGACCTTTAAATGTTTTGACTATTATAAAAAAAACTACGTATGTCTTAAAGGAAAAGTAGTTATAGGCTTAAACTAACAATATATTGGTAAATACGATGCCACTCACGATTCTTATCCACTGTCCTGTGTGAAGGATATTCCAAGCAAAAGTTGTAATCGAGATAGCACAGAACTTTTGATTGTTACCCAATAATCTAAATTTTTGTGGTATTGATTATACTGTTAATAATAAGCATAATTTTTGCATATGCATTTTCATATTTTTGAGAAATGTATAATTTAATGCAATTTTTTAACTTTTTCAAAAAAATGATTATTAGATTTTATATCTCGGGTACCAAAAATGGTACCGAAGAAATTTTACTCAATTTGGATTCTTCAAATATTCCTGAACAACACCCTGTCTAAAAGTTTTAATTTAAAATACGAGTTTAAGGTCACAATTTTATTTTCTATTTTGATACTTAAAAAAAAAAATACTTCATAACATAAAATTTAACAATTTCATCAAAAAATATGAAAGTAGAAAATAAAATTGTGGCCTCAAGCTGGTATTTTAAAATAATACTTTTAGACAGGGTGTTGTTAAGAAATATTTGAAGAATCCAAATTGAGCAAAGTTTCTTCGGTACCATTTCTGGTACCCGAGATTTAAAATCTTATATTAATTTTTTTGAAAAAGTTAAAAAATTGCATTCAAGTTTACATTTCTCAAAAATATGAAAATGCATATGCAAGAATTATGCTAATTATCAATTCGGCAACTTTAAGGAATACGATAACAGTATAATCAAAATCACCAAAATTTAGACTATTGGGTAACAATCAAGAGTTCTGTGATATCTCGATTACAACTTTTGCTTGGAATATCCTTCACACAGGACACTGTGGATAAGAATCGTGAGTGCCATCGTATTTACCAATATATTGTTAGTTTAAGCCTATACTTACTTTTGCTTTATGACATACGTAGTTTTTTTTATAAAAGTTAAAGCATTTTAAGGTCGGTATTTTTTACTGTTTTCCTCAAAAAACCACTTTGTCCTTGCGGGGCAGGAAGACATCCCTTTTTTCCTTAAAATTTTTTTGGGTGATCTTGACAACCCCATGCAACTTTTGAGACCTCTTAGAATACGATCTAAATTTTTCGATACGCCCTAATGTCCGTTGAGTAAGATGATGTGTGAATGAAATTCAGGCGCTGAGTTTTTGAAGAATCGTCTCAGGTAAAGCCTTTTCGACGAAGAATTATTTCATCCAGACTCAAGAAGAGCAATTTTTATTCACTTAAGTTGACAATTTTTTTCATAGTAGCTTAGAGTAAAACTTAGAGAGAAAGAGAGCGTGTTAAGCCGGAAAATCTCAGAGAATTTGGATATCCTTAAAATAATCATCAAAGTCCACCTTTTTTGGATTAGGATTGTTTAAATAGTTTTAATAGTTTTCCAAATTGTTTAAATAGGTTTGTGAACAAGGTGTTAATCTCAATGACCCTGAAAATATCCCTTCACATTCTATAGATCCCGTTTGATGTAAAGGTCATTGATTTTCACGGTAATTGAGATGAACATCTTGTCACAAACCTATTAAAACAATTTAAAAAACTATTAAAACTATTTAAACAAAAAACCTATCCCAAGAAAGGTGGACTTTGATGGTTATTTTAATTATATTCAAGTTTTCTAGCATTTATATTCCCTCTGAAGTGTGCCATTATTTGCAGAGAACTGACGAGCCATCTGAAGAATTGATTTTATTTGTAAACATTTTTGTGTGGGATGGAATTCGAACCATATACCTCGCCGTTCGTAAAAAAGACACCGAACGGTTCATGCACGTCAACCCGAACTGTGCCAGCATCACCATATGGTCACGCAAATTGACGTTCACAAAAACTGCTCGTGAATCATATATGCAATCAAATTTTTGAATTCAGCGACCCGAACAAAATTCGAAAAAAAATAATTCCAGCACCATTCGGGTGAACGTGTTCAACCACGGCCGCTACATATCCTTGTGTTAGTCCTTGCTATTATCCTTGTTCTAATGCTTGTACAAATATTTCTTCTTAAATTTATCATTGTCATAATATTTATCCCAGTAATAACCCTAATTCTTGTTCTAAACTTTGTACATTCTATGAACAATCCCTGTCCAAATCATTTTTCTCATCGTTCTGGTGCTTATTTTTACAATCTTTGTCTTAATACGTGTCTTAATTTTTCTTTTTGTCCTAATTCTTATCCAAATCTTTAATCTTATCCTTATCATCGTCTTAATACTTGCACTAGTCCTTGTCCAAATCCTTGTCCTAAACTTTATGAAGGGTGTGTCATCTAGTGGTTTCTTTCTAAATCATAGGTTATTTTGACACTGACAGTTGCTTTCTGCTCGAAATTTTGACATAAAGTCAGTAATATACCTCCGCGAAAAGAAATAAGTCGCTTTAAGCTTGAACAACGTTGGGATATATTGAAAACTTATTTCTAAAGTGAGTGATGTGTAGCCCAAACAGTGTGTTATTTAAAAAGAAGTTTTGGCCGAAATAAAGCACCCACCTCATCTGCCATACCCCTTTGTCGAGAAGCCGATGCATCCAGAGAGCAGAGAGTGACAGTTCATTGCGGATTGTGGAGTGGTGGCCTCATTGGACCATTTTTCTTCGAAAATGAGGCTGAGAACAACGTTTCGGTCAACGGTGGACGTTACAAAACCATGTTAATCGACTTTTTTTCACTGAAATTGAAGACATGAATTTGGACGACCTCTGGTTCATGCAGGATGGCGCGCCATGCTACACAGCCCATGCCACAATAGGTCTTTTGCGCATCAAATTCCCAAATCGTGCTAACAGCCGTCTTGGCGACGTCAATTGACTGCCTTGGAGCTCCGATTTGACTCCTTTGGACTTTTTTTTTTGTGGGGAACCGTGAAGGACCGATGTTATGCCAATAATCCGAAAACGAGTCAAGCATTTAAGGGCAATATCATCCAAGCAATCCGTGAGCTACAGCCCGAAACCATCAACAAGGTCTTGAATAATTGGAGTGACAGAATGCGCTTCTGCGAAGCCAGTCGAGGCAGCCACTTGAACGACGTTGGATTCCATAATGAATGGGAATGTTTGTTCTTACTAATAAAGCCATACTTGGAAAAAAATTTAATTTTGTTAATATTATTGCGGTAAAAAAAAACTTGTATTTCAGCCACTCTGTTTATTCCCTGCATAATCCTTTTTCCTCATAATTTGGGTGCTCATTCTTACAATCTTTGCCCTAATACTCTAACTTTTGCTTTTGCTTTTGTTTTCACTTTTGCTTTTGCTTTTGATTTTATTTTTGCTTCTGCTTTAACTTTTGGTTTTGATTTTGATTTTGATTTTGATTTTGATTTTGATTTTGATTTTGATTTTGATTTTGATTTTGATTTTGATTTTGATTTTGATTTTGATTTTGATTTTGATTTTGATTTGGATTTTGATTTTGATTTTGATTTTGATTTTGATTTTGATTTTGATTTTGATTTTGATTTTGATTTTGATTTGGATTTTGATTTTGATTTTGATTTTGATTTTGATTTTGATTTTGATTTTGATTTTGATTTTGATTTTGATTTTGATTTTGATTTTGATTTTGATTTTGATTTTGATTTTGATTTTGATTTTGATTTTGCTTTTGCTTTTGGTTTTGGGTTTGATTTTTCTTTTGCTTTTGATTTTGCTTTTTCTTTTGCTTTTGGTTTTGGGATTGATTTTTCTTTTGCTTTTGCTTTTGTTTTTGCTTTTGTTTTTGCTATTGCTTTTGCTTTTGCTTTTGCTTTTGCTTTTGCTTTTGCTTCTGATTTTGCTTTTGCTTTTGCTTTTGTTTTTGCTTTTGCTTTTTCTTTTGATTTTGCTTTGTTTTTGATTTTTGATTTTTCTTATGCTCTTGTTTTTGATTTTGATTTTGATTTTGATTTTGCTTTCGCTCTTGCTTTTGCTTTTGCTTTTGCTTTTAATTTTGCTTTTGCTTTTGCTTTTGCTTTTGGTTTTGGGTTTGGGTTTGATTTTTCTTTTGCTTTTGCTTTTGTTTTTGCTTTTGTTTTTGCTTTTGCTTTTGTTTTTGCTATTGCTTTTGCTTTTGCTTTTGCTTTGCTTTTGCCTTTTCTTTTGCTTTTGCTCTTGCTTTTGCTTTTGCTTTTGCTTCTGATTTTGGTTTTGCTTTTGCTTTTGTTTTTGCTTTTGCTTTTTCTTTTGATTTTGCTATGTTTTTGATTTTTGATTTTTGATTTTTGATTTTTCTTATGCTTTTGTTTTTGATTTTGCTCTAGCTTTTGCTTTTGCTTTTGTTTTTGATTTTGATTTTGATTTTGATTTTACTTTTGCTCTTGCTTTTGCTTTTGCTTTTGCTTTTGATCTTGCTTTTGCTTTTGCTCTTAATTTTGTATGGTACATTAAAGTTTACTTTAGCAAGAAGCAACAAATCGATGCAACGATCTTGCATTTACGTTACATAGGGTGTATTTTTGTGGGGCCTAATAATGCCTGTGGATAACCGAATAGTTAAAAAGCGAAAACCTCAGCTTTGGAGCGTTGGTCTTTTATAGACCTCAGCGTTGGTCTATAAAACTTACCCTACTCCCTATATTCACCGAGTTATAATTTCATGCAACGTATTATTAATTTTGTTGCATTTTAAGTACATTAAGCGGTTGTTTCATGCTGTCATGACGGCAAACATATTGTTATGTTTCATTATCGTTATGAGGTCAAAAAATCAATCTTAGCTGTAGTAAAATACATTTTATCGCAGCATCTATTATAAGCGAGCATTACTACATGCAACATTATTGCAATGGTGTTGCATAAGTAGCTATCTCCGCAACCAGATGACGTCATATTAATTTTTTCATTTTTGTCTTTCGGTTAAGTAAAAATTCTTTGTATTTTTATTTCATAACATTTACCGTACTGCATAAACTTATCGAATAATAATTCAATGCAACGCCCATTGTTGCGTTGTTTTATCTTTTAGCGATTCTGTCCGCGGTCTCATGACGTCATAAGAGCAGTTAGAACCATCCTTTACTTGCCTAATTTTACCGTAGTACCTACACTCAATGAGTAATTATTCCATGTAACCAAATTAGCAGTTTAGTTGCTCCGCGTCCCGATGCCGTCATTATTATGTTGTTTTTTTATTTTTGTCATAAGTTCAAAGAGTTAACCTTAACAATCGCAACTGCACTAAGCGTGGAACAATTCCATAAAAAGTCGATACATTTTGGGGAAATGCCTTTTTCAACTTTTTTGGAAATCTGCGAGATAAGAAATATGGCTTTTTAGAAGTATCAAAATATGTAGTTATTATTAAGAATATTTAAAATGTATTATATAAAAAATAAAAAATATATATTATGTAGTTGTGAATAAAGAAGAATTCATTCCCGAGAACTGTAAACGTTCGTTTCTTTTCTAAAAGACCAAGAAAGTTCTTTATAACAAAATCAATTCCTTAAATATTTCTTAATCAACTATCCAAATTCACTTTTTAAAATCTTTACTTTGTATTTTTACCGAATTTAATCCCAAAATCAGTTTTTTTTATAAGTTTATGTTCAGGAAGAGGTCAAGGAATCGCTAATGAGACATGTTAAGCTTCTGTTGCAGCAAATTCAATTTTTGCGAAACCCTTTTATCTCCGACAGTACTCATCATAACATGCAAATTATTCCTTTTCTCTTTTCTCAACAAATAAATTCACAACATCTCATACGAACATTATTAAATACAATCGAAATAGGTAGGTTCATGCGCAAGAAGATGATTTTTATGTTACCCAGTTACAGTGCAGAAGTCAAAATCGAATAACAAATCATAAATATTACTAAGCGTAGGTTAAGCAGTCATCAGCACTTCAGCAGGTGACTGAATGAAGGACGCACGGATGGATGGATGGCTGGCTAGTAAGAGACGAACTAAGCTAAACTTCACTTTAAAGGCACAAATACTAGGTATGTGTCGAAATAACAAAATCATTGAAGCAACTACTACTGTTCAGGCAGCCAACAACTAATAATTCATCAAAACCATGCATGCTGTAGCAACAACAACAATATTGACTGACATCATCATCATCGTCATCATCAACATCGTTATCATCACACCGTCATTGAAGACAAACGCTGCCTATCTTTTTGTTGTACAACCCTTCGGTTTTTCAATAACAACCTGCAGCTGGCAAGGAATTCCTTAACGTCTCGTTGGCTGCGTTCGTTCAGCGTGTTTAATGAACAGAAAAGTTGAGAGTGCAACCGGCCAGTTCAACGGACAAGCAGCAGAAGCGCTCCCGCGAACTACAGCATCCGGTCAAACACAAACGTACACACAGACAGAAACACACGCACACATATTGCTATATATTGACGGACAACAGACACGTTAAGCTGCATAAATATTAAAGTTCTCAAGTCTGCTTGATTTTTTTTTTCGTTGTTTTTGTGTTTGTTGATGTGTTTGTTATTTTCCGAATCTATTTGAAAGTTTTGGCTATCCCCTCCTCTCCCTCTTAAGTTTGCCGTAAATTGGTTGTAAACAGGTAGCCAGTCAACCAGCCCGGCAGCCTATGCTGATGAAATGGCGTCGTTCGTGGCTGCAGGAAGCCACGATTTGCATGCCTGCGAACGTTGCAGGTGAGTCCAGTGATCTATGGACAATCATTGTTGGTTGGATTTGGTTGATTGGTTGAACTAGCTGGCTGTGCTGGCTGTTTGTGTCACGTACATTTTGCGTGCATTGGACAGACAACAGACAGTCAGTCATTCGCTCTGTTAGATATGCAGCCTTGACGGATGGCTAGCATCACAAAGCAATATGTCGAAAATGTGGCGCCTTTGCAATTATTGTGAGAACTACTGCGAGAAACAATAGCTGAAGGATACAAACCAATGTGGTTGCCACTTAATTTCCAAGCCTGGCGAGCATATTTAAGCTTAGTGTGAACAATAAAGAATATTTTAAGGATTATGTTTTGAAGAACATAAATTTTTGAAAGGAGACGGATGAAGAATTCAAAAAATTTTTTACTAAAAATAGAGACGGAAATTCAAGTCGACTAATTTGTTCCCTATATTCTTAAAATCAGAGGTGATATCTATAAACATTATAATCTGGGATGTAATATATATTTCTGGAAATTTATATCCCTGTCAATTTTGAAATTTATAAAAACCTCGGAAATTTATTTCTAAATTTTCGGCAGCTTTGCCTTCACGTTCATTACATACCGTTCATTACCAATAGATTAAATGAAATGCACTGTTTAAGGTAGGGAATAATATGCTACATCTACCGCAGCCTAAATATTGTTTGATATTTTCAAAAATTAGTCATAAACTTCCAAAACCCCTTCGCAGCATGAAAGAAGGGTTCTTTCTGTTCATGTAGAAACATTTTAAATATTATTTATAACATTAAACTGGGTTCCTCCACTGGGTTTGATACCGAGATGTGACTTAATTTTAATAATGATTTTTCAACTTTGTGCTAATCCTTGTCTTTATATTTGTCTCAGGCCTTGACCTTTTTCTAATTCTTATTTTTATCTTTTTTTTTATCTCTGTCCCAATCTTTGTCTTATAGTTTTCCTGAATCTTTATTTATATCGCTGTCCCACGCCTTGCCCTCACCTTTCTTCCACTCCTTTCCATAATACATTTCTCAATGCTTGTCTTAAGCCATGTTGTCATCCTTGTTCGAATCCTTTCCCTAATCCTTATCCTAATTCTTACTTTTATCCATGGCTTATTCTCATTCTTATCCTTGTCCTAATTCTTTTCCAAGCCTAAACCTTATTCAAGTCATTGTTCTTAACTTTGCTTCTTAAACTGTCATAATCCTTGTTCTTATCCTTGTTCTTATCCATGTTCTAATTCTTTCCTAAGCTTAAACCTTATTCTAGTCATTATTCTTGACCTTGATTCATACACTGTCATAATTCTTGTTGGTGTCCTTGTTCTAATTCTTGCCATTATCCTTGTAACAAGCCTTGTCCTATTCCATATTAAAATTTTTCTTTAAATTCTCATGCACATCCTTGTTCCAAGCCTTGTCTTAGTACTTGTCGCAATCGTACCCTTTATCCTTGTCCTAATTCTTGTTATTATTCTTGCCTCTAGCCTTGTCCTAAGCTTTGATTTAATCATTGTCCCAATGCTTGTTCTAATTCTTGTATTAGTTCTATCTCTATCCTTATCCTAACCTTTTTTCAAAATTCTTGTCCCAATACTTGTATTCATCCTTGCCCAAAACCCTTTTCTCAATCCTTGTCCCGAACCTATTCCTAATGTTTATTCTTGCCCTAAACCTAATCCTTGTCCTAACCCTCATCCATCCTTTTGTTCCTTTTCTTGTCCCAATATTGGCCTTAGCCATTGGTTCTATTATTTTCCTTGTCCTCATCCGTTTCCCAAGCTTTAGCTTTATTCTAATCCTTGTTTTTACCCTTTTCTTTAGCCATGTTCTTATCCTTGTTCTTTTCCTTGTTATAATTTGTGTTCTTATTTTTATATTTTCCTTATCCCAGTCCCCGTCACAAGCCTTGTCCCATTACTTGTTACAAATTTTATCTTAATTCTTGTCCTTATCTGTGTCTTAATATATGACCTAATCCTTGTTCTTTTCCTTGTTCTAATTCTTGTTCTAGTTCTATCCTATTCGTTTCCCTTATGCTTGTCTCAATCTCTGTCCAAAACCTTGTATTTGTTCTAGTCCCCACCCTTGTCCTTGTCCTTGTCCTTGTCCTTATCCTTGTCTTTGCCCTTGTCCTTGTCCTTGTCCTTGTCCTTGTCCTTGTCCTTGTTTTTGTCCTTGTTCTTGTCTTTGTCCTTTTCCTAATTTTTTTTCTAATTCTTGGGCTTTTTCTTGTTCTGCTCCTGGTATTTTTCTTGTAAAAATCCTTGTTCTAGTCCATGTCCTAGTCCTGGCTAAAATCCTTTTCTCAATCCTTGCCCTTTGCCTTTTCCTAATCCTTATCTTTGTCTACATCCTTTTCCCAAACCGTATCCTTATTCAAACCTTTGACCTATTCCTTGTCCTATATCTTGTTCTAATTCTCGTTCAAGTTCTATCCTAATCTTTGTCCTAAAGCTTGTCTCAATCTGTGTTTTTTACTTGTTCTCGTCCTATCCATTTTCCTGCTCCTTGTCTAGTCTTTGTCAAATCTTTGTTCTAGTTCTTGTCCTACTCCTTGATAAAATTATTGTCTCAAATCTTGTCCCAAGACTTGTCATTGTTCTTATCTGACCCTTCTTTTTATCCAGTTACTTAACCCTAGTCCCAATCCTTGTCAAAATGCTTGTCTTAATTCTTGTCCTAATTCTCGATCTTGTTCTTGTCCTAATCCTTGTCATAATCTTTTACCTTATTATCCTTTTTTTAAACCTTTGAGCTAATGCTTGTCCTAATTCTTTTATAATACCCCTTGTAACACCCCTTACCCCTTGTCTCTACACTGAAAAAAATATGTTAGCTTAAAATTGAACACAATGTGTTCAAAAAATGTGTTCATAATTTGACTTTTTTTTCATACGATTTTCAAAATTTTTAAACACATTTGCTCTTACTTTGACGAAATTTGTTGCAAGCTATTTTTTAAACACAAATATCGTCAAATTAATAACAACAGTCGTCAATTTTAAAACATTTTTTTTTCAGTGTACACTTGTCCTAATTCTTTTCCTTATACTTGCTCCTAATTCTTGTCTTAGCTCCTGTCCTACTTCTTGTCCTAATTCGTATTACAATCCTTGTTCTAAATAAAGTCCCAATTCTTAGCCTAAACTTGTTTTGATGCTTGTCTTGATGCTTGTCCTTATTCTTGTTCTGCTTCTTGTCCTGCCCCTTATCCTAATCCTTGTCTTAATCCCTAACTTTTTTTTGTTTTTTCTTTTTTGGTTTTTTTTTCTGTCTATCTTTATTCATTTTACATAAGGCTAAATCATCATCCTTTCCTGTGGAATATTAACATTAACCTATGTTCTAATTTTATGTAACGATTGCGCATTTTCGTTGCATTAAGCATCTCCTTAAGCGGTCTAATGACTTCATTCACATTTTTTTGTTTTCATGAGGCCCGGGAGTCCTCATTACGGTCGGACTATAAAATTTTCCATTTTGCTCACAGTCGCCAACTTATTGGTGACCATGCAACGCTGTTGCAGTTTTGTTGCCTTCTCGATACATTAACCCGGTCAGTGGCGGATCTACATACGGGCTGAAATGGCTTTAGCCCCCCCTTGGAGAATTTTTTGTATGGAAAAAAAATGAAAAGAAGTTCAAAAAGACGTTTCAGCCCCCCTTTGGCATACAAAAGTGTAGTTTCAGCCCCCCTCTGGCGAATTCTAGATCCGGCACTGAACCGGGTGTCTCCTCCGGTCTTATGACGTCATCATTTCATATCCGCTAAGAGGTTAAAAAACGAACATTTATTATCGCAGAATCAGATTTATCGGAGCACTTCTAATCAGCGGGTAATTATATCATGCAACAATTTTATATCTTACCAAGAATTTAATAGTTTTGGCAACAAAGCAGTCCAACCGTCTATTATTGTCAGATATTTAAATAATAAAGCATTATCAAGTGCCATTTAATGATGTTTTCTAAATTAAGCCAAGTAGCACAGATATCTACGCTACTCTATATGTGTTTGTATGCTTGAAATGACAACTAATATCCTAGAGGACTAACAGGACGGCCAACATTCAGTCGTTGTTGAAATCCTTGCAGAGCAATTAGTTGAGTTTGTTTTGCTAAAAAAAAATTAAAAGAGACTGTAAAGTGCTCCGACGGCATTGAGGAAAACATAATTAAATATTAACATTATGCAGCAGAGACACATGTACATACAAACACAAATACACATACACATGCAACCATCGACACGCACAACTTCAGACATGCAGGACTTTTGAGGATTCATTAAATGTATGCGACAACAACGTATTAAAATAACCAAAAACTTAAAATGGCCAAAAGTCTCGGAAATTACCTGAGGAGCTTTTCATGCTGAGACAATATCAAGTATTTTAGTGCGCTTATGTGTGTGTTTGTGTATGTGTTCGAGTATTAGTCGTGTTGGTGTAACGGTTTGCTTAGCAATCTACACTCCTAGTTGCGGTAGTATTTGATGAGCTACACAAGTATGCATGTGTGGGAGAGTGTTTATGTTTTTATATGTGTGTATGTGTGTGTGTGTGTGTCCGTTTCACTGCTAATTGTTGTCCAACTTGTTGCATTTTGTTTACTATCCAGAGCTGTGTTTGAATGTGTGTCATGTGCATTAGTTTCCATGTGAGTATGTGTGTGTGTGTCTGTTCACTTTATGCTGCACTTGTTATCTTTGTGATTTTCTATTTAGATTTACAACAACAAAACATTAATTATGGCCCCACAGTAGCGCGCCTGCCAGCTGAATGAAGTGCCTGGCAAAGTCTGCCAGCTGCCACCATCATCACTAACATTGACGCTCTTATTGACTTGTTTAGACCACAAAATTGTTTACTGATCGCTTCGTTTCTGTGTTTCATCCTGTCTAAGCTAGTCTCTTAGCTGGGGAGCAATTTGATCAATGATAAAAGAAATTTATAGGTAAAAGCTATGAAGTGTTATGGAAAATGCCTTAGTCAGATGCGCATTTCCGCTTCTGTCCGGGTATTTCGCTTGATTTTGAAAAGATTTAAAAGTTTTGTTTTTTGCAGCCAATTAGAAGGCGTTTTATGAGATTGGTAGTCGGATTAAGTCGGAGATGTTTCTTCTGAATATAGTGTTTGAAATGAACAATTCCAGAGGATGATTTTAGTTTTCGGAAACTTGTTAACTTGAATAAAGCAAATTTTTCTCACTTCAATTTATATTGGCATGCTTATAATTCACAACACGTTTACATGAAAACATGTTTAAGATGGTGCGGATTGACAAATTATGGCATGGTTTGAAGGCGCAGTGTCTTATCTGTTACTTTACTTGAAAAAATGGAAGCGTCTAAAAGATATACTATGTTTATTATATTCGAGTAGTTTTTTATGATCATCATATGCAAACCTACATCTTTGCTTTTTCACCAAATTATTTACTTGAATCAAGCAAATTTTTCTCACTTCAAGCAAATATTAGACTTGAATCTAGAAAAAGTATTTTTGATTTTAAGCAAATGTTAATTGAATTCAACATTTTTTTCTTAATATCATGTGTTTTAAATTTGGTCAGTTCTAAAAAAATAATGCTTGAATTAACAAATCTACACTTAACTGATGGCCTAGTTGCTTGATTCAAGCATAAAATGCTTGATTTTTTCTCTGCGTGAAGACTTTAAAACATTTTCTTAGACAGGCTTAAAATTATAATCCAAAAAACACTTTTGCTCAGATGCCCATATAATTCCCTATCACAGCGTCAACTTTGAAAAGTTTCCCCGAACATAATTTCGGGGACAATCGAAGTAATTGCATTCTTGATTTAAGAGACGTTTAGGAGGTCCATGACTTGTTTTACAAACCCACACATACATATTTGTTCTGATTAGTTTTAAAAAAGGTCGTACTTCATTTCAATTTTAAGAACCTCACTTTCCATAAATAAGTAGATATCGGCTTTGAGGTATTGGAGTTGTATTGGAGAAGGTGCTATACCTCGTTGTTGAATACCACTCTTGCGTATTTCTTGTAAAAAAATTTATTCTTTTTATTCTTAAAGCCCTTGTTCATATAAACAATATACTAGGACGTTCAAGATGCTGCCGGCCTAGCAAAGAAATCACACGATTTTTTCGAAAATTATTATGTATTCTTCTTTTTCTTCTTTTTAGCTCGATACACTTATTCCAACGTTTTTCTAACATTGCAATGCCCTTTGAATAGTAAGATTTCTCAGGATCTCCGAAATACGCTTCAGTTTCCTATTTGATCCTTTCATTCGTAGCAAATCTCCTTTTCTGGAGCCACCTTTTTATGTTTGGGAATAGTCGTTGGGGGCGACATGTGGAGATAATGAGAGATGAGGTGCAGTTTAACCGTGGTTTCGATAGATCGTGGTTTCGGTTCAATAACACTGAACAACAAAATCAATTTTTTTCCAAAATAACAAGGTTCCGACAATGGATTCTGGTAGAGGGGACAAAAAAACAATACACATGTATCGGCGTTTTGAAAGTTTACGTCTGAGTCTTATTTTAGGGGGGGATTTAATTTTCCCCCTTTTTGAACATTCTTATAGTATGTAAATCGGCATAGGAAATCATGTTATCCTTACATTTTGGGTATAGGATGTGTTCTGAGGATTTATGTAAAATACTACGAGGAATATTTCTGTGCAACATTTTAACCCCCTAACTTTTCAATGTATGGGTCTTTTTTGACCTTTTTGCGATAAAGACAAAAAAGACCCATAAATTGCCGATTCACAATAAGAATGTTCAAAAAGGGAGAAAATTAAATTCCCTCTAAAATAAAACTCAGACGTAAACTTTCCTAACGCCGATACACGTGTTTTTTTATCCCCTCTACCAGAATCCATTGTCGGAACCATGTTATATTTTTCGTGTTGAACAGTGTTATTTACAGAAATAGTCGCTGTTGATTGTTTTTCCTTTTCTCAAATAGTCGATTATAACTTAAAAAAAAAAATAGACCTACCATAAAATAGACGCCTATACCTTTCCGGCTGTTTGTTGAGTCTTCGTTCGCTTTGATGCACTTCCACTGGGACCTACCCACTCTTTTGCTGATTCATTCGATTCTGGTATATAGTGGTGAATCCCTGTTTCATCCATGGTCATTATTTTATGCAAAAAATTATTGGATTTTGATTGAACATCTCCAAACATTGTTGGGAAGTTTTTCCAAGTTCCAAACATGTTTTTGATTGATTATTAACGAATTCGACACCAATCTTGCAATAAGCTTTCTCATACCCAAATGCTCTTATAAAATTGAAACTACCAACCCACTTGATATGCTTACGACTGTAGCTTTCTCACTCACTTTCACTTTCGGATTGTCCAATACGAAATTGTGGATTTTTCCAATACATTCAGGTGTTCTTGGTGATGATCCCTCGGCGTGTTCATCTTTTGTGCTGCTTCGACACATTTTGAACTCTGTAATCCAATATTTTACGGTTGAATACGACGCAGCAAATTCACCATAAAATTTATCGAGGTTTTCTTTTGTTTCTTTCGCACTTTTGTTACTCAAAAAGTAATGCTTAATCAAGCTACGAAATTCTTCTTTATCCATTTTTATGACAATACCATAGGTTGTTTAATTTAGAACACTACTGCAACGTCACTATTCATTGACAGATCGATCTGACATTTATGGTGTGTTTATGTGAAGGTTGCCATCTGTCAAAAATGTCATGCATTTGAAGAGTTGTGGTATCGTCACTTGGAGACCGACAGCACTTTGAACGCCTAGTAATTGTTTGAAGGTTTTTTCATTGTAAAAAAAAGTTCTAAAAAAGTGACAAAAAACTATACGCAGGTAAATTCAAAACCTTATTGATTTAAGATGAAAACTGTGACCTCCAGAATGTAACTCCAAAATTTACGCAAAAAACTAACCTACGATGCATGTCAGCTGATGTCTTTCGTATTTTCCAGACAATACTTAAAAAACTGTGGCGTCCGTGGCGAAGTTGGTTAAAGTGTGTGGCCTCTATGTCAACGAATCTGGAGACCCGGGATCAAAACCACTGCAAAAACGTAGTCCTTAGTCTATATCCCGGCCGTGGCGCAGTGTGTAGAGAGATAGGGCGGAGACAAACTCAAACCAATGTGATCGATCTTGAGCAATTCTGCGAACTTCCTGTCAGTTTCATCGGGGTTGGTATTCAGCCTGTGTCGGGTGGATCTATATCATGGGTGGGCACCCTCTTCGCCTGGAGCCTTGGAGGTTCTATTCAAGAGCCATCTTTGCAATGTCGTTATCGTCTTTGCGTAGAGTGTGACCGATACACCGCCATTTTCAATTTTTTATTTCCACGATTATTGGTTTGTACGAAGAAATGGTTAACAGTTCTGCATTTGTTATGGTTTTTGGCCAAAAGATCCAGTGTATAATGCGCAAACACTTGTTAACGAAGCTAGCTTGCAGCTTGTAGCTTGTTGCTGATGTTATCAGTGACCTTCCACCTTTCACAAGCGTATAATAGTACAGGCTTGTTGCTGGTGTTGAAAATGCGTAGTTTGGTTTTCTTACTTATATTACGCTCTGTCCAGATGGGATTGAGTTTGTGAAAGGCGTAACGGGCCTTGTTGATGCGCGAATTTACATCCTCCTAGACACCGCCATCTTTGGTGAGCACGCTACGTACTGAATTGACCGAAATTCTCAATGCTAACCTATACGTTATCATCAAAAGCCACTGACAGGGGATCTTGGCTTGAGGTTTCTACACGCATAAGCTTAGTACTTTTAAACTAGGACTCGTAGTCCTACCTGCTTTGCATTTTTGGCGAGAGATTTAAGTTTGGCATTAATCTCTGGCAGTCTGTGAGCTGAAGAAGCAAATGTCGTGAGCGTAGTCGAGGTCGCTAAGTTTTTGGATAGATCGCCATTCAATACCACCGGGAGGTCGTTATTTCTTTTCTTGAGGACGCTGTCAAGGACTACTATAAAAAGAAGAGGTGACAATACGCAACCCTATCGGACTTCTCTTTGGATGGTGAATTTATTGCTCTTTTTTCCTTTGAAGAGCACGCTACACTCAGTACCCTCATAAAGCTCGCAAATAAGAGTGATGATCTCATTCGGCATGCCCACATTTCTGAGAGCGGACTAGATTGCGCGTTTGTTGATCGTGTCAAACAATCGTTCAAAATCAATGAATACACCCAAAGAAAAAAAAACGTTTATCGCCAGTTTGCCGCAAACGAACTTCGTTTGTCGTGCTTGAAATCGTTATTTGCAAACGTTTCAACAGTTGTCATAATAACAGTTCAGTTGCGAGAAACGCGTCATATAGTTGCAGGAAATGAATTTCGTTTGTCATAAACGCGAGTGATTTTTAAATTGCAGCAATTAAAACTTCGTTTTTCCCAACTGAAAATTTTGTTTATTTTTCCCTTCGTTGTATAAATATAACGCTTATAGTTTAGAGTTACTTTTTGGACAAATTGTTACTATATAAGGAAATTGGTAGTTTGGTTAATACGCGGACGGAGATAGCAACGGAGGTGCAATCCATAAGAAGACGGACGGACATAAAGAGAAGGATTACTAATATGATAAATAATAATGATCGAAATAGCTTGCGGTATATATATGTAAGATATATTTTTAAGTTGTGACAACTGAATATTCGTTTGCGGCAAATACAGCTCGCAAACGAATTATAGTTGGTGAATTTTTCAGTTGTGGTAAACGAAAAATTTCTTTGCGTGTAGAATATACAATGGAGATCTCCTGAGTTGATTGCTCAATTATTATTCTTAGTCCGTTAATGTGGTCGACGCAGGATCGCTTTGGCCTGAAACCATTTTGCTCGGTGTTGAGAGCTGGTGATATTCTATCTAGAATGATAAAAGCGAGAACTTTTTTAACAGCGTTTAGAAGCGTAGTGCCTCGCCAGTCTTTACATCGGCTCAGGTCGCCTTTCTTCGGGATGGATATTATTATTCCCTCTTTCCACTCACTGGGTATTCTGTTCGTCAACCAGATTTCTAAGAATAGCGGACGTAAAGCTGCGAAGATTTCTTCTGCGCCATAATTCAACAATTCGGGTGGAATGCCGTCAGTGCCGGAAGTTTTGTTGTTTTTAAGCTTGCAGATCGCTGAGGTGATCTCTGCAATCATTGGGGGCTCTGTCGTGATGTGCCCAGGGACCGTAACCGTTAAACCATTTTTCTAAAAAAGTTGAAAGTTTTAGTTATTTTTTTTGTTTTATTATATTGAACAAGAATTAACCAGAATTTTTTAACTTCTATTTTTTCGCACAAAAAATAACTGTTATTATATGTGGGATATTTTTTACCACAAAATATCCCACAACTCGCTATATCTAAGAAACTGCTTATCATAGGGTCATAAAATTTGAAAGATGAAAACATGGCAAGTCTGTCGCATAGCCGGAGATATTTGAGGCGATGAGAGCAAGATTGGCCTAACCCATAAAAATATGAAAATAAATGCAGATTTAGCGTCGCAACTGCTGCTGCTAATCCAAATATTGACATTTTGTTATAATATACCACTAAAAAGCAAATTTAGAAAAAGTGAATAATATTGTGAATAAAAGAAAAAAATAAAATAAATTCAAATGAAAATCTTAATATGACTCCATTAGATATGTTGGTGGGTTAGGCCACTCTTGTTCTCATCGTCTCATTTGTCCATATGAATGATTGACCACGTGCTTGTTTTTATGTTTTTTTAATACAAAGTTAGTGTTGTGCATTGAAGACAAGATTTAGTTCTAACTGTATCTATATGAATGAATTGAGCACATGCTTGTTTTTTTAAGGGAACTCTCAGTAAATCACTAAATTCCATAATGTTAAATCAGCAAGTGCAGCGTTTCTATCCACAGTTAGTAGTTGACTTATTTATGCGCAGATCATTACTGTATTGCAAGCGAGTAGATAATTGAAAAAAATAGAATGGGCCGCAAACGTAATTTGCTTTTACGCCAGTGTTTTAATGAAGTAAACGGTCAAGCAGAGTGTAAATCGTGTGGTAAATATCTCGGTTCAGTTCATGTCACCAATTTAAAACGACATTTGGAAAAAAAGCATGACGGAATTTTTGAGGATTATAAAAAGCGGAGGAAATTAGATAATGCAGAATTGAATGAAAATGGAGTAAAAAAGAAAATCACTCTCGCTTTCTCTCCAAACGAAATGATTAACGTTTGCGTGGATATGGTAGCGAAGGACTCAATACCGCTATCATTTTTTGATTCTCCGTCATTCCAAACTCTAATAAGTCCGATATTTGATGCTTTAAAAATTCCAAAACCAAATTCTCGGAACATAATGTGTTTTGTGAAAAAAAATCTGAAAATATTAAAGATGAAATAAAAAATAAAATGCAAGGCAAATTAGTTTTACTTAAACTGGACACAGCCACTCGCAGCGATCGATCAGTGTTGGGCGTCAATGTGCAATTCATTGAAAATTCATTAAAATATGCACACTTTCTATGCTAGAACTCAAAGACAGGCATACTTCGGAAAATGTTAAAGACGAAGTTGAAATTATTTTGAGTGAATTCAACATCGACAAAAAGCAAGTCTACTCCGTAACAACCGACAACGGACGAAACATGGTTAAAGCAGTTCAACTTTTGTCTACAGATGAAAGATGTGTTGAGTCTGCTGATATGAAAGCCGAAATGATGCTAACAGCGGAAACATTGATATATATAGAAATATTTTGAGTACAATGCAATTTGATCATCATATTTCTATAAGATGTGCTGCACATACCCTGCAGCTAGCTGTGAAGGATTATTCAGCGGTTTCATATACACAAGAAGTGTTTAAAGCTCGCAAACTTGTGAAAACTTTAAGAACACCAGCATTTCAGTAAAAATTTTATACAGAATAAAAATGAAACATATTCTCTAAAACAATCTTTTTCCCATTAGGCGTGAAGTGGAACATTGCACCATTCCGAAGCCTCAAATGGATGTTATTACTCGGTGGGGTTCCACTTATAACATGTAATTAACATGTTGGTAAGTAAAAAGTTGCAAAGAACAAATACGAATATTTGTGCAATCTTCCGACTTGTAGATGAAATCATAGAATGTAAAAAAGGGGCGTGTCCCGCCCATTTTTTGTCATATGGTAGATCCTGCATTCTTATTTTCACCAGTCAAATTTCATGACCCTAGTATGAACAGTTTTGTAGATACAGTGATTTGTGGGATATTTTGTGGAAAAAAATATCCCACAAAAAATAACTGTTATTTTTTGTGCGAAAAAATAAAAGTTAAAAATTAAACTGGTTTTTTTAAACTTTTACTTTTAAAGTCGAAATTTAAAACACAACCCAGGACTAACAAGGGGATGTCGGGGGATCATAATGGTGTCATCCAAAATGTCCTCCGACTATTCCAACTACTTGTGGTTTTCCCTTAAAAAATGAGACCATAACTGTTATTTACGGTCCCTGGATGTGCCTGTTAGGGTTGTGTCGCCGAGTGTCATTGGCATCATCGAATTCTTCTTCCTCCGTAGTATGACCCGGGCATTCGTAGTGTCTTCTCCATTCATCCAGCTGCTCATCTACTGTGGTGAGTATGCTGCCTTTAAGGTCTTTCAATGGTGGAATATGAGGTTTGACATTCCCTTGTTTGTTGATTGCAGCGTATACGCTTCTCAGGTCGTTTTTATATGCAGCTGATTCGACCTCACTAGCGATGTTGTTAAGGTACGCTTATTTGTCACTTGACGCTTGTTCTTTTAGCTCCAAATCGGCTGACTTGTAAAGATTGGCCAGTTCAGATTTATATTCAGATTTTTATTTACATTTTATTCAAACTCAAATTTCTCAGATGTTATCTATTTTGAATTCAAACACTGAATTCGTAAACCCACAAAAGATGTCATGTTCACTACGTAGCAGCACTTATGCCACCAAATTAACTATCATTACCGCTAGTGATGATTTCAACAGATGCCATTATATATGAGTATCTTTGGTACTCGGACGATTTTTAAAAATGTTGGACACCAAAATCATCAACTCATAATCATCAACGTACACCACGTACGAGAGTTGCTTATACAACGACAACAACAACAACAACAACAACAACAACAACAACAACAACAACAACAACAACAACAACAACAATAAAGTGAACGACAACGTAAAGCAGCGAAAAAAAAGTGCAATAATAATAGTTCCAGCATTGATAGGATGGCTCTTTACTGTGGAACTTTTGTTGATAGCGTCGTGTTATATTATTTTTTTTTTTTATGTTTTTGTTTTTGTTTTTGTTTCTGTTTTTATTTTGTTGCTGTTTTTCATTTCATGTCGCTTTATTCGCTTAATCTTCAATATCTCGTATCTACCTTCTCGAGAGTCACTCGCTTGGAGCTTCTGTCCTTTATTTGGTGTGGTTTCTTTTTCCTTTATTTGATTCGGTGGCTCCGCTGAGGTTGAGGTGGTTTTCGTATATGTTCAAGTGTCTGTTGTGGCTTGTGGTGGTACTGGTACCGGGGATTGAGTACTGATGGTTGTGGGGTGCAAAGTGGTAGCACAAAACGTTGTCGGTAGCCACTTTGTGAGCGACCAACGAAATAAACTCACGTCGTCCATTCGTTTTGTTCACTTAATACAACTTCATGTACTGGAGAACCCATGGCTGCTGTTGTTGTAGCTTTTATTATTTTTTGTTGTTGTTGTTTTTGTTGTTGTTGTTGTTGTTGTTGTTGTTGTTGTTGCTGTTATTATATCTCATAGCTTACTTATACAACGTACAACACGAAATTGGATTCATTATTTTTGCGAATAAATGACGACATTCTCCGGCTTTGCTACGTTTCATCCGTACAAATCTGGCTGCTGCTGCTGCTGTTGGTTGGTTATTTGTTGTTTTTGCAGTCGTTTTTGTTGTTGTTGTTGTCTTAGCACTGATTATCATCATATCTGAGATTTCCAATTATTTGTTGTTGCTGTGAATGAGCTGAGTTTTCTGTGTTCTGATTTTTATATTTTTTATATTTTTATTTTTTTTTTTTTTTTATTAAAGATTTTTACTTTTTCGCACTTTTTTTCTTTTAAGCCCAAAACTACGAATTACAAAAGCACAGGGAGCAACGTTTAAGATATTCAACAAAATTTCTTTTTCAGTCTGTTGTTGTTATATTTGAGCTTTTTGGCTTCTGGTAGCGCAGTTTTGTTGTTGACCCATTCGCTTTAATTTATTTTTTTTTTGTTTTTTTTTTTTTTGTTTTCAGCTCATTGAATCTTGTGCCGCGTCAGTATCGCGTTAAAATAATTCGCATCATTATTATTGAGTGCAGCTCGGATCGCTTGAATTGCTGGTTGTTGGCTGGTTTTTAGCTTGTGGCTTGCTTTGACTTTAATGAGTCTTGCAACCGCAAAATTTCTATAATTTTAAAATAATAGTTTTAACAAAATGTTTCAGAGTAATTTGATGGTGTTGTTGTTATTTGCTCTTGGCTTTGTTGTTGTTGTTGTTGTTGTTGTAGGATTGGTAATTGACTTTATGGAAGTTTCCGAAGTAATGATCTACATTAATTGGTACAAATATTTGTGTAAGCGTCGATGCAGTTGTTTACATTGACTGAAAACTATTTAGATAATTTTTTTTTTTTTTCAAATGGAACTTATTTTAGGTTTTAAATGAAAAAAAAAAAATATTTTAACAAACGCTTAGAATGTGAGTGGAAATCTAGTTATTTGAGCTCGTATTTAAACATCTCCACCAATATCAAAGGTTTTATTAAGGTAGCAGGTAAGCTATGAAGAAGCACGTTATAGAAATTATGTCAATTCTCTTAAGGGGGGGGTGGGGGGGGGGGGGGGTAAGGTTTGTTTCGTCTAAAAAAGACCTTTCTTCATGAAGTTTTTTAGAAAAAACTATAACAGTAGGTTTATTTTACATATTATTATATAAAAGTACAACATTTTAAGAATATTTAAAAAAATGTTTGTTAAAAAATAGAGAGATATAACGGATTTATTGAAGATCTCCGCAGGTGCCTCGAAAAAAAGTCTTTGTGCGGTGACCAGCCTACAGCACCACTGGATTATCTGAAACCAAAAACTCCAAATGCTTTCTTTAGTTTATTACTTTATCTCTCCAGTGACGTCGAGTTTTTTTAATTTTTCAATTTTTCAATTTTTCAATTTTTCAATTTTTGGCGCCAATTCGAAGCCAAAATTACGATTTTTGACGAAAAAATCTACCTATTTGTTATTGTAAAATTGTTAGTAATTAAAAAATTAAAAAAATTCCACGTCACTAGAGAGCTACTTATATGTAAAATATGTGTAAAAAATTTAAAACAATCGATTTAGTAGTTTTTTCTGTAGGTTGGTCACCGACTTTTAAAATTACATGTTTGGGAAAATCGACATGAAGTTTTGTACACTAAGCAACACTAGTTGGAGGTACGGTCATTCAATCTACTGTAACTTCGTTAGTTTTGGTCCGAATGACCTAAAAATTTAATTCAATATTCTTCAGATGTTGTACTTTCAGAAACAAAAATAAAAAAAAAATGAAAAAATAAAAAGTTGTCAAACCTTACCATCTCCCTCCCCCCCTTAATAAAAGCAAAGCAGTAAATATTTTATCAATTTATGGATGCTATTCGAACTTCTATTGTACTTCGGAAAGCAAATTGAGTGAACTCACCAGAACTTCAGTATCCATAAAAAAAAGAATTGGCTATGTCGTGGACACACCCGTAGGTTTTGGCGTGTCAGTGTTTCTTCATACTTATCCTTATTATTATCCCTATCCTTTCTGTTGTGCCCAAATTTATTCTCATCCTTTCGCTATCCCTTTATTTGTTCTAATAATCTTCCTACTTCATGTCCAAACTCTTGTTTTAATCCATGTCTAAATTCTTGACTTAATTCTTGTCCGAATTCCTTCCATAGTTTCGAAAGGTGTATTTTAGGCGTGTCTAAATCTTTAACCTTATCCACAACCTAACACTTCAACCTCACCTTCATCTTCGTTTCATAAAATTGACTCTGCGTCATTAGCCACGGAGTTAAAATTCCATGCAACGTTTTTTTATTGTTGTAGCATTTTCACTGCATTAAATGGTTGCAACCCAGTAGTCATGAAATAAATTTTTTAATGTTTTCGTTGTAAGGCGTAATAGCACATCTATGCTGTCGTAAAATAAAATAAATAATTCCATGCAACGATACCACATTTCTGTTGCATAAGCTAATATATTCATGACCTGACGTCATCAAAATTATTATTAGTTTTTATTTATGTTGTAAGGCGAGTGTGTATAAGTCCTTCATTTTCGTTTTTAAGCATTTAGCCTAGCTCATATATTTACCGAGTAATAATTCAATGCAACGCCGTTGCATGAATGGTACAGTATCGATCTTTGAGCGGCTCTCTCTACGTCCCCATGACGTCAGACATTTTTTGTTTAATTTTGCTGCAAGTACTTAAAGCAACTCTTTATTGGCGAGATATATTTTTTATCCTCGCACTAATACTCAGCGAGTAATAATTCCATGAAACAAATGTGCAGTTCCGTTGCTTAAGCAACTCCCTACAAGTCCGGAAGACATCTTTAATTTTGGTTTAATTTTTGTCATAAAGTCAAAGAAATAACCTTTATGGTCGTACCCTTTCTTTAATTATATCACCTATGATTAGCTAATAGCAATTTACTGCAACGCCTTTGCCTTTCCCAACATTTTTTGAAACCTACGCGGAAAAAGTAACCTTGTCTCATCAAAAATTATTTTTGAAATGGATTGTTGGATTCAAACCAGCGACTCATCGCTCGTTTGTTAAAACTGTTATCTACTCGGTCAAACTATTTTTTAAAATAGAGAAACATTGCAACTAGATCATGAAACAGGTGGTTTCTATAGCAGCTGTCACATTAGAAGTAATATTGGATATTGGAGCTGTATTGGGCCGCTCACCGCGACCTCATAACGTTATAGACTTTTTGTTTATTTTTGTTAGAAGGGCAACTGAAAATTTATTTTCTGTTATAGAGATAGAGATAGAGATAGAGATAGAGATAGAGATAGAGATAGAGATAGAGATAGAGATAGAGATAGAGATAGAGATAGAGATAGAGATAGAGATAGAGATAGAGATAGAGATAGAGATAGAGATAGAGATAGAGATAGAGATAGAGATAGAGATAGAGATAGAGATAGAGATAGAGATAGAGATAGAGATAGAGATAGAGATAGAGATAGAGATAGAGATAGAGATAGAGATAGAGATAGAGATAGAGATAGAGATAGAGATAGAGATAGAGATAGAGATAGAGATAGAGATAGAGATAGAGATAGAGATAGAGATAGAGATAGAGATAGAGATAGAGATAGAGATAGAGATAGAGATAGAGATAGAGATAGAGATAGAGATAGAGATAGAGATAGAGATAGAGATAGAGATAGAGATAGAGATAGAGATAGAGATAGAGATAGAGATAGAGATAGAGATAGAGATAGAGATAGAGATAGAGATAGAGATAGAGATAGAGATAGAGATAGAGATAGAGATAGAGATAGAGATAGAGATAGAGATAGGGATAGAGATAGAGATAGAGATAGAGATAGAGATAGAGATAGAGATAGAGATAGAGATAGAGATAGAGATAGAGATAGAGATAGAGATAGAGATAGAGATAGAGATAGAGATAGAGATAGAGATAGAGATAGAGATAGAGATAGAGATAGAGATAGAGATAGAGATAGAGATAGAGATAGAGATAGAGATAGAGATAGAGATAGAGAAAGAGATAGAGATAGAGATAGAGATAGAGATAGAGATAGAGATAGAGATAGAGATAGAGATAGAGATAGAGATAGAGATAGAGATAGAAATAGAGATAGAAATAGAGATAGAGATAGAAATAGAGATAGAAATAGAAATAGAGATAGAGATAGAAATAGAGAGAGAAATAGAAATAGAAATCGAAATAGAGATTGAGATTGAGACTGAAATTGAGACTGAGTTTGAGATTCAGATAGAGATAGAAATCATTTCCGCTACGACAGCAACACGTCGGGTACCAGCTAGTAGATAATAAATTCACTTCAACAATGCAACGACGTTGCATGGAATTATTATTCGGTGAGTATATGCGGCATGATAAATCTTATAGAACCGAAATGAAGGATTAATACTTGGCTTTACGATTAAAATAAAAAATAAATTTTGACGTCATCAGGTCGTAGCAGCTTTTACAATAAAATTGAAACACTGTTGCATGGAAGTACAAGTCGCTGATTTGAAGTGCTAAGAAAACTTTTATTTTACGACACGAAAAAAATGGTTCATTGACCTCATAACGAAAATAAAATAAAAATTATTGGAACTATAATACCACGGAGTTAACCACTTAATGCAGTAAAAATGCAAAAACAATTTGAATATTTTGATGCTCATTAAGAACTATATTCATCTGTTTCGCTACATATAATTCCGAAAATAAGACACCGAGATCAGGTAGCTTAATTTTAACTAACCGCGAAACAGAGAATCGACACTATTCCTTTCGAAAGTATTTTTCCCCCATACTCACCGAACCCACTTGAAATATTTTTGGTTAACGGCTGGAATGAGAATGGAACATATAAAAATATTTTTCTGCTGAGCTTGCAGTTGAGGACGTGATGCAGTGCAGCGCATTAGAAATCAAATCCCATGAAAGCTTCACTTTTCAAATAGCGAAACGTTTTAATGGCATAGCAGGACACTAACACAAACTCAAGCACATGCATATATATATATACCAGGGCATACAGAGACAGTCAAGTAAAGTGAGAAAAAAAAACAAAAACTACAACCAATAAATTCACAACCCACTCGGGACTACGGCGGACTCAACTAGAACTACGGGCATGGAATTGAATGGAATGAAAAAAAAAAATATTCAACAGCAGTTTGAATGGAGTGCAAAATTCAACAGAATATAAAAATACTTATATACTTTGATATATAAAAATACATACATATATATATGAATATATATATATATATGAACGAGTAGCAGTTGCAGAAAAACAAAGAAAACAAATAAAATGAAGATGATTTTTGAAATAAAATGTTGCCAGTTACCAAACTCTCTACATAGGGTTCAAAATGGCGAAATGTGCGCTTTACACTCGTTAGTATCTGAAAATCTGAAATATTGTCAGAGGAGGAAACATTCATTCGTACGTTTGTTCGCTGAAGCTCCTGCTCTGACGCTGTGACGGTGTCAAAGTTGCTATCATCCTGGTCGACTGCTCTGTGCTGTGCTGTGCTCGGTGTTTTCGTCCTTGTTATGGTTGCCATGGTGTGATGTTTTGTCATTCGTGTCACGTTCTCATTCATGCTTGTGCATATTCGTTGGTGAAGTTGTTTTTGTTATTGTTGTTGATGTTGATGTTGATATTGATGTTGTTGGCTGTATTTTTTTTTTTTGTGGCGCTGCCATCCCCAGGATCAAGTTTCATGTTGTCCTTCGTGAACAGTGACAACAAGAACATGCTTTTTACTGTTGTTCTTCACCTTTTCTAGTTGCAGCTCCATTTGGCTTCATTTTTATTTATGTACTATTTTCTTTTATTTTTTTTTTTTTTTGTATTTTTGCTTAGGTTTTGTTGTTTTTTTTTCTGTTCATTTATTTGCTATGGCAGCTACTGAATGCTTTGTGCCACAATATTTCTTGTTCTTTTGCACATTTATTTTTGTTATTGTCGTTGTTGTTGTTGTTGTTTTTTGGCATTATTCAGAATGCTGCGCATATTTTGAGATTCAAGCATGTTTTTTATTTCTTTGGCTCAAATACAAAGGATGCTCTGCTAAACATGGTGCACATACACAGCTACAAAAACTTAAGCAACAACAATGAAAACTAGGATATTGCCACAAACGAAAATGAATGCGAAAACATTGTGATGACTTTTACAAATAACTTTTGTACTGGTTAAGACAGCCTGAAGCAACAAGGACAGTGACGCAAAAAACAAACGTTCAGCTTTCATATCTCAGAGCAATAATCAAATTTAAAGCTTAGCAATATCGGGACATGGCTTGCCACTTAAGTATTCAAAAAATATTTGATGGAAAAGTTGTGCCTAGAGCGCAAGTTGTGCCATCGCACTGAACCAAAAACAACGTTTTGACGAAAAGTGAAATTTGTAACAACCCTGCAGGTACTCAAAAAAATTTAAAAATTTATTTTTTTAAATCCATCAGCGTTGCATGGAATTGTGTTGTTATGATAAATGTACTGACACGACAGTAAAGGTTAATTCTTTGAATAGGATGGGGCTGCCTAAGCAACGAAACTGCAAATTTGTTACATGGAATTATAACGCGTTATATACAGGGTGGGCCAAATACAAGTTTTTTTTTTATATGTAATGAAATTAACAAACTTAAATTTTTTCTATGTATTATGGCTTTATTAGTAAGAGCAAATATTCCCATTAATTATGGAACACAACGTCGTTCAAGCGACTGTCTCGGCTGGCTTCGCAGTAGCGCATTCTGTCATTCCAGTTTTCCAAGACTTTGTTGATGGTTTCGGGCTGTAGCTCACGGATTGCTTGGATGATATTGGCCTTAAGTGCTTGAATCATTTCCGGATTGTTGGCATAACATTGGTCCTTCACGGTTCCCCCCTCCCCTTCCAAACTAATTTTTCTAACTATTGTAAAAAAAAGTCGGTTAACATGGCTCTGTAACGCTCAACGTTGGCCGAAACGTTGTTCCAGCCTCATTTTCGAAGAAAAATGATCCAATGATGCCACCACTCTCTGGTTGCCTCAGTTTCTCGAGTGACGATTTTATCGTCAGTACACTAAGGAAAAAAAATATTAAATTTATCCAAAAACTTTTTTAATTTATCCAAAAAGCGAGTCATTTTTGCACCAATAACGCATTTGAATAAATCGACTACGTAAATATTTAAAATTTATTTGAATACTTTTTTAATTAAATTAAATATTTAAATATTTAAACAGAATTAATAAAAAATATATTAAAATTATGCACGAATTTTTTTAAAATATCTTTCAAATATTTACTATTTGAAAATAAACTATCGCATTTAAAGAAAATTTATATAAAAATATGGGATTTAAAAAAAAACATTTTTAAATTGAATATGTTATTAATGGTTTTATGGTATTATTTTCTTCATATTGCGTTCATCAAATTCCATTGCCGGTATAATTTATTTTCGCTTCACTTTTTTCGTTCTCTAATTTATACTATTTTTGACAGTTGGTGCCCTAATATTTCACCAACTGTCAACCATAGTATAAAATAGAGAACAAAAAAGTAATGTACAAAATATATGTAGGTAGAAGCAAATTATGCAGGTAAATGACAACCGGTCCAAGATGCTCTTGTGAAAATACCGAGTTGTCACTCCACCCTACATAATTTCATTTCTTTGCCAAACATGCATACTATATTACTCTTGCAACAATAACTAAATGAGAACTATAAGAACTGCAAATGCAAGAAATAAACTGCAGGAACAGAGTGCGATGCTGTTGCTGCTTGTCGGAATATGTGTGTACGTGTGCGATGCTGTTGCTGCTTGCTTGTATGGAATATGTGTGTACGTGTGTGGTATAAATAAAATTCAAATACGGGAAAAAAACGAGTTGTAAGGAAAACATTGGATTTATCCACGTATATATTTGAATAAAATTTATACTCAGGCGTGGATAATGCTAATATGCGTTATTTCCCTTAGTGTAGAAACTGGTTCCGAGTCCTTTTCACAAAAATATACAAAAAAATTCATGACAATATGAGTCCGCGAAGAAAGCCGCTACAAGATCAATAATGCATCAATTATGCAATGGCGTTGCATGGAATTATTTTGCCCGGTGAGTACACACGATAAATTTTACAAAGCAGAAATGATGGATTTATGCTTGGACTTAAAAAAAAATTAATAAAACTACGACGTCGTCAAGTCACGTAGGTTACATCTTATGCAACAAATGTGCATTATTGTTGCATGGAATTATTACTCGCTGAGTAGAAGTGCTACGAAAAATTTTATTTTACAGCATCAAAAAATGGTTCCTTGGCTTTGAGGCAAACAATTCATGCAATAAAAATGCAACAATAATGAACAACGTTGCATGGAAGTCAGTGGTAGAAATAGAATACAAAAAGGGGGAGGACTAAGCTAACAGTTTTGTAGCCCAAGGAAGGCTCAAACGCCTTTTAAAGCTTTTTTAAATTTTTTTCCAATACAAAACATTCTCCAAGGGAGGGAAAGCGGGCTAAAGCCCTTTCAGCCCGTATGTAGGTTCGCCACTGATGGAAGTATAGCTCTGTGACTATTGGCACAATGGTAAATTTTATAGAACGACAGTAAAGCTGAGGATTTCGGTCATATGATAAGACAAAAAAATTAATGGCGTCATTAGGCCTATCAGGAAACCCCCTTAAAGTAAATTTAATGCTCAGAATGCAAAAACAAAGGAAAAAAAAAATTAAAATGAAAAAAATCAATTTAAAATTAAAATAAGGACAAGTATAAGAACAAAAATTTGAATCAGGATTCAGGCAAGGATAAAAATTAGATGAGAGCAAGTATTTGGACAAAGATTAGGACCAGGAATAAGACCAGCAGTCGGACAAAGATTCTAACAAATATTAGATCATGGAATTGAACAAGGATTAGGACAAGAATTCAGACAAATATTGGGAGTAGTCCTTTTCCCAAGTATTGGGCAAGTATTGGGACAAGAATAAAAGCAAATATCTAGACACACCGACACATCGCACAGTGCTTTGTCCCATAGGCAAAATTATAATAAAATAAAGTGCTTAGAATATTTAAGTAATATACATTTTTGTAAAGCTAACAAAGTACCTTAAATAAATTCATAAATAGAATTTATCATCTCGCCTTTTTGTTAATAGTAGAGGGCGCTAAAGTCAGAAAACGTTTGAGGTAAAACTGTTGAACGTAAAAACGGTTTTTACTGTGTTACAAAACAAATTTTTAAAATTTCATTTTTTATTGTATTGCTTTGAAACTTAACAGTTTTGTTTATAACTATAGGAACAAAAAAACCAAAAATAATTTTTTGTAAATATTTTATATAAAAATGTTGTTTGTGCCATCGAAAACTTTTGCGATTTTTTATTTGGAATTCCCAAAATGCAAAAGTTTGATAGACTGAAAAATTTTTTTTTTTAAGAGTAGGTAATTTTTTATTTGTGATTTTAGTACATTTTAAAGAGCTTAAATAGAATATGTAAAAAAGTTTTAGATTTTTCACCCGGAAATGTAAAATTCATATGAATTTTTAAAGACATATTTCCTAAGTTTCAGAAAAAGTTGCAAAGACCTAAGTTTATGGTACTGCCAAAATTTAAAAAAAAATAAGTTTATACAATTTTTTTTGTTTATTGCTATAAAAAATTAATTGAATTTTGATGTAGTGTATAATTTTTATTAAATAGTGACAATAACTTACCAAAAATTGAAAGAATATTTTTTTTTTTTGGCGGAAACCCTAAAGTTTTGCAAACTTTGAAAAAATTAAGAAAATATATAAATGAAAAGTAGGAGATTTTTTATTTTTCATTTATATACTTTGTTAACAAATCTTACCACTAGTAAAAAAAAAAATTAAGATTTTTAACCAGAAATTTGAAATTTTGTAGTTTTTTAAAACATCTATATTTTTTAGTTTTACAAAGACCAAACATATGATTATATAATTTTTTCCAAGTAAAGGGCTCAAGCAACGTTCAATGTTCAATTCAATTTTTGCAATCTGTGCAATTTTATTGACTGTAGGTCTGTTAGAGAACTTTTCGAGTAAAAAATATCAAGTAACTTTTACTGGGAGAGTAAGACTGATTTTACTCTCTCAGTAAAAAATATCACAAAAAGTAAACAAACGACATCCAGTAAAAAGTATCAAGTAATCAACATTTGTTTGTAAACAGCTGATTCATGTTTTCCTTTTTGCTTTTCGTTTCATTGCTTTCCCTATGTTTCAACTCATTTACTCCATGAACACACTGCACTTTGTTGTTGTGTGTGCTAATAATAAGCTGACGATATGACTTGTTATGTACATTTTGCGATTATCCCATACAAGAAAAATGACGAGAGAAAATACAAATAGAGATTTAATGGCTCATTTCATATTAATGTCGGATCCGGAACTATCGTCACTTAGGTCTACAAAACACATAAGAAAAATGATGAATTCAAAGAAATTGAGAAATACATTTTGAAAGAAAACATCATAAATTACAATTAAAATTAATTATCTTATTTGTTGAGCAAATTTAGAAACAAATTTATTTATGACCCTTTTTAAAGAGAATATTAAATTGCAGATGGTCATTTCCTTGTATCGAATGAAGCCAAATTTCTCAGAGAGCTCAAAGACATAGTTTTATAAGTTGTTATTAGTGTTTAGTGCATTTTGATCACAAATATAGCTAAAATTTAGTTTTTGAGAAAAAGGATATATGGGAGATGGTCATGTCCTTGTATCGAATGAAGCGAAATTTCCCAGAGAGCCCAAAAATATAGTTTTATAAGTTGTTATAAGTTTTCAGTGCATTCTGATCACTAATGTAGTTGCAATTTAGTTTTTGAGAAAAATTATATATGGGAGGTAGTCATGTCCTTGCACCGAATGAAACAAAATTAACCACTAAGCTAAAAGACATATTTTAACAGATAGTTACCAACTTTTGATTTATTCTATATACAATTATAGCTAAAATTAAACTTTTAAATTTAAAGATGTATGGGAGGTAGTCATGTCCTTGCACAGATTTTTCCGAAACTTCGAATTTTTCTTAATTAAGATATTTTGAACCAACACACCAAATTTTATTTTTCTGCGATAACTTCTCTAGTTTTGCCGATTCACTATATGGGGACAAAGCACTGTGCATCGTGGCGTCCGTGGCGTAGTTGGTTAAAGTGCGTGGCCGCTATGTCAACTAACCTGGAAGCCCGGGTTTGAACCCCAGCAGCGACAGAAAATTATTTGAATTAAAATAATTTTTCTGTACGGTCACCACCTCTCTGCAGACAATGGCAAACGTCAGAGAGTAATCAAAATGCCATGTAAAGCTTCTTGAGAATAAGAACATTCCGTTCATTGCCGTTCGGAGTCGGCGTTAAACCTGTAGGTCCGTTTCTCGGTCAATTGTGTACAAACTTAATAACACGCACAACGCAAAGTCCTTTCAAGGGCTGAAATGGCCAGTTATTTATTTTTTTTTTATCTAGACACACTTAAAAATATTAAGGACAAGATAAGGAAAAGAACAAAGAATAGAATAAGGATTTGGACACACTAAGAATAAGATTTACGAGAAAGGTTAGGAAAAGAAGTGGGACAAGAATTAGGAAAGGGACTCCGACGAACTAGGGTTTAGTCAGAAATTTGGGCATGAATTAAATCAAGCGTTAAAACAAAGATAAGGATAAGGATAAGGCTAAGGATAAGGATAAGGATAGGGATAAGGATAAGGATAAGGATAAGGATAAGGATAAGGATAAGGATAAGGATAAGGATAAGGATAAGGATAAGGATAAGGATAAGGATAAGGATAAGGATAAGGATAAGGATAAGGATAAGGATAAGGATAAGGATAAGGATAAGGATAAGGATAAGGATAAGGATAAGGATAAGGATAAGGATAAGGATAAGGATAAGGATAAGGATAAGGATAAGGATAAGGATAAGGATAAGGATAAGGATAAGGATAAGGATAAGGATAAGGATAAGGATAAGGATAAGGATAAGGATAAGGATAAGGATAAGGATAAGGATAAGGGTAAGGATAAGGATAAGGATAAGGATAAGGATAAGGATAAGGATAAGGATAAGGATAAGGATAAGGATAAGGATAAGGATAAGGATAAGGATAAGGATAAGGATAAGGATAAGGATAAGGATAAGGATAAGGATAAGGATAAGGATAAGGATAAGGATAAGGATAAGGATAAGGATAAGGATAAGGATAAGGATAAGGATAAGGATAAGGATAAGGATAAGGATAAGGATAAGGATAAGGATAAGGATAAGGATAAGGATAAGGATAAGGATAAGGATAAGGATAAGGATAAGGATAAGGATAAGGATAAAAATAAGGATAAGGATAAGGATAAGGGTAAGGATAAGGATAAGGATAAGGATGAGGATAAGGATAAGGATAAGGATAAGGATAAGGCTAAGGATAAGGATAAGGATAAGGATAAGGATAAGGATAAGGATAAGGATAAGGATAAGGATAAGGATAAGGCTAAGGATAAGGATAAGGATAAGGATAAGGATAAGGATAAGGATAAGGATAAGGATAAGGATAAGGATAAGGATAAGGATAAGGATAAGGATAAGGATAAGGATAAGGATAAGGATAAGGATAAGGATAAGGATAAGGATAAGGATAAGGATAAGGATAAGGATAAGGATAAGGATAAGGATAAGGATAAGGATAAGGATAAGGATAAGGATAAGGATAAGGATAAGGATAAGGATAAGGATAAGGATAAGAATAAGGATAAGGATGAGGATAAGGATAAGGATAAGGATAAGGATAAGGATAAGGATAAGGGTAAGGATAAGGATAAGGATAAGGATAAGGATAAGGATAAGGATAAGGATAAGGATAAGGATAAGGATAAGGATAAGGATGAGGATAAGGATAAGGATAAGGATAAGGCTAAGGATAAGGATAAGGATAAGGATAAGGATAAGGATAAGGATAAGGATAAGGATAAGGATAAGGGTAAGGATAAGGATAAGGATAAGGATAAGGATAAGGATAAGGATAAGGATAAGGATAAGGATAAGGATAAGGATAAGGATAAGGATAAGGATAAGGATAAGGATAAGGATAAGGATAAGGATAAGGATAAGGATAAGGATAAGGATAAGGATAAGGATAAGGATAAGGATAAGGATAAGGATAAGGATAAGGATAAGGATAAGGATAAGGATAAGGATAAGGATAAGGATAAGGATAAGGATAAGGATAAGGATAAGGATAAGGATAAGGATAAGGATAAGGATAAGGATAAGGATAAGGATAAGGATAAGGATAAAGATAAAGATAAGGATAAGGATAAGGATAAGGATAAGGATAAGGATAAGGATAAGGATAAGGATAAGGATAAGGATAAGGATAAGGATGAGGATAAGGATAAGGATAAGGATAAGGATAAGGATAAGGATAAGGGTAAGGATAAGGATAAGGATAAGGATGAGGATAAGGATAAGGATAAGGATAAGGCTAAGGATAAGGATAAGGATAAGGATAAGGATAAGGATAAGGATAAGGATAAGGCTAAGGATAAGGATAAGGATAAGGATAAGGATAAGGATAAGGATAAGGATAAGGATAAGGATAAGGATAAGGATAAGGATAAGGATAAGGATAAGGATAAGGATAAGGATAAGGATAAGGATAAGGATAAGGATAAGGATAAGGATAAGGATAAGGATAAGGATAAGGATAAGGATAAGGATAAGGATAAGGATAAGGATAAGGATAAGGATAAGGATAAGGATAAGGATAAGGATAAGGATAAGGATAAGGATAAGGATAAGGATAAGGATAAGGATAAGGATAAGGATAAGGATAAGGATAAGGATAAGGATAAGGATAAGGATAAGGATAAAGATAAGGATAAGGATAAGGATAAGGATAAGGATAAGGATAAGGATAAGGATAAGGATAAGGATAAGGATAAGGATAAGGATAAGGATAAGGATAAGGATGAGGATAAGGATAAGGATAAGGATAAGGATAAGAATAAGGATAAGGATAAGGATAAGGGTAAGGATAAGGATAAGGATAAGGATAAGGATAAGGATAAGGATAAGGATAAGGATAAGGATGAGGATAAGGATAAGGATAAGGATAAGGCTAAGGATAAGGATAAGGATAAGGATAAGGATAAGGATAAGGATAAGGATAAGGGTAAGGATAAGGATAAGGATAAGGATAAGGATAAGGATAAGGATAAGGATAAGGATAAGGATAAGGATAAGGATAGGTAAGGATAAGGATAATGATAAGGATAAGGATAAGGATAAGGATAAGGATAAGGATAAGGATAAGGATAAGGATAAGGATAAGGATAAGGATAAGGATAAGGATAAGGATAAGGATAAGGATAAGGATAAGGATAAGGATAAGGATAAGGATAAGGATAAGGATAAGGATAAGGATAAGGATAAGGATAAGGATAAGGATAAGGATAAGGATAAGGATAAGGATAAGGATAAGGATAAGGATAAGGATAAGGATAAGGATAAGGATAAGGATAAGGATAAGGATAAGGATAAGGATAAGGATAAGGATAAGGATAAGGATAAGGATAAGGATAAGGATAAGATAAGGATAAGGATAAGGATAAGGATAAGGATAAGGATAAAGATAAAGATAAGGATAAGGATAAGGATAAGGATAAGGATAAGGATAAGGATAAGGATAAGGATAAGGATAAGGATAAGGATTATGGATAAGGATAAGGATAAGGATAAGGATAAGGATAAGGATAAGGAAGGATATGGATAAGGATAAGGATAAGGATAAGGATAAGAATAAGGATAAGGATAAGGATAAGGATAAGGATAAGGATAAGGATAAGGATAAGGATAAGGATAAGGATAAGGATAAGGATAAGGATAAGGATAAGGATAAGGATAAGGATAAGGATAAGGATAAGGATAAGGATAAGGATAAGGATAGATGAGGATAAGGATAAGGATAAGGATAAGGATAAGGATAGGATAAGGATAAGGATAAGGATAAGGATAAGGATAAGGATAAGGATAAGGATAGATAAGGATAAGGATAAGGATAAGGATAAGGATAAGGATAAGGATAAGGATAAGGATAAGGATAAGGATAAGAGGATAAGGATAAGGATAAGGATAAGGATAAGGATAAGGATAAGGATAAGGATAAGGATAAGGATAAGGATAAGGATAAGGATAAGGATAAGGATAAGGATAAGGATAAGGATAAGGATAAGGATAAGGATAAGGATAAGGATAAGGATAAGGATAAGGATAAGGATAAGGATAAGGATAAGGATAAGGATAAGGATAAGGATAAGGATAAGGATAAGGATAAGGATAAGGATAAGGATAAGGATAAGGATAAGGATAAGGATAAGGATAAGGATAAGGATAAGGATAAGGATAAGGATAAGGATAAGGATAAGGATAAGGATAAGGGATAAGGATAAGGATAAGGATAAGGATGAGGATAAGGATAAGGATAAGGATAAGGATAAGGATAAGGATAAGGATAAGGATAAGGATAGGATAAGGATAAGGATAAGGATAAGGATAAGGATAAGGATAAGGATGAGGATAAGGATAAGGATAAGGATAAGGACAAGGATAAGGATAAGGATAAGGATAAGGATAAGGATAAGGATAAGGATAAGGATAAGGATAAGGATAAGGATAAAGATAAGGATAAGGATAAGGATAAGGATAACGATAAGGATAAGAATAAGAATAAGAATAAGGATAATGATAGGGATAAGGACAGAGTTTTATTTAGTCAACTCTGCCTATACGAAATGCGGCGATATTTAAGTGTAACTAAATGAATGAATGTGGCGTCCGTGGCGTAGTTTGTAAAAGTGCGTGGCTTCTATGTCAACGAACCTGGATACCCGGGTTCGAACCCCAGCAGCGACAGAAAATTATTTGAATTGACCTCTCTGCAGACAATGGCAAACCTCAGAGAGTAACTCAAAATGACATGTAAAGCTTCTTGAGAACAAGAACATTCTGTTCATCGTCTTTTGGAGTCGGCGTTTAACCTGTAGGTCCGGTTCTAGGTCAATTGTGTACAAACTTAATAACACGCACAACAAAATTGATCATAAGAAGCTAGGTCAAAGTCATTTCAAGGGCTGAAATGGTCAGTAATTTTTTATTTATTAAAGGAATGAACAATCGAGTGAAAAAATGTTCAGAAAGTTTTAAGCGTAGAAACATGTGAATTTAATCTAATGCAAATGTTATGCTTTTATATCATTCAATACCAAGAGATTCCTTCTAAAAACTTTTTCTACAACTAACAGCAACTTTTGAGTTGTAAGTATTGATGAATTTTTAATTTCATTGGATTAGAAATGTGAAAAGAAACTAAGAAAAATGAAGGCATAGGAATATGACCAGGCTGGGATATAAACCAGTGATCTAGAATTTGCCAGAGGGTGGCTTCGCTAATCGTTTTGTAGCCCAAGAGGAGAGGGGGTGTTGAAACTGCTGTTAGGTCTTAGGTTAATTTTTTTCCATACCAAAAATTTCCAAAAATTTGGAAAATAGTGGATAGGACGTTTGATTGCATCTGCCACATTCACCAGATTATGTCTGACTACCACTTGTTACTTATCAAAAATTGGCTTGATTCGTGCCTAGCCTCAAAAGATAAGCCTTTTTTTGGGAAGGAATCCATAATAATTAAATGGGGCTAATAGATGTGGAAATGTCATAGCTTCCGATGGCGAATAATTTGAATAATTTGAATTCATATTGATATGAAACTACCTCATATATCCCCAAATCATCCTTATTATATGCAAAAATAACAACTTGACGGATTTTCTGTCACAAATAAAAAAAAAAAAAAAATTAAGCTACTCGCTCTTAGCAGCACATGCAATATTATATGTTTTGTCAGAATTTCAAAGCAAAAACAAACATAAACAATGTTACACGCTCGCACACACTTAAATATTCAAGCTTTTCACAGCAAATGACAGCAATTTAAAAACTTTGTTGGCACCTAGAGCAGCAAATAGCAAAAACACCTACAACAACAACAACAACAACAACAACAACAACAGATACTCGAATGATTAAGCAGCCAAGATATGAGCAACGCATCAACTTCACAAACAAACATGCAACATTTTGCATAACTTTTTGTAAGCTTTAGAGAAATTGTGGTTGACCTTTAGGTGATGATGATGATGATGATGATGATAATGATGATGATGATGATGATTAGGTTTGTGGTTGAATGTTGGTGAATGGTTGAATAAATGATTTGTGGTCAGTGTCAGATGCAGGTAGGTTGCTGGTTGACCGGTGCCACTGTGTTTATGGTTGACATGTGTCAACTCTGTGTGATGTATAGTAGAACAATAAAATGACCATGACAACAACAGTAACAACCACAACAACAACTTAAAAACCTACAATAATATTGCTAAAGGACTTACACAGTTTCATTGAAGCAAGACGAGCAAGAGTTTGAATGCAGAACACCAAGATTGAAAGTTAAAGTAACATTTTTAGGGAACAACCGAATCAGCCAAATACGTTTGGAATAAGCTTTTAGCAAGATTACAAATGTAAGCATCCAGTTTGGAAAATTTTGTGAGAATTTTTTGGTAACAAGTACGTTCATTTCCGGATAATTTTTGTACAAATAATTTATAGCACGCAGAACATAATAATTCATAAGAATCTCAATCAGAGTCCTCTAAAGGGCTGAAATGGCTATTTTCTTTTTTTTTCCTCTGTAACGCGTACTAGAGAAAAAAAAGGAAATGGCCATTCGACTTTTTCGATTTTTAAATTAATCATATGCTTACTAGAAAATTAAGAGAGGGTTAAGACAAAGTATAATTTCACTCTTGGAAATGTAAACATTCCCCGAAATAAGCAGCAAATATTCCATAGAATGTAGGAAGCATTCCCTTACGTTAGACACTCCATTTCATTTTATACACACCATGTCATTGGAGGGAAACATTCCTCTCCGTTGTCTTAAAAACGAATATGGAAACATTCCTTTCCATTGTCTTAAAAATAAATGTGAAAACAACAAATAAATAAATAACAACTAAGAATGGTTAGCCTGGCTGGGATTTGAACCCGGGACCTCTGGGGTGGCAGTCAAGCATGCTATCTACTCGACTACCAAGGGTGCCTTACTATTCGAGATTTTATTATTGCAAATAAATTGAAATTGAAATTAGCCCAAAAGAAGCAAAAGCTTCCACATGTATTCTTTAAGAAGAAGTTTGGTAACAATATCAATTTAAACTTCATATAAGTTTCAAAAATATACGATGAGGAATGCTTACCCATCACTTCTAATGCTACTGTTTCCACATACATTTTTAAGAAAGTGGTTTGTACACAATATAAGTTTAAAACTTCCCATAAGTTTCTGAAAGATGCGCTTAAGAATGTTTCCAAATCACTTCCATATGGAAGCCTTCCAATTTTTCCCAGAGGGTTATGATTAATTTTCAAACACATTCGCAAACGAACAATTTTATTATTTATTTGACTCTTTTGTATAAAAACTCCAAGTAGAGTTTTTATACCAAAACTCTATAAAAAATAGGTGTATTTGGGAATTTATTTCAAACTTATTTATGATCAGAAAAAGTATGCATTTCGATTCGAAAATGTATCTCTTACGAAATTACAGGAGAAAAGTATACTCTAATGAATGGATGAAAAAAAGTCCTGAAAAAAGAATTATTTCTTTTTGAAGTAGTTCTTTAATAGAAAATGCGTCTTTTATGATATCTCTGGTAACTGTTTTTTATAAAATAAAAAAAAAAAAACGATTATATATACAAAAATTATTATCCCGATAACTTTCGAAAGCGTTCACGAAACTTCTCGGCAAACCTTCGAGAAGTTTGTTATGAAGTATGAAAGAAGGACGGCCTTTGTAAATTTTTTAAATCTATTTGAACTGAAACTGAACGATGCTGATAAAAAGCATGACAAAGCTTAAAATATCCAGACATAACTCCACCTAAGTGTTGTTATTGTAGTTTTTGTTTAAGGGCACCTTTTTTTTAATGCCTCGATAAAAATTAAATTACTCAAAAATGAATTAAGATATCGACAATCGGTTTTTTTATATTCTACTAGCTTTTCCCGGCGCGCGTTGCTGCACCCTGCAACTATATGGGAACATAATAGGTGTATTCAAAACTTTTCTTAGACTCATAGTTTGACACCACTGTTATTTTCCACTGCCCGTTACAGTTTCCCAGTAGCAGGAGATCACCAAATAGTAACTCCATTTTGAGTTTGTATGTAAGTACTGCTACTTTTAGTTTCAAAGCTATTCGATAATACAAATTTTAACTGTATGGGCTGAGCCACACCCTCTTATATAATGCTCATCCCAGTTTTCTAGTAAATGGACATTACCCTGTTTTAGTACAGTTGCCGACAGTAAGCATACAGACTAAATTACCAAAATGTAGCCCAATCGACGAAAACCGTAGGAAATATAGCATTTTTATTGATTTGTGGGCGGTAAAAGGGGGTGTGACAGAAATTTAAGCCATCTCGTACTTGAAAAAAATGTACTGCCAAAATTTCAGCTCTATCGGCTAAGTAATTTTGAAGTTTCCAGCCATCACACAGACAGCGTTTTGCTTTTTGTATATATATTTTGGATAAACATTATTGGCTATAACTTTTGATTGGCAAGAGATACTAAGATAATTTTTTCTAATAAATTAATTTTTTAGCTTGTATATTTTTTCAAAATTATAAAAACACAATATTGGAAAAAAAAAAATTTGTTCGAAAAATCATTTTGAATCACAAAAATGGTTTTTAATTTTTGCGTAAAATTGAAATAACTTTTGCTTATAAATGTTATAACTTTTAAATAGAGTTAAAAATTTGCGAATTTGAATTTAATTCAAATATTTTTACAACAAAAACAAATTTTGAGCCTTTTTGTGAGGAAAACTCCAAAATTTCGGACGTTTTTTGAAAAAAATATTAAAAATATATAAACTCAACTAACGGTATTTTTGCAATAAGGTTTTCATAGTACTTTGATGAAGCTTTAAGACAAAAACAAAATATTAACAAAATGTATACAAAAGCAGCGGAGATATTTGACTCGAAAGTCGCAAAATTAAATTTCTGATTGTTTTTTTTTTATTTTTGAGCAACGATGTTGCATTAAATATATCGTTGTAGTAAAATTTTTCATAGTTTTCAAGATATGTTCATGTTTTTGATGTGAAAATAACGGAAATTATTTTTATTTTACTAAATTTAAGAAATATTTAATATTTTGTAAATATTTGCACATGTAACCTAAGAAAACAACTAAAAATATGCGATTTTATAAAAAATTTGTACTACAGCACCATCTGGTGTCCAAGGTGGTTCAAAGAAGATAGTGCTAAAAAACTCATCGTACCTGAAAACTACTACATACCAATTTTTATTCTAATCGCATGAGCAGTTTGGGAGTTATAGGTGGTTTTGTAAAAAATTTGTACTATAGCGCCCTCTGGTGTTCAAGATAGGTCAAAAACGATAGCAGCAGAACACTCAACGTACATGAAACCCACTGTATACCACTTTTCATTCTAATCGCATTAGCAGTTTATGAGTTTTAGGCAGTTTTGTAAAAAATTTGTACTACAGCGCCCTCTGGTGTTCAAGGTGGATCAAAATTGATAGCCCACAAACACGCACCGTACCAAAGAACATCATCTATACACAAATTTTCATGCTAATCGGATGAGTAGTTTAGGAGTCTATTGCGGTCTTACAAACATAAGCTCCTTTTTTATATATGTGACCCGGTCTATGAAAAGGTGCCTTATGACTCAAAGACAAAATTTCGAGAAATAACTAAATAAAAAATAAAAAATTCAATAAAATTCAGTTTTTCTTTCATTTGTGATCTTCTTTCTCTATTTTTAGTACACTTCTAAGCAAGTTAGGACTTTCTGCTTTTCACCATGTGAAAGAGCGTCTCAAACTCTATCCGAACCAAACAAAAAAAAAAAAATAATTTTTTGAGTCATAAGGCACCTTTTCATAGACCGGGTCACATATATAGAATAGATAAAATATCAAACTAAATTAAAAAATAACTAGAGAGGTCCCCATCGAAATCTATTTTTTTTTTTTATTTATAAAATCAAAGCTATTTTAGTAAAAGTTTTCAAATAGAGAAACTTAGAGATATTCTTTTGTGTCTTTAGAGATATACTACAGTTTTGCTTGGTGTAGTTTTTATATAACTTTTTATGTTATTTTATTTGTTTGCCCCAAAAAATTTTACAAACAAAAAATCTTTCCCTTTTCATACCCCCTGTATATGACCAAATAATTAACAAAAACTCTTCATTTAAGATATTGTAATGCCGTATTTCAGGATTTGAGTTGATACACCTATTCAGATAAATATGGTTCAATATAAAGCCGATAATATTGATGAATTTTAAAATTCGCTTTTAAGAAATAAAGAAAGAACTGAAAAAGGTGAACACTATAGTGAACACACCCGACTCAAATTCAGGATGGCAGGCAATCACGCTAGCATTAGAATAGTACTGAGATCATCGTTATTGGTCCTGACTGTTTTTGACGTGACGAAGTTACGTTGTACTGCTCTAGTTTCCAAAAAAGTTGAAAAATGAATTTTTTAAAAATTCATCTGCGTTTCATTGAATTGTTACTCGCTGAGGATAAGAGCTATGATTAAAAAAATAGTATGACCATAAAGGTTAATTCTTTGACTATATTAAAAAAACAGAAAAAAAAATTTAATACGGCATTGGGACGTAGTGGGAGCTGCGAAAGCAACGCAACTGAAAATTTGTTACATGGAATTATTACTCGCTGAGTATTAGTGCTAGGATTAAAAATACGATACGCCAATAAAGGCCTACTGTAACCCCTCACAACAAAATTAGACAAAAAATTTCTGACATCATGGGGACGCTGAGAGAGCCGCTCAAAGATCGATAACGGAACATTCATGCAGCGGCGTTGCATTGAATTTTTACTCAATGAGTATATAACCTACGATAAAAATTTAAAAAGGAAAATAAAGTTTTTATACATGGCTTCACGACAAAAATAAAAAAAAAAATTCCGGCGTCGTCAGGTCGTGAATATAGCTGCTTATGTAACAGAAATGTAATATCGTTGCATGGATTTATTACTCACTCAGGAGGAGTGCTACGGTAAATTTTCTTTTACGACAGCAGGGATGTGTTATTACGCTTCACAACTGAATTACAAAAAAATTCTTGTTGTCATGATTTCAGGGATGCAATCACATAATGCAGTAAAAATGCTACAGCCATGAAAAAACGTTGCATGGATTTTTAACTCTTTGACTACTGGTGCAACGGTAAATCTTAAGGAACGAAAACAAAGGTGAGGTCTTCGGGCATATGACAAAAATAAAAAAAAAATTTGACGGCGTGTCAAAAACCCTCAGGGAACCGCCTAATGTGACGCATATGCATCACTTTTGCTGGATTAATTGAAATTAGAGCACAACCAATGGAGAAGCAAAAAAAGCTAAACGAAAAGCCAACACCAACACCAACACCAACACCAACACCAACACCAACACCAACACCAACACCAACACCAACACCAACACCAACACCAACACCAACACCAACACCAACACCAATATCAACACCAACACCAACACCAACACCAACACCAACACCAACACCAACACCAACACCAACACCAACACCAACACCAACACCAACACCAACACCAACACCAACACCAACACCAACACCAACACCAACACCAACACCAACACCAACACCAACACCAACATCAATATCAACATCAACATCAACATCAACATCAACATCAACATCAACATCAACATCAACATCAACATTAACACCAACAACAACACCAACACCAACATCAACATCAACATCAACATCAACATCAACATCAACATCAACATCAACATCAACATCAACATCAACATCAACATCAACATCAACATCAACATCAACATCAACATCAACATCAACATCAACATCAACATCAACATCAACATCAACATCAACATCAACATCAACATCAACATCAACATCAACATCAACATCAACATCAACATCAACATCAACATCAACATCAACATCAACATCAACATCAACATCAACATCAACATCAACATCAACATCAACATCAACATCAACATCAACATCAACATCAACATCAACATCAACATCAACATCAACATCAACATTAACAACAACAGCAAGAAACTTCGTCACGTCAAAACCTACGGGTGTGTCCACGGCACAGCCAACTCTTTTTTTTTTCATTTTCTCTTACGTCACACAATGGTCCCAAATCGAGAAAAGACGGCCAAAACCTAATTTTTAAAGAAATTTGAAAACAATTTTTTACTTCAGATATCTATTTAAGATAGACCAAAGAAAAAACTGCGTTCTCAATTTTTTTTTTTTTAATTTTTTTAAGGATTTTTGAGGCCTTCAAAGTCTGACAATAATTCTAAAAAAAACTAGTAATATTGTAAGCCAATTTCTATTTCTTGTTGTTTTATTTGTGTAAGTTATTTATAATGTTTTATATTTTCATGTATTGGAGCAAAAATTAAGTAATCAGAAAAAAGTAAAACTTTAAAAAATATGCATAATTTTTTTTTTTTAAATACAAAGAAAATGTACATTTTTTTAAATATTTCACTCAGTTAAAATGGAAAAAACGAAAGTGTTTTCCCCTTTTTTCCTCTATAGAAAGGTATTGGTTCCTATGTGGGATATCTGATTATACTAATAAAAAAAAATTTTTTCGCCACAAAGTGCCACTGTAGTAAAATTTTAAGAAAAACTGAAATGGTGTCGGAAACTAAATAAAAATTTTTTTGAAAGCATTATTTTTGTCTTTATTTTTTGTATTGGTATTAAACCTACCTCACTTGTCGCATTATCGAAGCTAGCTGAGTAGGTATTTGTTTTCGATTTGATAATATACAAAACATATCTATAAGACCGAAAATCGTTAATTTTGTGGCAGAAAAATTAAAATGTGCAAATAACCGTTATATAAAAAAAGATTCTTATTGATTTATATAAAAACTTTTTTAATAAATATTTTGAGAGGTGCAACAAAAGCAAAAGAACAAACATCCGTTTTGTGGAACAGAATAAAGAATGGCTAAATTTTTAAGCCGCCATTTTGAATTTTTAATTTTTGACTTCAGATTCATATTCAGTGACCCCGAAAACTTTCGGGGCAGCAAAATTGTACTGCATAAAATAGTTATTATAAAAATTAGCATGTTCATGGCCGCCATTTTCAAGCCGCCATTTTGAATTTCGAATTTTTGATTTCAGATTCGTGATCAGCGACCCCAAAAATATATAAATCATCATTTTTATGCAGATTAGACAACTCCTTGAGGTTTTGGCCGTCTTTTTCCGTCATTATTTCCTTGCAATTTTCTTTTTGTTCGAACAATACAATATAAGTTTTTTCTTTAATTCTTCTGGCATGTAACCATAGATGTCTGTGTCTCCTCAAATGTATATATTAGAGTTATGTAACTGTTAAAGTCATTTTGTGCAGAATGAAATGAATTGGAAATTTTAACACTCTAACTGAATTAGTAAAAAATTGGAAATTTTGACACTCTAACTGAATTAGTCAAAAATGGGTTATCTCCTCACAATCAACCCATGATAGCAACCTTGTTAATAACGTTAAGTAGGTATTTAATTGTTAGAAGAATTGTACCTGCATAGCATTCAAAGGCTTACAAAGGCTTAAAAGTCTTCGAGCAGTTAAACTTCCGCAGCAGCCCTTAACTTCCCTTTCAAAAATAGAAGTTTTTTGGAAAATCGGTCACGTAATTTATGAACGATCCCTTAGAGCATGTTTCCACGGTACCCTGAACAACGGAATTCGGCTCTCATTCGTAATTCGAGGCTGAATTATTTTCCGAATTAACTAATTCGCCATACAACATTTGACAAGCTGAATTACCTCATTCGAAGTTGATTCAGTTCGAATTAACATTCGAATCAAGGAGAAATCGGTTTTATCTCTAATATTTATCGAAAATTAATCGAAAACAGCAATAGAAGAAAACAAATCGTCGTTGCGCATACAAAAAGGGCTATGTGTAGAATTTCGATTTTTTTTTTATTTTACCATTTAATAGCCATACGTATGCCCCATCTATTCACCAAAGAGTTTCTTGATATTCTTATTGGTTCAGAAGTAAGCAAATGTGAAAGTTAGCCAGCTATGTGAAAATAGTATTGAAATTGTTAAAAAACAAAAATGTTCTTTTCGTCTCCTGAAAAATTGTTCAAAAACACATAACCTTTTTTGTATGCCCAACGACGAAATAAAACATAAAGTCAAAGTCAGCTGTCAAAGTGAGTATTGCTTTCAGCTCTACATAGTTTCAGCTGTCAAACTGATTAAGATTAAGATTAAGATAAAGATAAAGATAAAGATAAAGATTAAGATTAAGATTAAGATTAAGATTAACATTAAGATTTCTTTGTGGGAACAGGCTATTTCACATTCTTAATTCGCAAGTCAAAATACTTGATTCAGAGTGCCGTGGAAACATGCTACCTACACAAAAAAATTCGCAAAAAAACTACTCAGTAGATTTGCTTGAAATGTTCACAGTATGCTTCCAATACTATGTTAGTTCATATAATTCAAAAAAATTTTTTTTAAAGGTAAAAGGTGGTCTTAAAAAAATCGATGCTATCTAAGCGTTAAACATCCTTGTACCTTGTTAGCTACAAAAATCGAAACGTTTAAGTCAAAAAAAAAAAGTTTTTCAAACTTAAATGCAAACGTATGACATAAGACACACACACACATACACATACACGTAATTTTCACATACATACACGTACATAGCTTAAATAAATGACATTTCAAAAATATCAAGCATCTCAACTCAACTTAACTCAAACAGCAGAGCGCAACAATCAACGGAGTGAAGCAGCAACTTTTTGCTGTTGCTGGCTGCTGCTATCCTCGCTAGCAGCACATTGATATTGCTGTAAATTGTTGTTGTTGTTGTTGTTGTTGTTGTTGTTGTTGTTGTTGTTGTGTTTGTTGTTGTTGTTGTTGATGGAGTGTTGTTGCTTTCCTTGCTGCCATGACTGTCCATAGCCGTGGCGCTGGAGTTTGCCACGATCGTTACGCTTTGATATGTGAGCTTATCACACATGCACTCACACAACTTCACACAACCACACAAATACAACGCACAAACGCAAAATATGCACACACACACACACACACCTACACATAAACAAACACACACAGCATGGTACTTACACCAATACATTGTGACGAGTATCCTTCATGCTATAATAAACAACAGGAACATGCATGACTCTGGGTTGATGTTATAAAAGCGTCAATCGCCTAAATGGGTGGGTGTGGGTGTGAGATGGCAGGACAGAGCACTTTGAATAGGTAGCTTCGTTTGCTATTCTTGTTGTTGTTGTCAGAGCAGAGTTTCAAGCTATTTTGTTTTGATGTTGCTAGGTGTTCAACTGCTGCATGTCCACCCATTTGTTGTTGTTTTGTCCTGCTGGTGCTTCTGCTGCTGCTGCTGCTGTTGTTCTATCTGCTGTTCTATAGTTGATGTTCCTTTAGTTATACACCCACAACAACAAAATGAGTTTCTATAAGTATTTGTGTCGTTGTGTGTGTGTGTGTCGCTTAGTGTGCTCTTATCTTTGTATGTATTTATGTGTTTTAGCCATGTTCGTTTGACATCTGCTTTTGTTCAACTCAACATTTGAATAGTTTAAATCGCGTGCCAGGCTTTTGGATGCTTGCAACATAGTTGTTGTTGTTCATTGTTATGATTGTTGTTGCTTTAACAAGATGTCCTTGTTGTAGTTGTTATTAGGCAGTTTTGATTTGTATTGTATTTTTTTTTTACAAAATCTTCTCAAGTCTTCGCTACTGTTCTGTTGACATTTTTCGAATATATGTACTTAGTTACTAGTTAGTTATATACCCGGTTTTACTCGGGTATTTTTTTTTCACATTGACATCATCTAAGTTTTGACTTGAAGGAAATAGAGGCAATAAGAGGGAATGGAATTTATGTAAATATTAAAAGAAATTAGTTTCCCAAAATTTCGAATTCGAATCAATCAATTTCGAAATTGAATTGAAAAATTCGATTTCTTGATTAAATGTGTACAATTAGAAAATGTAAATAAAAATAAATATAGATACATACCTATAAACAAAATACATATAAAAAATGTACCTAGTCTGGATTTGAACCAGAGATAGTGGCAGATCTAGGATTCACTAGGTGGGGAGGGGGCTAAGCTAACAGTTTCGCAGCCCAAGGGGGAATAAAATAGCTTTAAGCGCTTTTTTTCATTTTTTCCATACTTACAATAAATTCTCCAAGGTAGGGGGCTAAGGTCTTTTCAGCCCATATGATCTTCCTCTGACCGGGGATAATATTGTGCGCCAGAACACTTATAAGCAAATGAGCACTTAGCACACTCAGATCAATTTTTGCCAATTCAAATCTTCTAAGTTTAGTTTCTGGAGGTGTTTCTAAAAATTTGATGTGTTTTGTAGAAAAACTTTTTTAAAAAATTCAAAAAGTATTTTTGGTAGAAAATATTCGAAATAAGCAAAAACCACAAAAATTCCCGCTTAAAATGATCAGTATATTAATTCCATTGTCTGTTAGGATGGATTTCCATTCCAAAGGGTTTTTTATGTAAAATTTTATTTGTTAAGAATACTACACTGGCGAGCAATGAAACTGACTCACTTTACTTTTTTTTTTTTTCATTTAAAGCTATTTTCTTTGTTTTCCCTTCCTATAAAAAATATCTGAGTACACCACTTAAAAGACCGGGATATTTTGTGTTTGAAGATACAATCTTTTGTATTCTGGGACCAGTGGTCAACTTTATATCAAGTAAAACAAAGCCATCTTCAAGCTATCCACGGTGGATGGAGCTACATTTCTGGCCCGTACTCTTATTTTTACCTCGTCCCACATATGTTTGATTGGGTTCAGGACCGAGCTTCGAGCGGGACACTCCATTAACTCAGTGGTGGCTTTAGCAAGAAAGCGACGCACCGATGTTGTCGCGTTGGAGCGAGAATTGGCAAGGCACAACATGCGATTGCAGGATTTCGCGGATATAGCGTTCATTCCTCTGCCTCCAACATGTATAAAAAGCAGACCTGATTATTCGTTATATGATATTCCAGCCCACATCATACAAGATGCTCCTCCGTACGCCACTGTTCTTCTTATACAACATTGTGCATAACGCTCACCTGGTCTCCTATAGACGCGTTCTCTTCTATCGCTGCCATATACGCACATTCTGGACTCATCTAAGAAGAGAACTGAACTGGGGGGGCAAGGGTATGTATTGGTTTGCACGTATATGAAAATGATGATATGAAAATGTAGAATATATACATAGGAAATAAAAACATATAGAATTTTTCCAGTCCAGGGAGGGCAAGTGCCCCCCATTCTTTCCCCTGTGGACGCCCTTGATAGTTTATGAAGTTTTGTGTTAAATTGAATGTAAGCTATCGATCAAGAAATCATAAATTTAATACTGAATTTAATATTGAAGATTTAAAAATAGGAAAAAGTCGCAGGAGGTTAAACCTGGAGATTATGGTGGATGATGTAGCACTTGTAGCCCAATTTATGGATTTTTGCCAAGGCGACTATGGCGACTTTTTGCTTCGAATAAATGTCAAATCTGTTCAACAGTTGTGAATAATATTCGCCGGAGATCGTTTTATCCTTTTCATGATAATCGATGAGAATGACTCCACACTAGCCATGGAATAGTGCAGGATTTTTCGATTTCGATACGCTGGGACCTTTTATTTTTTGAGGTTTGATAAAAAAATGCATGACAAAAAAATTGGAGAGATGGGAAGGGGTAAATTGCGTCGCATCAAGGTCAAAGTTGAAAAATTTACGAGATTTTCAGACAAATTTATATGACTAACCCTCATTAGTTTTTTATCCCCAACATTTTTTTCAAATATACTTACCCCTCTTTCTCCACCCCTTTGGGGGGTTTCCATACAAAAGTGTCGTTTTTATGAAATTTACTCCCAAGCCTCCCACTACTACCAGATTGCCCCTAGAGGATTCATGTTTATGCCCAACCCCATTTATTTGTAACTAGCAAAATTTCTTCTAAGGAAACTAACCCCCTATCTCCACCCCTTAAGGGGTCCCCTATACAAAATTGACTTTCTTGACGGAATTTCAAGGTTTCCAGTGTGTCCTTAAATAAATAAAAAATAAATAACTGGCCATTTCAGCCCTTGAAAGGACTTTGACCTAGCTTCTTATGATCAATTGTGCTGTGCGTGTTATTAAGTTTGTACACAATTGACCGAGAAATGGACCAACAGGCTTAACGCCGACTCCGTTCTTATTCTCAAGAAGCTTTACATGACATTTTGATTACTCTCTGAGGTTTGCCATTGTCTGCAGAGAAGTGGCGGCCGTACAGAAAAATTATTTTAATTCAAATAATTTTCTGTCGCTGCTGGGGTTCGAACCTGGGTCTCCAGGTTCGTTGACATAGCGGCCACGCACTTTAACCAACTACGCCACGGACGCCACACGTAGTTGTCCTAAGAGAATTTATTTGTATCACCGACCCCCATTTATTTATTCTCACCAACATTTCTTTTGAATATACTAACCCCCTATATCCATCCCTTAAGGGGCCCCCTATACAAAATTGACTTTTTTATAGAATTTTGGTCTGTCTAACCCTCAACCTTGCTTGTACCGCCTTGCTACTAAATGGTTGGATGTTATTACCAAAGAGGTGGAGAAAGGGGTAAGTATATTTGGAAAAAATGTTGGGGATAAAAAACTAATGAGGGTTAGTTATACAAACCACTGCCCTATCGACAACTCCTAAGCATCTGCAGGCTGATTTGTCTGAAAATCTAGTAAATTTTTCAACGTTGACCTTGATGCGACGCCATTTACCACCTCTCATCCCTCTAATTTTTTGGTTCATGTATTTTTTTTATTAAACCTCAAAAAATAAAAGGTCCCAGCGTATCGAAAGACCAGTATTAAGAATCTCCATATGTCACAATTCCAAAGCTACTCCACATGCATCACAAAAAACTGTCGCGACGACCTTGTTAGCCGAAAAATCCATCTTGGCCTTCTTTGGTTCACGTTCACCTGGAGAAGTCCAATGCTTTGACTAATCCTTGATTCCTGATGTATTGTGATGTGTCCATGTTTCGTCTACGTTGAGGAAAGGGCATAAAAACGCCTTCGTATTGCGGTTGAACATCTCCAAACACGCCTTTGAAGTAGGCTGCGCCTATGATCGAGTGTGATGAATCGCAGAACCCATTGTGCGAATAGTTTATTTTTGTCCTAATATTCATCGTAAATGTGATTCATGTACCTGCTCAGTTGAGATGTTTATATCCTCATCCACCTCAAGCACTTTAATTTTTCGATCGTATAATATTCAATGAATTTTAATCCGTGGCGAATCTACATACGGACTGAAAGGGCTATAGCCCCTCTCTTGGAGAATTTGTCGTATGGAAAAAAATGAAAATATGCCCTCAAATCCGTTTCATCCCCCCTTGGACTTCAAAACTGTTATCTTAACTCCCCATATCTGGCGAATCCTAGATCCGCCACTGGATTCAATGGATTTTATCGACGATTTCTGTCGTGACGACCTCTTTTAGGGGACCTGAACGTTCAGAGCCACTTATGCTGGTACGACTACAACGAAATTCACTTTTTCCATTTTCGTCGAAATTGGCGACGTTTTCTGCTTTTAACGGCTGTCAAACATAAATTAAATGACGCAGCTTGCTCAAAATTTAACAAAGGTCTATTAACAGATGGTAGTTGTCAGGACCAATGTTACATTGAAAGTTAATAAGCGGGAAAAATTGCCTTCGTATTTCGACCAGACAAATTATACAGAGGAATTGTTTTTTCAAGAGACTCTCGAACACAATATCTCCGCAAGCATATTCCAATTTTCCAACAGCATATTTCCGCAATTCATTTTTCCAACTTATGTTTGAAATTGTAGGTCATTGAAATAGAAATCCTGAATTTCTAGAGAAAAACTGGGGGCACAATATTATTAAAAAAAATATTCGTTTTTTTTAAAAAGATTTATTTTAATTTTGTCCGATTTTACTCCTAACCAATTTAAGAAAATAAATGAAAATGTTGATTGAATTCACCTTAGAATTTGAGAAATTTCAAAATTGTTTTTCAAAAACCAATAAACTTTTTTTCTTTGAGTGTACAACACTCAAATATATGTCTACTTATTGTAAAAGCTATAAAGAGCTTTCAAATCTACGTTAGATGGCAATAATATTCAAAAATCTCTGAAATGACCTCAAACAATGCCAATGTTGACCATCACTTAAGCAATGCGTGCCATTAAAGTTTTCCTCAACCGAGCAGGCGAAGGCACAGGAGCAGGACAGGCCAGGCGGAAGTAGAAGAGCCGAAATGTAACCATCAAGAAAACTCACGCCCATTGGTTTTGGCTTTGTTTGTTGTGCGACACGTAAAACTTATGCAGTACTTGACAGTAACAACGACAGGACACAAAACAACAACAACAACGACAATAAAAACAAAAAACAATACCGAAACATATAAAAACAAAAACAAAAACAAAACAAAAAAAAAAACAAAAGAAACTCAAACACTTCACAGCTTAACACCCACGAATGCAATATTTCTACAACATAAACTCAGGCATTGTATGTGAGAGCGACCCAACAACCCTCTCTACTCCCTCCCACTTTTCAACCTTAACACAAAAAGCAGCAACAATGTGCGAGCACGAGGCGCGTACAAAACGAAGTAAAAACGATGGCGCACATACAAGAGACAAATACTGACAGCAGACGTAGCAGTGAAATGTAAAAAAAAAAAAAAATAAAAAAGAAATATAACAACGAGCATGATAACCGCCAAAGGAACAGAAACAGCCATTGCAGGGAGCCAAGCCAAGTGCTCCGTATGGCAAGCAGAGCACGTTTAAAGCTGAGCCCTAAAAACAGAAAAAAGGAGCTTTTCTTTTTTTTTTGTCTCTGGCAGGTTTTGATCTTTGGCTTATTACCATGTCAGCAATGAGAGCCAGCCTCCTACCAGCGGCAAGAGAGCCAAACAAGCAACGCAAAAAAAGCCCCACAACAAAATACAACAAAAAAAAAAAAAAAAAAAACAAAAAGAAACAAATCCAACAAAAATACTTGTGCGCCCAACATGCTAATGTGCCAAAGGGGCGGATTTTTTCCATGCGTGCTCTTGAGTCAACGGCTGACAGCTACTATTTGACATTTTACCTTGTCGTACAACAACAACAAAGCAGACGAAAGAGCAAAATGTCACTCAGAAAATGCGATTGGTTCGACAAACACCCCACATGCGACGAAACACAAACACACAAGCACACTCCATTGAGCGCCAAGAGTTGCTTAGCAACGCCCTCTCTAGTCAATTGTTAAGCGACTCTCACGACTGTCGCTGACGTTGTTGGCGCGCAACAAAAACCAACAACAAACGCAAAATGTCATCAACAGACTCCATTGCGATTTTGTAGTTGTTGTTGTTGTTGTTGTTGTTGTTGTTGTTGTTGTTGTTGTTGTTGGGCACAGGTTTTTATGTTTTTTTTATGATGCTGTTGTTGTTGTTGCTCTTGAGGTGAGCCTGCAATGCACCACCCCATTAGGCAGTAAGACTACAGGTGCGCTCTTTCTAACAACAGCTCGAAAAGCAGCAGCTGTGAGCACTATGGCTGCATATTTGAAAAAGGGGAAATCATCGATGAAAACGTGCTCACTTGCACTACTGCTGGGTGAGGCAAATAGTGTTAGAGCAAGCGAGATGATGATAGCTAGAGAGCGTTTAACTTGCTGAGCGTGCGATAGAGTCTTAGAACCGGTTCTGCACAACATCCAATGGCTTGGCTCTCCAGGCGACTCTTTTATACCTGCTGCTGCTGCTGGTGCTGGTGTGGCTGCTGCAACCGTGTGGTCGCATGTGCGCCGTTTCAGTTAATGTTCGACGTTCGCGCGATACGTTCGTTCGTAACGGATGGCGATTCAAAAATTGTAATTTTAGCTGAAAAATAACGCATTTTTAAACACAAGGAATAAATTCATTCAAGCGAAATTTTTTGTAGCCCAATTGCGACAAACAAAAAAAAAAAAGAAGGATATTTGAGACAGAAAAAACTGTCAACAGTTTGAAATTATTTACAGTGGCGTGAAAAACAACCGCATATTTTGGATTAAATTGCTTTTGCTTGAAGTTGGAGTGTTGCCGGTAGAGGCGCCTACAAATCGACAGCAGCAACAGTGCTATAATCAACACAATGGTAATGTTAATAACAACAATAACAAGAAAAACAACAGCGGCTGCAAGTTCCCGTTAAAAGTGCGCCACAAGTGAAAGTGCAAGTGTTGCCAACTACTGCAAACAGTAGCCGAAAAACAGGCGGCGAGTCTTAAGCCACCCTGTCGACCGAACAAACGACCCCAACACATTAACAACAACGTGTCATTAACCCTTGCCTACCCGCCGCCGCCGCCGCTGCTACCAACACTGCTAATTAACTTCATTATAGCACATTTTTAAAAATTGTTGCGTGTGCGCGCGCCTTGCTCTTAAATTTTATAAACGAACAGCTCGTTCTCAATCCCCCCAACCCCCCACCCAGTCAAAAATAATAATAACAACAACAATAACTTCTGTGTGTGTGTGTGTAAATTAAAAAAAAAACCAGTGCAAGTGTCAGAAAAGTTAAGTTAGATCGTGACGAAAGAAAGAAAAAAAAAGTTGTCTACACATAAAAAAAGTTTTACGCCATAAAAGTGCAAAAAGAAAAAAAATAAAAAAATTATAACCATCGCGATTTTGTGTAAAAGTCTGACAACAAAATTCTTACCGAAGCCTCAAAAGCGCCCCTTAGGGCTGTCGCGCTGGCGTCATTTTTGGGCGACGGTTTCGCCGCCCTCGGTAACAGCAGCAGAGCGCCGCCGGTTAAGGATCTAATGGCGTTCGGCTCGGTGTTGCATAATAATCAGCATAATATAGGTAAAGATCAGCCAGTAATATACAAATTGTCATATATATATTATAATTGCGTGTGTGTGTGTGTGTTTGTGTGTGTTTTGTTGTTTACACGTGTCTATGTTTTGCGGCTTCCTTCGATGCGGGCCAGGTCGTCCAAGCAACTATTGCAAAAAAAGAAACGACAAAAAACTTAAACGGCATCAGTTAAACGCCCTCCCTCTCATTACGCCCCCATACAACTCCTTCAACCTTACCCGCCGCCAGACAAGCGGAAATGCCAAGTTGACAGAGCAAAGTTTTAAGCTGTCACTGCAATGAATGCCAAAAATAACTCAAACGTCCTTGTTGCCGCCGTGTTTGTTTTGTGTTGTAATTGTCGTAACTTTTACACTCTTAGACCGCTCCCGTCTGCTACAGTTTGTGTGTGTGTGTTTTTGCCTGAATTTATTTCATCAAAATTTTCAGTAGTTTTGTAATAGTTTTGCAAAAGTTGTACCGCCGTGCTTAAAAGCTCACCTGCAGCGTTTTGATTTTTTCCACAATTTTCTTTTTTTCAGTTTAATTTTTCCCCCTCAACAAGTGTTTCTTACAATCGGTCCAAAGAAAATTTCAAATTCAATTTCTCAAATATTTTTTACTGCAAAACACAAACTACAACATTTTGACATTTGCACAATTTGTGCAATTTGACAGTTGTCGTTATTGTAGTTGTTGTTGTTGTTATCGCCGCTTTAGTTGTTTTTGTTGTTACTATTTGCTTCTGACAGCCTTTGTGTTGTAGCAAAAACTCAAACTGCCGTCGGCAAAGTTTTGACAGTCGTTTTATTGTTGTTATTATTGCAGCAGCGCAAATATACAGGAGCGGCATGAATTCAGCATTGAATGAAACTAGAGTTGCCATATCTTTTGTTTTTGTTTTCGTGTTTTAATAAATTTGAAATTGAATTTAAAATCGCCAAAGAAACTTCTTCTCATTCACCGAATAAAATAACTAAAAGAGATGAAATTGAAAACTTGAGCCTTGATTTGATTTGTATTAATCCAGAAGAAACAGAATAAAGGGTGTTTTTTATTCACTGTTGTTTTATTTTTGACATAAAACACATAAAAACAAACCAAATGATCAATCTTTTGGCTGTATTTTGAAATTTGCGACATGAAATCATTGTTTGAAAATTATTTCCTTTGACGAACGACATTTGGTCGAACCCAATTTTTCGTTAATTTTTCTGGCATTTCTGGTCGAATTCCTTTGATAACTGCTCAATTGTTGTCGACTTATTCGCATAACCGAAGGAATCGAAAGGTCCAGAACGTGATAAAATTCTAAATTCTACCAAAATTCAACCCAACGCCTCTTGCAGCAAATTGAATGTTTCGGTGGCTGTATGGCTCGTTGCGCCGTCTTGCTGGAACCAGTGAGCATCGAGATCTTGTGTGGCAACGTTTGGTAGCAATTAGCCCTCAATCATTTTCATTGTCAATCAATCACGATGCATTGATCATCAAGTTGACAAATTCGGATATTCGGTGGTACTGTGGTTTAAAGCACCGATGGTATCTTCCGTTCGAACTTTCTGTGGTCCCACACAAGTAGTCTATACGGGCAGATTACACGGGCTTGTTGAGTAGAGAATATCTGAAATAAAAATTTTCACCAATTGCATGAATACTTCCTACAGTTGGCGGCTTCGACTACCATCCCAGAGGCCTGGGGTTCGAATCCCGGTCAGAAAAATTCCTCCGCCCAGGGAAATTCCGGCCAATTGACTGGGGACAAGGCCAAACATTTGCTTCAGATTCAAATTCACATATTTTTAAGGCTGTCTAGCACGCTTAGAATATCCTACAGATGTTTCACTTGATTTTCCATTCTTTCCTACTAACCTATCATCTGATTTGGAACCAGGAGGGCAGGATTGGCTTTATAGATCAAAGCCAAAAACAAAAAAAAAAAAAAAAAATAAATAAAAAAAGGAGGTAGGGTCATTATAATATATACATATATTAGAGTGGTTCACATTTAAAAAATGTTAAAATACGTCAGTGCTCTTTAAGTATTGGCACTCACAAAGAATGGCGGAATCAATACAAAATAAGCCAGGATAGCCAACATATTTAAATGTTAATCTGCATGATTTTGTAACAATCAACACTAGATTGTTTTTTAAAAACCTGAATGTTTCTACTGAGTTTTTAAAACTTCACTCTGATGCGTGTCTTAATAACAGCTCATTTGTTAGTGATCTTCAAATGGTCACTCAGCTCAATCTTATTAACGATTCTGCAGAGAGAAGTGTAGCGTAAATAACTAAATTTAATAATTTTATTTGTTTTTTTTTTCATGTTATGGTCCAAAAATTATGCAGTAAGTTATATCGCAAGAGACCTTAAGCTCCGCACAAAAATACAAAATTACAAACATAATGTCACTGGAACAAAATAAGAAAAAAATGTTAAATGAAAATACGATAATTTTGACGAAGGAGTTAAATTGCATGTTCAAAGCTCCGCCAAAAAATATCAGATACATATTTTAAAAAAAAAAAAAAATGAAAATAGCTTGTGTTTCGGTTTGGACAACATAGTATTCAATATGGTCTAAGTCGTAAATAGCTCCAAAATGACCTTTAAACGATTTTAGCAATATCTAGAGGTCAATTTTTTTTGGGTCTTAAGGCATTTTTGTTCTCATTAGGAATGGAACTTTCGGAAAATGGACGCGCACAGAAGAAAAAAAACCCATAATTTTCCTCATATATTTTTGAACTGGTCTAATATATGTTATGTGTATATTATAAGGCCAATATTCTTATTTTTGAAGCGAAGCTTTTTACTCCTCGTTTTGTGATTTGCTTGAGTGAAATCTCAAAAACGACACTTTTTTCCGACATCTTTTTTTCTTAGAATTGATTTTGCTTTTGCTTGCGACTATTACAACATGAAAATTGAAAATGTAAAATCAAATATGATCATTCCTTCAGCGTGGGGATTGAACTCATCTCCCATCGATTGATGGTTCTTTACGCTAACTACTAAACCAAAATGGTTTACCATTAAACCCCTCGTTACACGATATCGCTGATTCAATATTAAGTATTAACTGCTATGTTGCAGCAGATCAGAATAATCTATTAAAAGGATTCATCTTAGCTATTCTTCATATCGTAAAATATCTATTCAAAGGATTAGGATTGTGGATAAAGGATTCTGTTTTGGCTTTCCGAACAACAAAAGTAGCAAACAAAATTATCAAATCTATGAAACTGCGAAAACTTCTCTCGTGTGTCCAACGACGGCACCTTTCTGGTTTAAGCCAGAAATGAGCCTTGTCCAAAAATATGATTTTTTGTTGAAAATCAGGATCATTTTCTAGCATCACCTCGAAGTGAAGAGGATGATCTTTGCATGATGAAATTTCATTATTTGCAACATACAAAAATTGCGTCGATCTCTCAAAACAGACGTCCCTATATCCCTATATCCCTATTAAAAAACTAAATAGATGAGTGAAAATTTGAAATTTTCCAAAACATCAATTTTGTTTTAAACCTTGTACTGGCCAGGTTTCAATGGTTATTCACTTAAATAAGATTTAAACCACGTGATTATATCATGATGGCTTGAAAAGTGCAACATAGTTCATTTTCGAAAAAAGTAAACTTGCAACATTTGTGAGCTTAAATATTGATATGTTAGGCATTCGGAATTTACGCCCGATGAACTTACGCCCGAAAAAAAAATGGCAAAACAGCCCGATTTTCCGTAGCATCGAATTTGAAATTGTAATTGATGCCGAAAGAAGAAAATTACGACCGTATGGTTTGGAAATGAAATCCGAAAAAATATTGCTCTGTGAAAATATCTGCAAAGATTTCCTTCACTTTATTAGTTTTTTATGTTATTCTATGAACAAGGGGTCCATGGGCATTACGTCCGAATAAGGTTTAAATGGTGTTTTATTTGAATAATAAAATTATTTTCCCTATACGGAATGTTCTTTTTCAAAAAAAAAATAAATAACTGGCCATTTCAGCCCTTGAAAGGACTTTGACCTAGCTTCTTATGATCAATTGTGTTGTGCGTGTTATTAAGTTTGTTCACAATTGACAGAAACTGGACCTACATGTTTAACGCCGACTCCGAACGGCGATGAACAGAATTTTCTTGTTCTCAAGAAGCTTTACATGGCATTTTGAATACTCTCTGAGGTTTGCCATTGTCTGCAGAGAGGTGGCGGCCGTACAGAAAAATTATTTTAATTCAAATAATTTTCTGTCGCTGCTGGGGTTCGAACCTGGGTCTCCAGGTTCGTTGACAAAGCGGCCACGCACTTTAACCAACTACGCCACGGACGCCATCTTTTTGGGCGTTTTTCCATATTTTAATTGGTAAGAATTGCCGATTTTTTTTTTTAGTTTTTAAATATTTGGAAAAAATATCCGAAATTTCTTTGCATAAAAATCCGAAAAAATGACATTATCGCCCAAAATTTTAAGTACTTCTTCCTAGAAATAAAGGCACGATTTTGTTTGGAAAATTAGGGCGTAATTTTTTTTTTTTTTTATCCCATCTCACAAATACTTTATAGAGATTTTACGGTTGCACATAAATGCAATTCGGGGGATGCCAAAATTATTTCAGATAAAAAAACGATATGTATATCAAACGAAACGCCATAATTTTGATTTAAAAACAATTTTTGGAGCTCTTCACTTCGTTTTAAAGCTGAGTGCAAAAGCTAACAAGAATTTCAAACGGAATTTAAAATCTCCGAAAAATACAATTTTGGCAGTCCATCTAGCTAATATCTCGAAAATCGACCCCCAAAAAAATGGGCCCAGCTATTGAACAGCTAAAACACATTAATTAAAAATTGATGTAAAAACATACATAAGTTTTTAAGAACATAAGAATTTAAGAATTAAACTTTTAACTATAGGGTGATTTATGGTCGATTTTAGCATCTTTGAAAGCTGCAGCCCTCGCATCAGGATCTATTTGGCGACGGATGCTTAAATTTTATTTGAAATTTTATCTGAACGTTGACAAGAATGACAAAAATATCAATTAAACTCAAAAGAAACGCTTTGAAATAATTCTAAACATAATTTGAAATCATATAAATGACAATTTTATGCTTGCACGATGTCTGAAAATCTGTTCAGTATGTAGGTGGGTAGTGACACCATCATGACATGATGCGAATTATTTTTTCCCATTTCGCAATATTGTTCGATTGCTGGTCTAATTGTGAAAAATATATGGAGTGTTCTTTATCAAATGGGCCACTCCCTAAACGTTTAAATTTTTGAGATAAAAAATTCCACGACGGCTTAAAATTTTCCTTGAAATCTTTTTTTTTTTGCCGCCGCACAGTGTTTTGTTTGGCCTATTTAGATGGAGATAAATCTGTAACTCAGGTTGTAGGGCACGAAATTATTTCAAATTTTGGACATAAGCTTTTGACCATATCTTCCTTACATGTAAATTTCAAACCGATAGTCCTTGTGGAACCAAAGTTACAAAAATTTGTATGGGAAAAGTAGCCTTTTCGCTTCCCTACATAACGATTTCCCCAGTTTCTTTAAAATGGCATAACACCTGAACGAAGAGTTCCACAGAAAACGTATACCACTTTTTGAAAACAATACATTAAGTTTATTAGTTTCTTAGTACACCTAAAAATAATTTATCCATTATTTATGCATGTTTATCTCAAAATTTAAAAAAATATAGATTTTTTATCTAAATTTCTTTCTATTTTATTATAAAATGGAAAATCTTAAAGTGTCTGTACTTTGTCTAGGTCTTGAAATTTTTACTAACATAAGCTTATTATGTCTGTTCGTAAAATCAAAAGTGATTAGGTTGTTCATGAAGGTACATCATATATATTTTAAATTTTTTTGTGTAGTACCAAATTGCAACCTCTATGGCCGTCTCACATAGGGGTATTTCATCGGTTTAGGCGGCCAACATTATTTTATTGGGACAGAAAACAGTTGTTTCCAAAATTAAACAGTTTCTAATCATGTATGTTTTTCGATTTTTGATATCTTTAACCCTGTACGACTATTGGGTCATATTGACCCACCCAATTATGCAACAATATTATTCATTTTTGTTTGTTTACTGATTTTTTTTATCCTTAACCCTGTGTGAACAATGGGTCATATATGACCAACCTATTTTTTTTTTAAATAAATCTTAAACTATTTTTTGTATAGCAGAAGTCATGTCTGTTTTCAGTTTTTTACTTTTCTTAACCTTCTATCGGTCTTGGGTCATATATGACCCAAGTGATACTTGTTTTTAGTGTCTTTCTATTTTTTGAAAAAAAAAATTATTTAGATGCTTTGAAATTCGCAAAAATGCTTGTTTTTAACTGTTAAATTAAAATAAATTGCTAGTATGTTATATTCTAAGTAAGTAAGCAAGTAAGATATTAAATCGAAGGTACTATAGCAAACTTACCTGACTCTTGAGATTCCAAGAACAATATGTAATGTAACAATGTTTAAAGAAATAATTGAATTTTATAACGTTTAATAAAAAAACACAAATAAAAACGTTCGTTTTTTCAAGTGTAGGGTTCGAAAAGTGTAAGGGTAAGGAAGAAATACTACTAACTCTGTTAAGTAAGCATATATTTGACGTCTACTTTTGAATTCGATTCGATTATAGCTTCTGTCGTTTCTAAGATATAGCGCAAAATGTGTTTAACTTGTATGGGAGCTACCACACCCACTTGTCCGATTGAGCTTTAATTTTGAGGATTCTTTAGAAATTACATAACAGACGTCTTCTATTGATTTCGATATTGTAACTTATTTTGTTTCTAAGATATAGCGTAAAATTGTTTTACTTTGTATGGGAGCTGCCACGCCCACTTGTCTAAAGTTTCTTAAATACTTTTTTTTGTTCTTTTCTAAACCTTAAACATCGACAACTATTAAAAAAATCTTAAAAAATAATCTCCGTCTAACTTGTATGAAACCAAACACTGTGCGCCGTTTGGCTCTCTTAAAATTTTTTATAATTTAGAGGTGTTTAGGCCTTTTTGTTTATGGAAAAGGACAAAGATGTTTATACAAAAAGAGAAAACATTAAAAAATAGGCTTAGATTAGTTCTTGTTCCTTACCTAAAATCATTTTGTAAAGTGTAAATTTTTCAAAAAAATTAACTTTTATCAGCAAAAGTAGGTCCAAAAAAATATTTAATGTTCAAACTTAAACGATTTGTTATTAAAAAATAAGGCACTTTAGGGAAAAATTTTATAAAACAAAAAGTGCTTAGAATTTGTCAATATATAATTATAAATGAAAAAAAAAACATTTTACAAACAAACAAAAATATCAGAATTTTTTTTTTTTTTTTTTGCGTACAACTCCATGATTTATCAAAAGTGAACATTCAATGAGATGTTTCTTCGACATCATATACATTGGCGCTGTCATCTACATAGACGTCAGAACTGTCAGTGTTCAGTAGAAGGGCTTGTTCAGTAGGTGGACAGAGGGTAGGTGGACATCCTTCCCTACACTAAGGGAAAAAAATATTAAATTTTTCCAAAAACTTTTTTAATCTATCCAAAAAGTGAGTCATTTTTGCACCAATAACGCATTTACTTAAATCGACTATGTAAATATTTAAAATTTATTTAAATTCTTTTTTAATTACATAAAATATTAAAATATTTAAAATAAAATTAATAAAAAAAATAAATAAAATTATGCACGAATATAGTTAAATATCTTTCAAATATTTACTATTTGAAAATAAAACTATCGCATTTAAGGAAAATTTATATAAAAATATTGAAATTGAAAATCAATTTATTTGAATATTTCCCACGAGCTGCGTCCATCAAATGCCATTTGGAGATATATTTTATTTTCTTTTTTCGTTCTCTAATTTATTTTATCTCTAATTTTTGACAGTTGGTGCAATATTATGGCATCAAATGTCAAAAATAGTATAAACTATAAAAAGAAAAATAGAGAATAAGAAGTTAATTATGCAGGTAAATTACAACCGGTCCAAGAAATTCTTGAGAAAATACCGAGTTGTCACTCCACTCTACATGATTTCATCATGCATCGCACTCACCATAGCACTCACAAATCATATTTGCCAAACATCCAGGCTATATTACGCTTGCAACATTAACTAAATGAGAACTATAAGAAACCTGCAACTGCAAGAAATAAACTGCAGGAACAGAGTGCGATGCTGTTGCTGCTTGTCGGAATATATGTGTACGTGTGCGATGCTGTTGCTGCTTGCTTGCATGGAATATGTGTGTACGTGTGTGGTATAGATAAAATTCAAATACGGGGGAAAAAACGAGTTGTAAGGATAACATTTGATTTATCCACGTAAATATTTAAATAAAATTTATACTCAGGCGTGGATAATGCTAATATGCGTTATTTCCCTTAGTGTACTATTTAATTTTGATACCGGAATTGGCGGTCAGATATTTTCCATACAAATCGATACACTTTATCCATTGAATGCTAAGACTGAGAAATGTTTCACCATCAATGTAGAAAAAATATTGTTTCAATAAAACTAATTAAATTAAATTAAATTTAATGTAATTCTTCAGCTAAAGCGTGTTTTTTTTAGGGGTTTGTTTTTCGAATAGAGATAAAACTGGCATTTTGTGGTCAAATCTGGCAACTTTAATGTCATTTATGTTCAGTTTGGTTTGCCATTTCATCATGAACAGGTTGACAAAAGAACAACGCTTGCAAATCGTGCAAACTTATTTCGAAAATAATGGTTCAGTTCGCGAAGTTTACCGCAAGCTCCGTCCATTTTATGGTCGACATAATCGTCCATCAGAGCAATTAATTCGGTTAACCATGGGTCGTTTTCGCACTACGTTTACTCTATGTGATAATACGCATCCGCAGAGACGTCGAACAGTGCGCACCGAAGAAACAATTGCCGCTGTAGAGCAAAATGTTGAAGAGGACCCGAATGAATCGATTCGCCACCGTGCACAGCAATAGAGCCATGATAACCGACTATTTTGTTCCCGAATTGGATGGCATGAATGTGGATGAGTTGTGGTTCCAACAAGACGGCACTACATGCCACACAGCGCACGTCACAATCGATTTATTGAAGGAAACATTCGATGAGCGCATAATTTCGCGGAATGGACCTGTCAATTGGCCACCAAGATCGTGTGATTTGACACCATTGGATTATTTTCTTTGGGGATATGTGAAGTCGCTCGTCTACGCCAACAAACCAGAAACGTTAGGGGACTTGAAGGCCAACATTCGTGGCGTTATTGCCGACATACGGCCCCATATGCTCGAAAAAGTGGTTGAAAATTGGACCTGTAGAATTGGCTTTATTCGAGCCAGCCGCGGCGGCCACATGTCCGAAATCATATTTAAACATTAATGGCATAAAATTATCCTTCCAATAAAGCCAAATTGATGGACATTAAAACGATTTTCTTGTGTTTTATTTCAATTCGAAGTTCTATACCGCTAAAAAGAACACCCTTTATTTATCATATCTATTATTTTTAAAAAACTTTAATCTTAATATCTGTATACGGCCTTTTCATTATTTATATTGACAAATTTTTGAACTTTAGGCCAAGCATGTTGACAACAAGACAACATGAAGAACAAAGAAGGCAACAACCAACAACAACAACAACGGCTCTGTATAGAGCAAATCACACAGCTTGACTATACAGTCTGTTTCATTGGCCGCTACACCAACTCATCAGTAGCCTTTGTATGACTTTACACTGTGATCCACTCAAGCTACTTAGGTTCTACTTATCCTGCCAATATGCCGAAAAAGTTACCCGGAATTTATTTTTGGCAGAGAACGCTTGAATTTTGTAACTGAGTTCTTATCTACTTTTGATGCAAACTGTACCAAGGTTAACCTAGATCGTATCATACTTTTAGGCATAGCCTTAATTCATGTGCATCTTCGAAATTCGATCACAGCGGTTTACCGCTATCTGACCATATTGAAGTTGTTGTTATTTTTGCTGTTTAGCTCCTCCCTTTTTCCACACTTTCATTTTGGGGTTCAGTTAGTTTAACTGATGGTACACCTAAGATGGCGTGGAAGGTTGGTTGTTGCCTTCTTTGTTCTTCATGTTGTCTTGTTGTCAATATGCTTGGCCTAAAGCTCATATATTTTTAAAAAATCTAATCTTAAAACAACGAACTAGAAAGTTTGAGGGTATAAGATCCGGACCAAGAGCATCTTTTGGAACAAGACTCCTAAGGGCTGAATATATCTCTTCCTGAGTTAGACTGATGTTAGAGACAATCGGTAAAGTATTCGAATAGCGAGACGGAGCTAAAGTCTCAATTGTAGGTACCCCAAATACATCTTTGAAATGATCCGCAAAAAAGTTGCTGATTTCATGACGGTTGGAGGAGTAGACATTGCCTTAAAACATAGACTATGGATAGCCGCTGGATTTACGCTTCATGTTAACGAAGTCAAAAATGTTTTCGGCTCTTAGACAATTTTCTCTCCGATAAGGTTAATGTACAACTTGTACATTGTCTTTTGAATTGATAGAGAACTCATTGGATAGTTCGTCATATCTTAGCTTCAGTTCATTGCTTACACTATCGGTGTTTTTGAGAAATTTGTAAATTTTATTTCTCTGGTTCCTCAAAAACCTGAGATTTTTGTCTAGCCATGGCTCTGAAAGCTTATTCTTTTTTTTTTTATTTTTGGCACATTACTTTCAATAGCAGTAAAAATGTACTGATCAAATCTTGAGACAGCGCTGTCTAAATCTAAGTTGGATAAAACATTATTCCAGTTTAGACCATTTAGATAACATTTTATACTTGAATAATCGTCGTTGAAGTAATTGTACGCAATAGAGTTATTATAAGACTGGGTAAAAGTAATGTCGTTAGCAGAAAAAACAACTGTTAAGGCTGTATGGTGAACAGTGTTAGTAAATAAGTTTTCTGCTTCAATGCATGGACTAACCTTCACTTCATCATACGAATTAGTGAAGATCAGGTCCAACCATTTGCTATTTTGGTTTTATACAGAAGAAACTTGCTGCAGGTCGTTGGCACTATATATATGGCACTAGAAAGGTTTACAGGAAGAAGATAATTGTCATTTTCATCAATGACAAAAGATATATTTGGACGGTTGAAGTCACCAAGAATAACAACCTTATCTTGTCCTCTTTTAGGGTGCAGGTAAAGGAGGACAGCATTTCACATAGCTCGCATCTTCACAATAGCATCTTCAGCTATTTATAATATCTATTATTTTTAAAAAACCTAATCTCAAAAAAATTTCTTCAATAAATCATTTAAAATTCGCAGAGCATCTTATTAGGTTCATTTAGTTAAAGCCCAAAAGCAAAACTTTCAAACAGTAGTTCAAGTACCAGTTTCATTTCTGTTAAAGCCCATAAAATTGGCTTAAATTTTACAACACCAAGGATTTTGACATCAAGCGGAGGCATAACGCACACCTCGTTAAATTTCAGTCTAGCAAACTTTTTTAGCAGAAGTTCCACTTCTAAGATTTATGTTATTGTGATGTTGTTGTTGTTGTTGTTGTTGTTGTTGTTGGTGTTGTTGCTGTTGTTGTTAGACTTCCTTCAAAAAGAGGTGAAATGCTTAACTAGCGAAGCCTGTGAAACGCATGACTGATTCATGCAGACGTGCCAAAAGTAGGCTCCAACAAAAGAGTCACGTGCAGCCTACATAAAAATCCTTCATTTACGCTGAGGCAAAACTATTAACAATAACACAGCGAACAAAGTGCAGCAGCAGGAAGCAGCCCATAAAAATGCTTGAAAAAAATTCTTAAATAACAATAATAAAATAAACTACCAACTTAAAAATGCCCAAAGTTAAATTCGCGCAAACAATCAGAAGCACACTCAAATGGCTGAGAGAGCAGGATCTGGAACTAGCTTTGTATGAATATTGGTCTTAAAACATAGCAATCAGAGCAACATTTGCACCTGCAACTGGGCAACACCCACTCGAGGATTTCAACTGTTTGCAAATCTATCTGCAGCTACTTCAGCACACCAAGGGCAGACAGGCGGGCAGGTAGGTAGGCTACCAGCCTGACAGGCAACAGGCTGCAGCTGAGCACAAGTAAATGCAAAATTCATGAAGTTACATTAAATGCTCAGCTTCTCCACTTGAAGAGGCTCTAAAATTTCTAGAACAACCACAACAGCATAAAGCGCAGCAATTGTCTATGTGTTGTTTTGTGGTTGTTTCTGTTGTTGTTGTCATGTTCCTGTCGAATGGCTCATGACTGTGTGCCTGGATAACTTGGTGTTGACAAGCTCTGTAAAGTGCAGAGCAGTAACCATGGCTTAAGCTCGACATTAGTTTATTTATGAGCATGCGTTTTAACGATCAGCTAAAATACTACAACAACAATGCGAAAAGTACCTAGAACAACAATACAAGCCATTACAATAAAACAACTCTTTTATGATCTGACTTAGAAATATTATTGAAAGCTAAGATAGACAGCCGGCCAGCTAGCCAGCAAGATAGACAGACAAGCAAAAAAAAAATATGGCAGCTCCGATGTTCATAAATGTTTGGCAACATCAACAGTCGCCAAAACAATAACAACAACAACAACAACATAACCCGCACCACCACAGTGTGTCCAGCATGCACCAATTTGTTGCTGCCGCTGCAATTTGCCACATTTGCAGGTTTTTAACCATAGAGCCAACAACGTTGCCGGTGCCCATCCGTTCGAACGAACTCATTTAAAAGACCGCAAAAATAAAAACCCATCAAGTCACATTTTTAATGTTCTTCATGGATGGGATATCCCATGGTGAAGCTGCACGGAGAAAATTTGTAATTTCTATATTATTGAAAAATACAAAAACAACAAAGAGCAAAGAAAACCCTATTTTTTTATTTTTTTTGTAAGATTATTGCTTTTTACTGGTTGTTTGGTCAAAAGGGCATAAAAGAGTTACATTATTATTTATAGCTATCTCTGTTTTATGACTAAATACTTTAACTTATTGGAACTTCATAAATTTTCGACTATGGAGGATATTTTTAAATCTTGTTTTTTTTCAAAGTCATTCTAAGATATATGTTATTTTTGGATTTTAGCATTTCAGCGCAAGATCAGACAGAACAAGAAGATGATTGCACAACAGAACTCTATAGTTTAAAATTGGTTATGTCGAAGCTTAGATTTGAATTAAATAAGACACTTTATTGATTTGTACAGTTGTCCTTAAAAAGTGTCCTTTCAGTCATCGTTGAAACTTACTGTTTGCAGTATTATCTTTGGTCAAACTTCTCAATTAAAAACTAGAAAAAACTTCGTTATGGATTTCTACTATTTGCCCGGTTCAGCTCCCTGTCGCTCCGTCATTATGGTGGCTAAGACTCTAGGCGTTGAGCTCAACAAGATTCTTTTGAATTTGCAGGCAGGCGAACTATTATAGTCAGAATTTGTGAAGATCAACACACAACATGTTATTCCCACTTTGGTAGATAATGCCTTTGCACTCTGGGAGTCGCTCGCCATTTTGGTCTTTTTGGTTAAGAAGTACGGCAAGAACGACTCACTCTTCCCCAAGTGCCCGAAGAAGCGCGTATTGTTCAACCAGCGCCTATACTACGACATGGGTACTTTATACAAGAGCTTTACCGATTACTTCTATCCACAGCTCTCGCCAAGGCACCAGAAGATCCAGACATGTTGACTATGTGGCTGGTGATGAGATTACTGTGTCTGATATTTCTATTTTGACCACCGTTTCGACCCTTGATGTTGCCGATTTCGACTTCAGTAAGTACCCTAATGTTGCCAAGTGGTACGCGAATGCCAAGAAAGTCACTCCTGGCGCCGATGAAAACTGGGAGGGTTGCTTGGAGTTCAAGAAATTCTTAAATTCATTTTGAAGTATGGCTATTTTTGTATTTATTTTTGGTTTTTTTTTTCTAAATATTAATTTATAAGCACAACAATTTGCTGATCTATATAAAATGGTCTATATTTCTATGTTCTTAGCAATGCAGTTCATTTTATATAATTGTGATTTTTTAATAAAAATCCATAAAATTTAAAAAAAGAAATTTCTTTATGACATGACATGACATTTCTTCATGACATTTTCAAAATGCAGATTGATATGGTGTAATTTTATATTTTTTATTAAGAAGGATTATCCAATTTCGGGTTTTGGAAAGTGCAGCCTTGGCATTTGGCAGCTATCAAATGTTCATGTCTTCTAAACTGGTTGTTAGGTATGTTTACCGAATAGTGCATGAAAATTAAACAAAAATTAACGAGCATTAAATTTTGATTTTTCGAAGCAAATTTTCTTCAGCGATGAGGCCCATTTCGAGCTAGATGGATAATACGTGGGGCTTTAAGGTAGTCATGAAGGTTCGAGCACAAAAAAAAATACGATTTTTAAAACTGCTCTCATTTTAACATTTTTCAAATTATCAATTTAAACCTTGTTTTGTGTGAAAATAGACGTAATTCTTCACATTTTTCCGTACTTGTTTGTCTCTTTATGTCCCCCACCCCTTGTAATAGCGCTCGCAAGATGACTACTTAAAAATGAGTAGGCAAACGGGTGACAAGTTTTCTCGGAAAACAGATGTCCGATCGGGACGCGAAAGGCGACAACATCGTTTTTAGGGAAGTTTGAAAGTTGCCAAATTTCTGTAGCCAACAGTTCCTGCCTGACCTAAAAATGCCGCCTTCTTATTTCCAATCGAACATCTGGTTTCCGAGAAAACTTCTCACCCAGTTTGAAAAAGTCATTTCGAGAAAAATGCGTTTAAATTTTTTTTTTTACATGCGCTGTATCTCAGAAAATAATTCGAATTTTAAAAAATTCTGAAAAAATTTATGAAAAAAATAATCGAAAAAAAAAATTTTTTTTCACCTTCATGCCTACCTTCAAAATCCCAAAGCTATTGTGGAGAAGCCATTGCAATAAGTGACAGACTGGTGTGTACTATGGTCTGATTTTCTTTTTTTTTTTAGACTAAGCCAATGCTCAGGGGATGCCCCCTATAAATGCGTAAGCATTGAGTTGATTCGGTAGAAGGGTAATAGTTTAGTTGGAGGGTGGAAAGATTGAGTAGTGTCGGTGAAGATTTGTTTTGAACCTACACAGCTGGAAGCCATCGGGAAACATACTCGCAGAGAGATTATTCCACAATCTTACTGTGCGACCGAAAAACGAATTATCTCTGTAATGCGATGTTTTATTGGACATCAAGGCAATGTTCTTGTATCTCCCTTGAACACTTCCCATGGTAATCTATATATATAAAAAAAGGAGTTTATGTTTGTAAGGCCGCAATAGACTCCTAAACTACTCATCCGATTAGCATGAAAATTTGTGTATAGAAGTTTTTTGGTACGGTGCGTGTTTGTGGGCTATCAATTTTGATCCACCTTGAACACCAGAGGGCGCTGTAGTACAAAGTTTTTACAAAACTGCCTAAAACTCATAAACTGCTTATGCGATTAGAATGAAAAGTGGTAAACAGTGAGTTTTATGTACGTTGAGTGTTTTGCTGCTATCGTTTTTGACCAATCTTGAACACCAGAGGGCGCTATAGTACAAATTTTTTACAAAACCACCTAAAACTCCCAAACCGCTCATGCGATTAGAATAAAAATTGGTATATAGTAGTTCTCAGGTACGATGAGTTTTTTAGCACTATCTTCTTTGACCCACCTTGGACACCAGATAGTGCTGTAGTACAAATTTTTTACAAAATCACATATTTTTAGTTGTTTTCTTAGGGTACATGTGCAAATATTTACAAAATATTAGATATTTCTTAAATTTAGTAAAATAAAAATAATTTCCGTTATTTTCACATCAAAAACATGAACATATCTTGAAAACTATGAAAAATTTTACTACAACGATATATTTGATGCAACATCGTTGCTCAAAAATGAGAAAAAAACAATCAGAAATTTAATTTTGCGACTTTCGACTCAAATATCTCCGCTGCTTTTGTATACATTTTGTTAAATTTTTTTTGTCTTAAAGCTTCATCAAAGTACTATGAAAACCTTATTGCATAAATACCGTTACTTGGGTAAATATATTTCAAATATTTTTTTCAAAAAAGGTCTGAAATTTTGGAGTTTTCCTCACAAAAAGGCTCAAGATTTGTTTTTGTTGTAACAATAATTTAAATTCAAATTCGAAAATTTTCAGCTCTATTTAAAAGCTATAACATTTATAAACAAAAATTATTTCAATTTTAAGCAAAAACTAAAAACCATTTCTGTGATTAAAAAAACGAGGCCTTACTACCCCTAGAATTTTTCGAACAAAATTTTTTTTCCCATATTGTGTTTTTATATTTTTGAAAAAATATACAAGCTAAAAAATTAATTTAATAGAAAAATTTATCTAAGTATCTCTTGCCAATCAAAAGTTATAGCCAATAACGTTTATCCAAAATATATACACAAAAAGCAAAACGCTGTCTGTGTGATGGCTGGAAACTTCAAAATTACTTAGCCGATAGAGCTGAAATTTTGGCAGTACATTTTTTTCAAGTACGAGATGGCTTAAATTTCTGTCACACCCCCTTTTACCGCCCAAAAATCAATAAAAATGCTATATTTCCTACGGTTTTCGTCGATTGGGCTACATTTTGGTAATTTAGTCTGTATGCTTACTGTCGGCAACTGTACTAAAATGTCCATCTACTAGAAAACTGGGATGAGCATTATATAAGAGGGTGTGGATCCGCCCATACAGTTAAAATTTGTATAATCGAATAGCTTTGAAAGTAAAAGTAGCAATACTTACTTACAAACTCAAAATGGAGTTACTATTTGGTGATCTCCTGCTACTGGGAAACGGTAACGGGCAGTGGAAAATAACAGTGGTGTTAAACTATGAGTCTAAGAAAAGTTTTGAATACACCTATTATGTTCCCATATAGTTGCAGGGTGCAGCAACGCGCGCCGGGAAAAGCTAGTCTTATATATATTACGCAAGCTCAAATTTTGTCCGGCGTAAGGCTTTTTAAGTACAAGTCCAATCTTAATAAATTCATTATTTCTTGGTAGGTTTAGACCTGTAGATGTGCAAACTGGACTTTTTATTTCTAAAAAATTTATATTTTTTAAGTTATAGCTTATTAAAATTTGCATATAATTGCATATAATTGTTGTTGTTATGTTGCTTTTTCTTTTCTTAACAGCAGCTGAGAACAATGTTATCAAACTCAGAGCAAAACTATTCGCTTCTCACATTTCGCTCTCTTCTGTCTCTTCTTAATAGAGCGTCTGTTAACAACAAAATGGAAGTCAGAAAAATTATTATTATTTTTATAGTTGATGGGTGCAGCAAAGCGCACCAGTGGTCGCTAGTACCTATATAAAAAGCTAAGGCACCCAACATTGCGTCGATGTCCAAGAGAGTTGAGAGAACATGAAATATTTTCATCCCCTATCAAATATATCGCACGTCGTTGAATTCGGTCCAGAAGTTCCAAATAGGATCTTGAAACCCCTGCCCAAATGTGCGAATTGTACTCCATTTTCGGCCTAATGTATGAAGTGTACATCATGCGGAGATCAAATGGGGTGAAATATCTTTTGCACCATTTTTAGAAATCTAGGCACTTGGCCGCTCCTTTCGACACATCGAAAATATTGCAACAGAAATTTCTTGGACGACTTATTTCGAGATTTGACTATGTCAATTGCCCTCCAAGAACGTGGGATTTGAGGGCCTGGACATTTTCTTTTTGCAACGTAAAAACGTTTTGGCTACGCAAAAGAGCGTATTAACGTGAATAAACCTCAAACTCTTGAACAATTAAAAACCACCATTTTTCAAGTCACGGCTGAGCGAGTGCCCGAGTTATGCACAAAAATCATCGAAAATTAACTCAAAAGAATTGAGTTCTGCAAAAACTCTTCGGAGAACATTTGAATGATATTTTATTTCACATATAATGGCAGGTCTCTAAATCCGCCATTGGGCATTTATTATAATCTTATTATATTATTATTATAATTCAATACTAAGATCAGTAGCGGAACAACATATGGGCTGAAAGGCTTTAGCCCCCCCCCCCCCCCCCCGCCACCCCTTGGAGAATTTTCAGTATGGGAAAAAACAAAAAAGTCCAAAAAGACGTTTCAGCCCCTCCCCCCATTGACATACGAAAGTATAGTTTTAGCCCCCTCCCCCTTCTTTGCGAATCCTAGATCCGCCACTGACTAAGATTGAACCTAAATTATCCTTTTGAATTCATTTATTAACCTATCTGCCTAAAAAAGTATATTTTCAAACATGTTCGCTTGTTTATTACCAACCGAGTGAAGAAGGACTGTTTTATGAAAATAATCCAATATATAATTCATATTAAATAAACACGACTTTATCGCTTTGTTGCTTTAAAAAAAAAAAAAAACAAAAAAAAAATAACAAATAATGGTATGTTTTTAATAAGTTGAAATAAATCTTCTAAAAGGTTTATGGCTGAAATTTCAAATGTATAAAAAAGTATCATTTCTGAGCTCATTAACGAGCAATTGTAAAATGAATAAACAAACCAATTATTTATGATTCACTTCCAATGCATGCAAAGAAAAGAAAACGTTTATCGCCAGTTTGACGGAAACGAACGTCGTTGTCGTGCTTGAAATCGTTATTTGCAAACGTTTCAACTGTTTTCATAATAATAACACTGCGTTACAAAAATGAGCTTTTGTTCTGTCCTATGAACCAAATGTACATTTTCGGAAAGGCGATGAAAAATAAAAATTACGTGCATCGCCGTTTTTCATGTACACGTCAGAATTTTTTTTTTTTATATGTTTAAGTTCTGAGGTGCCACACAGTGGGATGGCTCCATACATTTGTTGAAAAAAAATAGAAGGAGCTGTTGGAATTTGATGAAACTTCATTTCTAAAAGTATAATGGTACGCTAGTTCCAAAATTTGTATCGGTTTTTTTTACCGGTTTCGGTTGGATAAAATTGAGTAATTTCGGTAATACCTAAATACTTTATATGTTTAATACCTAAATATTCGAAAACGCAAAACGCGACTAAAGAGTTATCAGTGCTTTATACTTTTTCTATATTTTACAATTATCGTTCGGAATTATCGGAATTCGTACACCCAGTGAACTTGGGACTGCAGCGCCGCATTAAGTTACCCGAGCCGATTTCAACGACCTTGTACGAGACGGCAATTTGCCGAGGAGAACAGCGGAACTTTTTGCATTGCGATTTAAGCAGTGGAATAGAGTGGCAGCTGATTTTAAAATAACGGCCGCTCGTGATAGCACCATTCCATTTGACAAATTTTTTAAGTTGCACGAAGAAAAACACTTGGCTTATTCTTATGATGTTGATGCGATGTTCGCAAAAATCGGTTGCCCTCATATTTCAGAGGAGTGGCGACTTTTCATCGATGCATCAGTCAATCGCCTTAAAGTCGTGCTGCTTCATATCGGTAACATCCATCCATCCGTTCCGATCGCATATGCCACAAACCTCAAATAAACATACGATGGCATGAAACTTATATTAGAACTGATAAAGTACCGAGAGCACAATTGGAAAATATGATTTCGGCATATGACGAAATGGGCGTTTTCATGTCGCTAAAGATCCACTTCCTTCACAATCATCTAGATTATTTTCCTGATGATTTAGTAGCTCATAGCGATGAACATGGCGAATGGTTCTATCAGGACATTACTACTATCGAAAAGCACTTTAGATACCAAAACATTACGCACATGCTTGGCGAATACTGCTGGTCTATTTGTCGCGATACTAAGGCAAATGCATACAAACGCCAAAATAAAAGGCCCAAGTTTATTTAAAATAATTAATTTTTTTTCAAACTTTCCGCTTTTTTCCACATGATTGAATTCATAATGGGCCATACTCATATTGTGAATTTTTACTGTTGTGAAAAAAATTAATGAATAAATAAAACCCGCAACCGGTACAAAAAAAAAAGATACAGTAGTTTCGACTATGTCGTAACACAAGACGTAGAATTAGTCAATTCGCTTTTGATGACATCTTTTTTAAAAACTATTTAGCAAAATATTTATTCCATACACCTGAGCATATGACCTTTAAGAGAGTGCCGGAGAGGGTTAATATGTATGCATTTTTGCTTTTGACACCTATTCCCTCCGACTACTCCTTAGGGGGGCTCGCTTACAAATATTATGGTTTTTGTATATTTATTCCATACACCTGAGCATATGACCTTTAAGAGAGTGCCGGAAAGGGTTCATAGGTATGACTGACCCCCATTACTTTTGCAAAAGAAATATTTTTGCCTTTGACACCTATTTCCTCCGACCACTCCTTAGGGGGGCTCCCATATAAATTTTATGGTTTTTGTTTATTTATTCCATACACCTGAGCATATGACCTTTAAGAGAGTGCCGGAGAGGGTTAATATGTATGACCGACCCCCATTACTTTTGCAAAAGAAACATTTTTGTCTTTGACAACTATTCCCTCCGACCACTCCTTAGGGGGGCTCCCATACAAATTTTATGGTTTTGTCGATAAAACCGGAAACTGTCGATAAATAGGTAGCAAGTTTAAGCAAACAAAAACATCAAATGTTGGCTTTATATTTCATGTAATTGTGTAAAATTTATATAAGTTACAGAGTTCTAACATGAATTTTTGTCGCATTGATAATCAAGCAGACCAACAAGTGCTAACATCAACATTGTACGATCAGTACTTTAGGCCCACCAAAGGCTCAAAAAGTTATATAAATACCGACACCTGATCACTATCAACCACCCTACTTACCTCCGAGAATGACGTATTCTACGTCAAAATGCATTTCTGATATCACTGCATAAAGTATTTAGGTATTCACAAAATTACTCAAAAAAAAATCGGTTCTTTAACAAACCGAAACCGGTACAAAAAACCGATACCGTTTTTAGAACTAGCGTACCATTATATTTTCATAAATGATGTTTCATCAAATTCCAACAGCTCCTTCAATTTTTTAAACATAAAAAAAAAAATTCTGACGTGTACATGAAAAGCGGCGATACACGTGTATTTTTATTTTTCATTCCCTTTCTGAAAATGTACATTTGGTTTATAGGACAGAATGTGTGTAACGCAGTGTAATCAGTGGCGAGAAACACGTTATTTAGTTGCAGGAAATTAATTTCGTTTCTCATAAACGCTAGTGATTTTTAAATAGTTGCAATTGAAAAATTTGATTCTGCCAACTGAAAACTTCGTTTGTTTTTCCCTTCGTTGCAATTTATATGTCTTAATTAATAAATACTTATGTTAAATCCAGCTCCCACAACTGGCGCCCATAATAATCGTTCTTCCTTTCCAATCAAGTAAACAAAAAAAAAAAAAACAAAACATGAATATTTTTCTTTATTGTTATGTACAAAATGCATGCACTTGCGCTGCTTGCATGTTCCGTGCTATTGTCATGAACTTCACGTTGCAAAGCCTGCAAAGTTTTTATTTTTTTTTTCTACCACCAGTTTTCGTCGATTGGGCTACATTTTGGTAATTTAGTCTGTATGCTTACTGTCGGCAACTGTACTAAAATGTCCATCTACTAGAAAACTGGGATGAGCATTATATAAGAGGGTGTGGATCCGCCCATACAGTTAAAATTTGTATAATCGAATAGCTTTGAAAGTAAAAGTAGCAATACTTACTTACAAACTCAAAATGGAGTTACTATTTGGTGATCTCCTGCTACTGGGAAACGGTAACGGGCAGTGGAAAATAACAGTGGTGTTAAACTATGAGTCTAAGAAAAGTTTTGAATACACCTATTATGTTCCCATATAGTTGCAGGGTGCAGCAACGCGCGCCGGGAAAAGCTAGTCTTATATATATTACGCAAGCTCAAATTTTGTCCGGCGTAAGGCTTTTTAAGTACAAGTCCAATCTTAATAAATTCATTATTTCTTGGTAGGTTTAGACCTGTAGATGTGCAAACTGGACTTTTTATTTCTAAAAAATTTATATTTTTTAAGTTATAGCTTATTAAAATTTGCATATAATTGCATATAATTGTTGTTGTTATGTTGCTTTTTCTTTTCTTAACAGCAGCTGAGAACAATGTTATCAAACTCAGAGCAAAACTATTCGCTTCTCACATTTCGCTCTCTTCTGTCTCTTCTTAATAGAGCGTCTGTTAACAACAAAATGGAAGTCAGAAAAATTATTATTATTTTTATAGTTGATGGGTGCAGCAAAGCGCACCAGTGGTCGCTAGTACCTATATAAAAAGCTAAGGCACCCAACATTGCGTCGATGTCCAAGAGAGTTGAGAGAACATGAAATATTTTCATCCCCTATCAAATATATCGCACGTCGTTGAATTCGGTCCAGAAGTTCCAAATAGGATCTTGAAACCCCTGCCCAAATGTGCGAATTGTACTCCATTTTCGGCCTAATGTATGAAGTGTACATCATGCGGAGATCAAATGGGGTGAAATATCTTTTGCACCATTTTTAGAAATCTAGGCACTTGGCCGCTCCTTTCGACACATCGAAAATATTGCAACAGAAATTTCTTGGACGACTTATTTCGAGATTTGACTATGTCAATTGCCCTCCAAGAACGTGGGATTTGAGGGCCTGGACATTTTCTTTTTGCAACGTAAAAACGTTTTGGCTACGCAAAAGAGCGTATTAACGTGAATAAACCTCAAACTCTTGAACAATTAAAAACCACCATTTTTCAAGTCACGGCTGAGCGAGTGCCCGAGTTATGCACAAAAATCATCGAAAATTAACTCAAAAGAATTGAGTTCTGCAAAAACTCTTCGGAGAACATTTGAATGATATTTTATTTCACATATAATGGCAGGTCTCTAAATCCGCCATTGGGCATTTATTATAATCTTATTATATTATTATTATAATTCAATACTAAGATCAGTAGCGGAACAACATATGGGCTGAAAGGCTTTAGCCCCCCCCCCCCCCCCCCCGCCACCCCTTGGAGAATTTTCAGTATGGGAAAAAACAAAAAAGTCCAAAAAGACGTTTCAGCCCCTCCCCCCATTGACATACGAAAGTATAGTTTTAGCCCCCTCCCCCTTCTTTGCGAATCCTAGATCCGCCACTGACTAAGATTGAACCTAAATTATCCTTTTGAATTCATTTATTAACCTATCTGCCTAAAAAAGTATATTTTCAAACATGTTCGCTTGTTTATTACCAACCGAGTGAAGAAGGACTGTTTTATGAAAATAATCCAATATATAATTCATATTAAATAAACACGACTTTATCGCTTTGTTGCTTTAAAAAAAAAAAAAAACAAAAAAAAAATAACAAATAATGGTATGTTTTTAATAAGTTGAAATAAATCTTCTAAAAGGTTTATGGCTGAAATTTCAAATGTATAAAAAAGTATCATTTCTGAGCTCATTAACGAGCAATTGTAAAATGAATAAACAAACCAATTATTTATGATTCACTTCCAATGCATGCAAAGAAAAGAAAACGTTTATCGCCAGTTTGACGGAAACGAACGTCGTTGTCGTGCTTGAAATCGTTATTTGCAAACGTTTCAACTGTTTTCATAATAATAACACTGCGTTACAAAAATGAGCTTTTGTTCTGTCCTATGAACCAAATGTACATTTTCGGAAAGGCGATGAAAAATAAAAATTACGTGCATCGCCGTTTTTCATGTACACGTCAGAATTTTTTTTTTTTATATGTTTAAGTTCTGAGGTGCCACACAGTGGGATGGCTCCATACATTTGTTGAAAAAAAATAGAAGGAGCTGTTGGAATTTGATGAAACTTCATTTCTAAAAGTATAATGGTACGCTAGTTCCAAAATTTGTATCGGTTTTTTTTACCGGTTTCGGTTGGATAAAATTGAGTAATTTCGGTAATACCTAAATACTTTATATGTTTAATACCTAAATATTCGAAAACGCAAAACGCGACTAAAGAGTTATCAGTGCTTTATACTTTTTCTATATTTTACAATTATCGTTCGGAATTATCGGAATTCGTACACCCAGTGAACTTGGGACTGCAGCGCCGCATTAAGTTACCCGAGCCGATTTCAACGACCTTGTACGAGACGGCAATTTGCCGAGGAGAACAGCGGAACTTTTTGCATTGCGATTTAAGCAGTGGAATAGAGTGGCAGCTGATTTTAAAATAACGGCCGCTCGTGATAGCACCATTCCATTTGACAAATTTTTTAAGTTGCACGAAGAAAAACACTTGGCTTATTCTTATGATGTTGATGCGATGTTCGCAAAAATCGGTTGCCCTCATATTTCAGAGGAGTGGCGACTTTTCATCGATGCATCAGTCAATCGCCTTAAAGTCGTGCTGCTTCATATCGGTAACATCCATCCATCCGTTCCGATCGCATATGCCACAAACCTCAAATAAACATACGATGGCATGAAACTTATATTAGAACTGATAAAGTACCGAGAGCACAATTGGAAAATATGATTTCGGCATATGACGAAATGGGCGTTTTCATGTCGCTAAAGATCCACTTCCTTCACAATCATCTAGATTATTTTCCTGATGATTTAGTAGCTCATAGCGATGAACATGGCGAATGGTTCTATCAGGACATTACTACTATCGAAAAGCACTTTAGATACCAAAACATTACGCACATGCTTGGCGAATACTGCTGGTCTATTTGTCGCGATACTAAGGCAAATGCATACAAACGCCAAAATAAAAGGCCCAAGTTTATTTAAAATAATTAATTTTTTTTCAAACTTTCCGCTTTTTTCCACATGATTGAATTCATAATGGGCCATACTCATATTGTGAATTTTTACTGTTGTGAAAAAAATTAATGAATAAATAAAACCCGCAACCGGTACAAAAAAAAAAGATACAGTAGTTTCGACTATGTCGTAACACAAGACGTAGAATTAGTCAATTCGCTTTTGATGACATCTTTTTTAAAAACTATTTAGCAAAATATTTATTCCATACACCTGAGCATATGACCTTTAAGAGAGTGCCGGAGAGGGTTAATATGTATGCATTTTTGCTTTTGACACCTATTCCCTCCGACTACTCCTTAGGGGGGCTCGCTTACAAATATTATGGTTTTTGTATATTTATTCCATACACCTGAGCATATGACCTTTAAGAGAGTGCCGGAAAGGGTTCATAGGTATGACTGACCCCCATTACTTTTGCAAAAGAAATATTTTTGCCTTTGACACCTATTTCCTCCGACCACTCCTTAGGGGGGCTCCCATATAAATTTTATGGTTTTTGTTTATTTATTCCATACACCTGAGCATATGACCTTTAAGAGAGTGCCGGAGAGGGTTAATATGTATGACCGACCCCCATTACTTTTGCAAAAGAAACATTTTTGTCTTTGACAACTATTCCCTCCGACCACTCCTTAGGGGGGCTCCCATACAAATTTTATGGTTTTGTCGATAAAACCGGAAACTGTCGATAAATAGGTAGCAAGTTTAAGCAAACAAAAACATCAAATGTTGGCTTTATATTTCATGTAATTGTGTAAAATTTATATAAGTTACAGAGTTCTAACATGAATTTTTGTCGCATTGATAATCAAGCAGACCAACAAGTGCTAACATCAACATTGTACGATCAGTACTTTAGGCCCACCAAAGGCTCAAAAAGTTATATAAATACCGACACCTGATCACTATCAACCACCCTACTTACCTCCGAGAATGACGTATTCTACGTCAAAATGCATTTCTGATATCACTGCATAAAGTATTTAGGTATTCACAAAATTACTCAAAAAAAAATCGGTTCTTTAACAAACCGAAACCGGTACAAAAAACCGATACCGTTTTTAGAACTAGCGTACCATTATATTTTCATAAATGATGTTTCATCAAATTCCAACAGCTCCTTCAATTTTTTAAACATAAAAAAAAAAATTCTGACGTGTACATGAAAAGCGGCGATACACGTGTATTTTTATTTTTCATTCCCTTTCTGAAAATGTACATTTGGTTTATAGGACAGAATGTGTGTAACGCAGTGTAATCAGTGGCGAGAAACACGTTATTTAGTTGCAGGAAATTAATTTCGTTTCTCATAAACGCTAGTGATTTTTAAATAGTTGCAATTGAAAAATTTGATTCTGCCAACTGAAAACTTCGTTTGTTTTTCCCTTCGTTGCAATTTATATGTCTTAATTAATAAATACTTATGTTAAATCCAGCTCCCACAACTGGCGCCCATAATAATCGTTCTTCCTTTCCAATCAAGTAAACAAAAAAAAAAAAAACAAAACATGAATATTTTTCTTTATTGTTATGTACAAAATGCATGCACTTGCGCTGCTTGCATGTTCCGTGCTATTGTCATGAACTTCACGTTGCAAAGCCTGCAAAGTTTTTATTTTTTTTTTCTACCACCAAAGGCCGTATACATGTCTATCCATGGAGCGAGCTGCTGCTTTTTGATTCGTGCTAGATGAACATTTTTTTATTAAATTTAATATTTCACCAAACAATGCCGACAAATGCTGCTGTAGACAGACACGATCGCGATGTTAGTGAAGATGGCGCTGTTTCGATGGCCATGGCAGGCTGCTATTGGCCCCCAACTGATGAGAGTTTCGTTATATTACTAGAAAAAACGGCAGAGTTTCTGAAGATGTTTTCGTTGGACGTATTTTTTTTTTTTTAATATTTCTTGTAGCGTAATTTTTCTATATGGCTTGGCATGCTACTCACAATGTCTGCATAATTTAGTGGTTTTCATAGGGTGAATGTAAGATGATCTTTTGTTAAAACGTTCGAGGATCACTTTCTGGGTACTTTCTTTCATAACACTGAGTTGTCTGAGAGATATCTATAATAAAGTTAGTGATACTTTAACCTTGATTTCTATGCTTCATGAGATGTTTTTGCAAAGATGACTGTTTATAAACAAGGACCTTATGTTTTTAAGGCTACGATCACCAGTTATTAATATCCATTTGAAGCTTTATGTCATTTTTGTTGTTAAAGCTGACGAAAAGTAAGCCAATAAATATCCGTTTTTAATTTAATAGATACCTTCATTTTAAAAAAATTCATAAAATTATCGATGATCATTATCAGCACCGGCGTTGACAGACTCCCAATTGTTGTCACTAAGCTGTTAAATCGGCTTTGTTATGTCGTGTCGGCTTTCATCAATCTGGCGGTTCAACTAAAGAACATCTTATCTCAAAGCAGTCAAAATGAATATAAAAAAAAACTACCAATTGAGTGACCGATCCTTAATGATCGCTCACATAAAACACTCAATGGAAGTCGTATATTACTTAGAAATAACAAAGACCATAACAAAGAATAACAATAAAACCAAATCACACTGAGCATGAGTATCTTAGAATCATTTCGAAAACTGATCATGCACAGCAGCAACCAGCAACAGTTGTTAGTTGGGTAAAATTATTGGAACCGTTCGTTCGCTCGCTTCGTTCGACACTCTAGATCGCTAGATCGCTAGCATTGCATAATAGCAAGTGACTGCAGCTGACCGATCGTGTGTCTAAGTTTTGGTGTTTTCCGACTCCGAAGGTGTTGTTGCATGTGAGCAGCGCAATATTTACACGCATCATTATGGTAAATGCTGCAAGATCGCTGAGGTTTCTACGTAAGCGCTTCGCTATGCTAGTGCGATCGAACGGCTTGACTGGTTGTATTTGAGGTTGTTTTTTTTCTGCTTTTCTAATTTTTTTTTTTTTTTTTATTTTAATATTGTTCCGGCGCATTTCATTGTCGAGCATTCAAAACGAATTGCATTTCGCTGCGGTCATCTGTCGATCGTTTCGTTCATGCAGAGATTTGAGGTTGCGCGCTCGAATGGGTCATTATCACCAGCGACAGCAGCGAATTGTGTCTTGCCTTCAACGGATTCTACGTATTTTTTTTTTTATTTTTTGTTGTTTTGTCAAGATAGTAATATTTTTGTATTTGGATTGAGTTGACTCCACTGGGTCTTGTTTGAAAACTAGGACTCGTTACTTTAGTACTTTAAAATGATATGCAATGCAATATTGATGAATTTTGTATGAAAACTCTGTCGGTGTTATTAACAAATAGCGAAAAATGAGAGAAAATATTTATTAAATATCAGACAGTTCAATAGTGCACAGCAAAGTCCGCGGCCGACAAGCAACATGACAGATATGCCCAGGCAACATGACCGCCAGAGGCCAACATAATCGCCACAATAGCCACAATCGCCTACAATCGCCGCAAATCGCTTCAACGCAGGCGGCACATTAATATTTCGCACTCGCTCCAACATTTGATATCAACGAGCGCCACGGTGCAAATTTTATAGCATATTGCTTACGGCTCCAAATTATCTCACGTGCTGTTGAGAGGCAGCCGTCGGCCTTTTCCACCTGTTTGTTGCTTTATTTCTTTTCGAGTTTATTTCAGTTTGTTTTTATGTATAATTTTATTTTATTATTTTTTTTTTTAATGTGGGACACCTTTGAACAACCTGCTTAAAGCTGCATAATTAATTAATCAAAATCATCATCATCATCATCATTATGTTTGTTTCACTGTCTGACTGTTTGTCGATTTGTTATGTTTTTTGTTTTTTTTCATTTTTATTCTTATACCTTTAAATCTTTTTTTATCGTTTTATTAGCAACCGCTGTTTGGTAGAAATTATGTGGATTTATATGCATATATTTCCAAACTGTCGATTAAGAATTTCTTAATTTCATAATTTATAATTTATAGATTTAAACTAGTCAAAACTATCGTGCTATATATTTGTTTAACAAAAGTAAATTGATTTGATTTAGTTTTTATGTGTTAACGTTTTTTATTTAAACAAAATTTGCGAGCAATTGTTTTGCTGCAGCTATATTTATATTTATTGTTGCATGACATTTTTTTTACATCATGCAGTAACAAGCTTTCAAAAGTAGCATGCAACATTAAATTGTGCCAGAAATTATGTAATAAATCATAAATTAAAATTTTTTAAAAAATTCATTTTTGAATTAATAATAAATGAATTAAATTTAATTGACATATTCAATTTGTGCAATAAATTTTTTATTGCATGACATATTTTTGAGTAATTTCTGCAAACTAGCAAGTAACATACCAGTATCATGAAATTCCGCAACACGTTAAGTATTTATTTATGGCCATTTCGTTTCTACCAAAAAATGTTGCCTTTTCATTGCCCCTTTCTTGAGGGTGTGAAAATTTATTTTCATTTCTTAAAACGTCACACTCAAATAAGGTAAAAAAGGCACATTTTCTGCCCTGTGAAACTTTGTCAGAAGAGATGGTTGCCACGAAAATCAGATGTTTGCTTTTAACGACAATATTATGAAACGTGTGTGTTAGAAAAGGATAGATATAAACTTGTATTACGTTCAAGGTTGCCAGTTAACATTCCGAACAATTCCCACGGAAATTAACTTTTTCTCACAGTACCATAAATTAAATACCACCAAAATTACCACGGCAAAAGTAAACAAAAAAATTCCTACCACTATTAAAAAATACCACAAAAAATTCCACAATCATTAAAATTGACCACACTTTTTAAAAATACCACCTAAAATCTCATACTCATTTAAAAATCCAAAAAAAAAATCTCATACGCATTAAAAAATACCACATTAAATCCCATATGTAACAAAAATTTAAAGGATTTTACATAAGTAACTTACGACACAAAATCGTTGTGTAAACAGAGCGTTTGATGCGTATAATGGCAATGGTTTCATATGAAGTTTTCGCTTAATAAATATGAAAAAAAATTATTTTAAGAAAAAAATACCCAAATCCCACGGCAATTAGAAAATACAACACTGAACTCCCACGCTAATTAAAAAATACCATGGGAATTCCCAACAAAAAAATTCAAAAGGGCAATTAAAAATTACCACGAATGGGATTTTTCCCACATAACTTGATTACGTCTTTTTTTGACATTTTGTTTCGATGAAAAAATTTTTATTCGAATCATGTCAAATTATAAAACGTTTCAGTTACTATTTTGCTGCAACTTGGCCTTTCTGGTTCCATTTTTTATGTTTTTTTTATTATATGCACGTAAGGGCGTCCACAGGGGACATCTCTGCTGCCCTGGAGCACTAGCCCCCTCCCCCCCTGGACTGGAAAAATCTTATTTATTTTTATTGCCTATGGGTATATGTTACATTATCATCTTATTCATATACGTGCAAACCAATGCATACCTTTTCCCCCTTTGAAAAATTCCTGCGGACGCCTATGTATGCACGTATTTATTATTGTCACTTAAAAAATAAATCAGCTGTTTGAGTAAGTAGGATAAATTGCCAGCCAATGTTAGAGGCGTACTTGTCCCTCCCCATCTAGACTTAATCAACAATAAACAAAAATGTAGTATTATTGCCGAAAAAAAGAATAAGGTGTTTGCTTTTGTTTTTTTCCCTTTAAAACTATTCTTTGCAACCAAAGTATGACTTAATATGTTAGTGTAGGGCAACGGCGTAGATATGGGGGGGAGGGGTTCTGGGGTTCAAACCATTCCATTTCAAGCAATCCAGAATATTTTTCTATATTAAATAAAAACGCAAATATTCCAAAATATTTAATTTTGCCATATTATGTGTGAAGATAAATTGCAAATTGGGTATTTTTAACTGCTTATTTTTGTTAGCAGATATTAAGTTAAATATAATATAATATATAATTTTATTTTGCTTCAGTAACCCCCCCCCTTATGAAGTACCTATCTACTGCGTTGGTGTAGGGAGTATCAACAAGAAGTTTAGGATTTCTGAGTATTACAAACAAATGTGTAGATGTCACACTGAGGGAAAAACTCATGCAATCAGTACATAGACATCTATGTAAAATCTAAGTACTTCGTCTTGTATGAGAACGCAACGAGAGCTGCATGTACTCGGAATTGGGAATTCAGTACTGTCCCGAGGATAATATGCCCTATGTATTTTGGTACTCTATTGATGAATTTCTCACAACGCCGTTAGTTGATGCTCCCAAGTTAGGCTCTTTGGGTTTTGGTTTGGGTTTAGCTCCCGTGGCGTCCGTGGCGTAGTTGGTTAAAGTGCGTAGCCGCTATGTCAACGAACCTGGAGACCCGGATTCGAACCCCAGCAGCGACAGAAAATTATTTGAATTAAAATAATTTTTCTGTACGGCCGCCACCTTTCTGCAGACAATGGCAAACCTCAGAGAGTAATCACAATGCCATGTAAAGCTTCTTGAGAACAAGAACATCCGTTCATCGCCGTTCGGAGTCGGCGTTAAACCTGTAGGTCCGGTTCTCGGCCAATTGTGTACAAACTTAATAACACGCACAACACAATTGATCATAAGAAGCTAGGTCAAAGTCCTTCCAAGGGCTGAAATGGAGAGTTATTTATTTTTTATTTTTTTCTTTAGCTCCCGTTTTGGCTTCAATTTATATAAGCCCATTGAGAACAAATACGTAACAGCCTTCCATTAGCGAGTTTTTGCAAGAGGTATAATTCTTTTCAAATAGCAAGTTTTTTGTAGTCTAACATTTGTGAATTATTTTAAATCTTTTTTAAATTTTTAAAATTTTTAAATTTAAAATCAAATAAAAATTAACTCAATTATTTACCGACGCTGCAAAATATTTTCAACATTCAAACATATGAATAAAATTTTGAGAATTTCTTATAAAAGTTTTATTTAACCTATATAATCTAAGTATTTGAGACAATAACTACTTCAGAAAATGCTTCATTTCATTTTAAATAACTAGTTATAATATAAGTAAAATTTGAATTATGTAAAATAAGATTTTCTTGCATGACATTCAAGAAATGTTTCATTAAATTATGTACATTGATCATAAAATCAATTGATTTAATATTTTGTATGGATTTATTTAGAAAATTTTATAATTTTTATTGCATGTTATTTTTGTTGCATGACAGTTTTGTTGCGTTATACATTTGTCGCATGAAATTTCTTCGTATAATATTTTTCAATACAAGTTTGCAGTTTTTCAATGTCAGACCATTTTCAAATAATTTTTTAATTGAATTGGCAAAATTTAGATTTCATACAAAACTTTTATGTTGCATGATATTTTTCAATTCATTTAATTTAACACATGCTTTAATATTGTAAGAATAAATAATATCAGATTCAAACAGAGATTTAATAAAATCGAAGCAACACAAAATTAAACATTTCTGGACAAATTGCTAGGCCTTGCAATGTTTTGGTTGCGTCAGCCAACATATCCTTGCCTGATATTTTACGAGGACATTTCAAAATTTTAAAAACTTACAAACAATTATTTGGTGTCATAATGTTTTGCCTTGCTTTTAATTTTATTGTTAACTGTAAACATATTTTATTCAGATATTTGTTTTTTTTTTTATTTTGTTTTTTGCATTATATTTTTTATTTATATGCAACCATGTTTAGTGGCAGAAAATTAAAAAGTACATAAAATTTTATTTCTCTTTGTTAGCAAGTTATTGCAAACATTAGTTTTTATGTTGCATGACATTATTTTTATTTATGTTGTATTTAACTTATTTCAACAACTTCTCATTAATATTGACGTAGTGCCACTTATGATTCATTGTTATTATAGAGCTTTTAAGATGCATGGCCAATTTGTTTTTTGTTTTAAATGTTAGCATGCAATATTTAAGTATCAATAAATTGTAGAGTAATGTGCAACAAGAAATTTCAATGTGCAAACAAAGTTTTATGTTGCATGACATTTTAGGATAAATGAAAATTAATTTAAATATATCCATAACTATTTCATGAAAATTTAAGGGTCTTGAAATTAAACATTGCTGCAAATTTAATTTCTTGTAACTTTTAATTATGCAGAGATACATTTTGTAGCATGTTAAATTTGAAAGCTATTAAAATTTTTGATGCGCTAACATGCGCAATGTTTAAGTTCCACAGAATTTTGCAACGCAGTAAATAAAGCTAAAATCGTGTTTGATATCGATTTTGAAATATTTTTAGTTTTGTATGGATTTATTTTAAATAATAACAGTTGTTAATGCTATATACGTTTTCTTAATAGCTATTTTATTATTGCATGCAATTTTTCGGGCAATGTTTTAAAAACTAGCATGACATAATTGGATAAAGAGAGCGCAACGTAGACTGTAACAAAAACAGTTGGTGAAGTTAAAATGCATTTTGAAGTAAAAAAAAGTATGTCTGCATATTTGTGTTAAAATTAATTTTGAAAATAACAGTTTTTTCAAGTTTATGCTATATTTTTTATTAGCTATTTTACTGTTGCATTAGATTTTTTTAATCTGTCTCTTATTTTTAATAATATTATCTTTATTCTTAACCTTTGCAGGTTAAGGTACCATTTTTTATTGTATGACATTTTTTTCATTATATTTTACATACATACAAAAAACTGCTTTTGGTGTTTTTTCTATCATGTAACTTTTTTTTAAAAAATCATTTGTTTTCAATGATAAGGCCTATTTTAACTTTAATAAAAACAATATTTTTCTGCAATAACAATATTACAACAACAAAAAACGGGAAAAAAATTTAAATTCCATTCAACTCCTGTGTCTGGCAAAAAAAAAAAACCTGCAGCAGACAATAAAAAATGACTTAATCCGATATCAGCAACGCTTTAAAACCTTTAAAACAACAAAAAATAAATGCCACAAACTCACACGTTAAACTGACCAACTTACAAAAATAAATCCAAAGCTGCTGAAAGTAATGCACAACAATAACAACAACAACAACAACAAGAAAATCTAAACAACTGCCCGACATAAACGTTGACATTCTGAAAGCAGGATCAAATCGAAGAATGCGAAATGCTTATCGCAAGAGCACAGCAAAAACAGCAAAAACAACAAAACGCCAACAATAACATCAACAACAAAAACAACAGCAACAACCGACTGTCACAACCATCCATCAGCTGCTGCTGCTGTCGTTGTTGCTGATAAGCGCTTCAGAAACGCGCGACCTCGCATGAAATTGACAGTTTTTACTACTCCGCAACTGAACCAAAGTAGCCCACCCAAAAAATCACCACCAACATCACCATCTCTATCATCAAACATTTTTCAGTCAAACATTAAGCAAGGTCTTGACGCACCCAGAGTTACAACGCGGGGTATGAACAACAACAAAAAAAAAAAAAAAAAACACCAAAGTTTGCCAAAGTGAGCTGCAGATTTTTTGAACCGATAACGTCGCGTTTGGTCCACGGCGGCGCTTATAGCAGCAGCTGAGGTTGGGCATTCTTGAGGTTTTATTCCTCGCATCGCGTAACACTAGCAGCAGCGTCTCTGCCTGTCATTCTGTGGATTGCGGTAAATAATGAGGAAGGGCTATGCGACGTAAACAACTGCGACAAAAAAAAAAAAAAAAAATTCGCCGCTGCTGCTGGTGTCGGGTTTCTGACTAACTGTGCCCGATCTGATGCCGCTGATAAGAAGTTGACTTTGCCGTATGCAACATTTAACAGCTTTACTAGAGCGACTTCAGCCAGCAGGGCAAACCGGATAAAGCGGGTAAAGCGAAAACTTAATGTGCCAAAGTGCGTGCTTGCTGCGTTAGACTAACGCACAAGGTTAGAAATTTTGAACACAGCGAAAGGGAAGCGTTTTGATATCAAATAAAAAAAAAAAAAACAAAAAAATTTGGAAAATTATCTGATTTGTTTTCTCGTTTGAATGTGCGACAGAAATGGTGCAGTTTTTTTTTTATAAAGACCGTTTTGGGAATAAATATCCAGTGAAAAGGGTTTTAAGCAATTTTATTGCACTCTTGATGGGGTAATTGTGCGGTGGAATTTCGAGAAAAGTTAGCATTCAAAATCGATTTGGAACATAAAATTGGTCAGAAATTATCTTAGATTTTGGATACTTAATGAACGCTGTATTTATATGGACTTTGCACGCCTCCAGATACACTCCATAAGGAAGATATCTTGGAGATGTAATGTTCCGAACAATTTTTGTCTTATAACTTTCGATTAATTTTGATTCTAGTCAAGACTTTATGAAAAAAAGGAAACCTTAAAAAATTTGGTCAAGATACTTGCTCCAGTTGAAAAAATATTATTTTGTTCTATCATACATTAAAGCATTAAATACTCTAAGAAAAAGAAAAAAATAATAATAAGTTGGCTGTATCGTGGGCACACCCGTAGGTTTTGACGTGATAACGTATCTATATTTTTGTCCTCATTCTTTTCCCTTTAGTTTATTTTGATCTCGAACTTGTCTTAATCCTTATCCTTATTCAAACTCTTGATTTAATTCATGCCCAAATTCCTGACCTTATCCATGTTCAAATTCCTGACCTTATCCATGTTCAAATCCCTTTCCTTATCCTTGTCCAAATTCCTTTCCCAACCTTTGTTCTTAATCTTGTCCTTAGTATGTCGAAATTATTGTTATATTCCTTCTACTTTTATAAAATATTATTTTAAGTGTGTCCAGATCTTTGCTCTTATCCTTGTCCCAATCTTTATCGTAGTCCTTTTCCCAACCCTTGTCTCAATTCTTGTCCTAATCCTTGTACAATTCCATGGTCTAACCTTTGCCAATGTATTTTTCCTACTCCTTGTCTTATTTTTTGTTTTAATATTTGCCCAAATCCTTGAGCTAAATCTCTTTTTCATCCTTGTTCTAAACATTACCTTGTCTTATACTTGTCCTTGTTTTTGCTTTTTCTATTGCATTCTATACCATTAGTTTATTTTTTTATTTTTGTCAAGTTACCAAAAATCTCAGCTTTACTGTCCTTCCAAAAAATTTGTCGTAGTGCCAATAGTCACAGAGTTATACATCCATGCAACGTTTTTCATTGTTGTTGCATTTTTACTTCGTGTTATAAAAAAAATAAAAATAAAAAAAATAACTGTCCATTTCAGCTTGAAAGGAATTTGACCTAGCTTCTTATGATCAATTGTGTTGTGCGTGTTATTAAGTTTGTACACAATTGTCCGAGAACCGGACCTACGTGCTTAACGCCGACTCCGAACGGCGATGAACGGAATGTTCTTGTTCTCAAGAAGCTTTACATGGCATTTTGATTACTCTCTGAGGTTTGCCATTGTCTGCAGAGAGGTGGCGGCCGTTCAGAAAAATTATTTTATTTCAAATAATTTTCTGTCGCTGCTGGGGTTCGAACCTGGGTCTCCAAGGTTCGTTGACATAGCGGCCGAGTACTTTAACCAACTACGCCACGGACGCCACTTGGACGCCTTCGTGTTGTGGTGACTCCAAAATAATTTTTTTCATTTTCCTTATGAGGTCAAGAAACCTTTTTTTGCTGTCGTAAAATAAAATTTTTCGTAGCACTTCTACTCACCGAGTAGTAATGCCGTGCAACAATATTGCATTTTTGTTGCATAATTTACTACCTGCGCGTTCTGACGACGTTATAGTTTATTTTTTTTTTTTGTTTTGGGTAAGAAAAATGAATGAAAAAAAAATCCTTAATTTCTATTTTATAACATTTACCGTTATGTAAAAATTCGATGCAGCGCCGCACAGTGATGCGATTGGTACAAGTTGGACGGAAAATATTATTTTGTGGATTTTTTTGGTTGTTTCTGGTGTTTTAAGTATAGGAAAATGCAAAAAAAAACTATTTCAGGAATTTTTGACAAGGGGGCGTGGCAGCTGCCATACAACTGAAACATAATTTGCGCTATATTTTAGAAATTATATAAGCTACGACAACAAAATCAAACGAAAATTTTTTGTATGTAATTTGAAAAAAGTGAAAAAAATTTCAGCGTGAGTGAGCAAGTGGGCGTGGCAGCCGCCATACAACTTAATCACATTTTTCGCTTTAGCTTAGAAATGAGTTAAGCTACGATAATAAAATTAAACGTAGATGTCGTGTATGTAATTTCGAAAAAGTGGAAAAAATTTCGGCGGGATTGAACAAGTGGACGTGGTAGCTGCCATGCCTGTGGACTATATTTTGGTCCATAACTAAGAAATGAGAAAAGCTATGAAATATTTCGATATATAAACTTTTCTCTGAAAAATAAAGGTCAAGTTGGAAAATGAATCAAATCGGATGAAAACCACGCCTACCTCGCCGATACAAAGTGACTTTATTAAAAAGGTAAAATGTCGTAGAATTCCACAAAAATTAATAGATGGACTTGAAATTTTGCGTATGAGCTTCGATATTTAATATTCACTCTGAGTATGAAATTCAACGAAATCGGGTGAAAACCACGCCTAACTCCCATACAAAGTGGCTTTATTAAAAAGGTAAATTGTCTTAGAATTCTACAAAAATTAATAGATGGACTAGAAATTTTGCTTATGAGCTTCGATATTTAATATGCACTCTGAGTATGAAATTCAACGAAATCGGGTGAAAACTACGCCTACGTCCCATACAAACTGACTTTGAATATACTTTGGTTCGGTCGTGGGGCTATTTTAATTTCGGCCCAGTCGAAGATCATTGCTTACTAGTTATAAATTTAATTTACAATGAATATTAAAAGCACTAGCAGCTTGGGCTATCGGCTTATCACAATTATAAAAAACAGTTGAAACCTGCTTTTGAAATGAAAATAAATAGCATTTTTTTGACCATCAAACAGGGGCCAAATCGCCGCATCCGTGACGTAACGGCTTTCGTATGAGAGAAAATTAATCGTATGAGAATCTCATGAGATTAATATCGTATCTCATGAGATTCTCATACGATTAATTTTTTCTCATACGAAAGCTGTTACGTTCACGGATGCGGCGATTTGGCCCCAGGTTATAAAACAGGGAAACCGGCCATTTGCGCACCTTGGCACTTTTAGAGCTTAAATAAGACATAATAATGATTAAATAAAAATTTATTTTTGCAGATATAAAATGGCCCTTTTTTAATTTTACAAAATATTTTACCAATTTTTGCGTTTTAAAAAAAAAAACCTCAGCTAAAATATTTTTTTTTTTTTTAAATATATTACAATATTTTTTTTTTTTAGTTTAAAAATATTTTCTAATGTGTTCAGAATATTTAAACACCACATATAGTCTAGTCGACCTCAAATTCAATACATTTCATACAAAACGGTCAGGACCTAGATTATATATGCATTTTTAGGACCATCAAACAGGGGCCGAATCGCCGCATCCGTGAACGTAACGGTTTTCGTATGAGAAAAAATTAATCGTATGAGAATCTCATGAGATACGAAATTAATCTATACGAAATTAATCTCATGAGATTCTCATACGATTAATTTTTTCTCATACGAAAATATTTGCGCACCTTGGTACTTTTAGAACTTAGAGTAGACAAAATAATGGTTAAATAAAAGATACATTTTTGTTAATACAAAATGGCCCTTTTTTTTAATTTTCCAAAATATTTTACCAAATGCTCATTTTTTACGCAGTTATATCGATAAATACCGTTTTATAGCGCAAACATTTTAAAAGATAGGTAATTGAAAATATTTTATTTTAAAAGATCCTACCTTTTTCATAAAGTATGCCAATTTTCAACTTATTTGGATATTGAGAAATATTTTAAAAAAATAATTAAGTATAACTAGAAAACTCATAAGCAAAAATTTCAAAAAATCACCTTTTGGGTCAACTTTCAAGAATTTTTGCATTTTTTGTAGAAAGCGCAGGTAAATAAAAAAATTATTCCTGAGATCATTGGACATTATTTAATAATTTAAAATATTCAGAATGTAAAAATTCTATTTCGACTTTTTTCCGTCTAGCATGCCCTTTCGCATCACTGTGCGCCGTTGCATTATTGACACATTTTTAATCTTGGACCGTCTTTCTCCACGGTCTTATGACGTTATAAATTTTTTGTATATTTGTTGCATAGGACTAAGAATCAGCCTTTACTTATAGCATATAATAGTTTTCCCCGTAGTGCCTATACATGACGTGTATAATTCTATGTAACAAATTTTCACGTGCATTACTTTAGGGATGCGGAGGGTCCCATAGACGTCTTTAATTTGGTTTTGTTTTTTTTTCATAAAGTCAAAGCATTTACCTTTACTAAGGTCTCTTGATTTTTATTATAGCAAGTACACTGAGCGGTGCAATTTCCATGTATTTTTAATAAAATGCCTTTTTCAACTTGTTTTAACTCATTCTGGCCCGGTACCTGATCCCGTTGAAATTTTTTTCTGAATTTTAGAGCCTATGTTATTTTGGACATAGTCAAGAAAAATTCCTCAAAATTGTTCAACCTTTCTGTAATCGTTTACGAGTATTAGTTGGGGTAGTTTTCTACCCATTGGGCCAACAGATACTCTTTTTAGACAAAAATTAATAGTTTCTGAATATATAGATATTGTTGTGCTCAAATCAGTACTACCATCCATTCGCAACATGAAGCGAATGTAAATTATATCATATTAAATATTTAAATAAAAAATTGTCTGGTTTGATACTCTCAGTTATTAGGAAAGGGTGGTGGTGGGCTTGGTTGATCCAAGATCGTCGTTATACATAAATGATAGCAAACATATCAAATGTTGTTAAAGCCTAAACCAGCGATGCCGATCGCCTAACTCTTTCCACTCTTAACAATAACTTCACTATATTAAAATTGTTGTTGCGCTAATTGTTGTGGGCATCGCTGGTCTAAACTTAAAGTTTCAAAATTAAAATTTTGGGACCGCTTCAAATTTTAGAACTATAATTGTATATTTCACATATAGTCATTACTGCCATTAAAGATATTTTCTATTAAGTCCATTTCGCATGCATGTATTATAATTGATTTCTAAATACTTACATTACACTGTTCAACACGAAAAAAAATAACAAGGTTCCGACAATGGATTCTGGTAGAGGGGACAAAAAAACAATATACGTGTATCGGAGTTTTGAAAGTTTATGTCTGAGTGTTATTTTAGGGGGGATTTAATTTTCTCCCTTTTTGAACATTCTTATAGTGAATCGGCATAGAAAATTATGTTATCCTTACATTTTGGGTATAGCATGTGTCCTGAGGATTTATGTAAAATACTACGAGAAATTTTTTTGTGGAACATTTTAACCCCCTAACTTCTAAATTTCTGGGTATTTTTTTACCTTTTTGTGATAAAAGGCAAAAATTACCCATAACACAAGGATATAATGGGTTAAAATGTTCCACAAAAAAATTTATCGTAAAATTTTATTACAAGTCTCTGAATGCACCAAGGCTGAAAGTTCATCTTAAATGCCAGAAATTAGTCAAAACTTAAAATGTGTTAAAGGGTTAATTTCGTACTTATTCAAAATTGATGATAAAATGTCGCACAAAACTTGGTTTTAGGGGGTTACTTTATATGAAAAAATTGTTTTACTAACAAAAATATTTCTCGTAGTATTTTACATAAATCCTCAGAACACATGCTATACCCAAAATGTAAGGATAACATGATTTCCTATGCCGATTCACTTTAAGAATGTTCAAAAAGGGGGAAATTTAAATCGCCCCTAAAATAAGACACAGACATAAACTTTCAAATGCCGATACACGCATATTGTTTTTTTGTCCTCTCTACCAGAATCCATTGTCGGAACCTTGTAATTTTGGAAAAAAATTGATTTTGATCTGGAAAAAATGTTATATACAGTACACTCTCACAAATTAGAACTCTCACAAATTAGAACTCTGACAAATTCGAACTGTCCAGAAATTAGAACCTGCCATTTCAATATTGAACGCTCTGAATTTAGAAACTGATACTAATTTTTGGAAGTTTCCTTATTTATTAAATTCTTAAGTGATCTTTGCTCATTGATATAAATATAAAAAGGGAAATTATATGAGTTTTATGTTAAAAAAAAGCATTAAATATTAATAAATGAATATTCTTTTGTGTTAACATAATTTTTTTTAAATAGTCCATTCTTTCAAATTTCTTTCAGAATAAAAACGTCCAGAAATTAGAACGTTTTAGAAATTAGAACCCCCCGTGGAACAAAGTGGTTCTAATTTGTGAGAGTCTACTGTATTTGTATTTCCTATGTGTATATGCTACATTTGCATATCATCATCGTCATAAACGAGGACACCAATGCATGCCTTAACCCCCCTTGAAAAATTCTTACGGACGCCTATGTCTGTAATAGTCACTTTTGCTTCCATCTATGTTTCAATTGCTAGAAATAGAAATAGAGGTACCATAGAAGCAGTTTTAACTCAAAATAATCGTTTTAGAATAATTTTATCTCAAAATAAAAAAAAAGGAAAATATACTAGTATAAGTCAAGAATAATATTTTACCAAACTATGTGAGTTGAAACATTTCTTTTTTTTTTTTCGTTAAACTCAACAAAGTTTTCTAAGCCACATACAAATATATAAAAAGCACTAAAACCACTTTGTATATAACTACTCAACATGAAAATGTTTTATCTATGAAACAAGTGAAACAAAAACAAAAACAAATTTCTGCCACAGCGCCATTTTTTTTTTTTTTTTTTTTTTTTGTTGGGCGAATCAAAGTCATCATCAACTATGCAAAGTTTCAACAGCGGCGCATGTGTTTGCCCTTCGCCCCCCACGACCCACCTCCACTTACCAACCCCCATTGCTTGGACTTAGCTATACGAGCACTTTCAATTGGGTCGTTCTAGTGCGAAACCCACCCGGTGTGGCGAGTCGTTTCGAAAGTTGCATAATTTTTGAAACTCTGTTGATGGTGCGCGCACCAGGACAAAACCACGAACTAACGTAGGAACGAAGCCAAAGTCAGACATGCAACATGACTGCATCAAGTGGGGGATTAAATTCTACATGAGTTCCATGTCACCACAGTTGCAAACACTCACACACACACACACACTAGCATACACATAAACAAGCATACAAACCTTTAAAGTTTTAGATGAATAGATGCGCAGCACCCATGCAGCGGATGGATGCGCTTCGAAAGTGCAGCCAAGTGTGCTCTTGTGAGCCTGCGTGTGTGTGTGTTTGTGTGATTGTATAGGGATATGGTTTAAATAGGATTAAAGTCAAATCCTTATCTGTCCGCACGTTGCTATTTTATAACACGTATCTTTTGTCTTTTTTTGTTGTTCTATGCCGTGTTTTGTTGTTGTTGTTTTTGTTTTGCTAAACACACCTGCCAACATTTATTTGAATATTTCTTCAATATTCGCAATGTTGGTCAAAGAGATGTCAAACTTGTTTTTTTTCAAAATTCCCAAAAGTTTTCGGTAAAGATTTATGTTTAAATTTGATAAAAAATTTTAAATACTTTTATTATTTTTTAGGACACACATAAAGAAAATTTTACTAATGAATGAAATATTAACAAAGTAAACGTTCAATTAATAAACAAGCGCTCTATTGACAATATGTCAGTTGATAAAAAAGTAGCATGCGACCACATACGAAACAAGAGCAACATCATTATGCTATAACTGACCTTTTTACGTTGACCTTTGACTCTTTTATTATATAGATAAAGAAGTTATTTCCTAATTTTATTGTGTTTAAGTTAAAATATTAAAGATAAGAGTAATTTTAGATAAAAAAATCGCATGAAACTTTTTTTTTGCATCAAAACCTTTCTCACAACTGTCATAACCGGGTATGAGCACCACTACATTTAAAGCTTCTGTGTTGTTTCTATGTTTGTCTTTTGTCTTTGATTTGTTGTTGCGTTTTGTGTTGTTACATAAGCTGTTGCTCTCAATTCTTGCTCTAAGCGCTTCAAGAGCTCTCTCTGCCCATAGCTGGTCATGACATATAAAATGCATGCGTGTAATAAATATCATTATCTTCTCTCAATCGCTTAAATAAGAAATTATTCTTTAAATTAAATGATTATAAAAAAATATTTTTCGCTTAGCAAAATATTTTTAAAATAGCAGCCAATTGCTTAAAGTCACCCAAACTAGCATCATTTAATTAAACATTTAATTAAATCACGCCTTATAAGGTTGGACTTGGACGGGAACATGGTCATAATTCATTATATGATTTACTTAGCATAGACTATAAACTCTTAATCGCATTAAGAACAATATATTCATTCATTCATTTCTTCATTCATTCATACATGTATTCAGTGAGTCACACACACACGCACACAGTCACTCACATCAGCCTAAGATGCTGTTCATGCTGTTCAGTGTCTGCTGTTGTTATTAATATTATTTTAGTTAAAGCATTACAACACTTATAACTTGAAATTGCATATTTTACAACTTGTAAACAGCTAAATCAATAATAAATTAATGCCCAACACTTAAATTGATATAAATCAATATTTGCCATAAATCATTGTAACTGAATGCGTACAAAGATAAAATTGTTGTGTGGTTACTTTAAGAAAATTATCAATGATATTTATAAACAAGAATAGATAATACAAGTGAGTTGCCTCAAGAGCTCTCTGGTTTTTAAATTAATATTATCTTATTTTTTAAACACAAGATATTATAACATATAAAATTACACAGTAAGTGAAATAATGCTATCAATGTATCCGAAGCATGATACAATTACAAGGTAGGCTCATATTAAAATAGCTGCTCAATTGTGAAATTTTGCAACAACAAAGCTGTAAAAGCCACAAACGTCAAACGACTAAAGCAACAACAACAACAAAGAAAAACTAAAAGCTATCAGCTGATTTTGACAACTAGCGCACCCTGCTCTCCAATATGAGCCTACCTTGTAATTGTATCATGATCCGAACATACTTTTTCATGGTTGAATTTTTCTCTACTGACTATTAAAATGTCATGAAGTTGGTTGCCATTTAAAAGTTATAGTAATTATTTTGCACGTGTTCATTTGATGTTGAAATTCAAATATGGAACAAAGAGCGGTCCTTAAGGGGGGTAAGGTTTGACAACTTTTTTTTCATTTTTTTTTATTTTTATTTCTGGAAGTACAACATCTGAAGAATATTGTATTAACTTTTTAGGTCATTCGGAGCAAAACTAAAAACAGTAGGTTGAATGACCGTACCTCTAACTTCGTCAGTGTACGCTGTACAGTGTCAGTTAGTCAGTGTACAAAACTTTAAATCGATTTTCCCAAACATGTAATTTTTAAAGTCGGTGACCAGCCTACAAAAAAAAACTACTGAACCGATCGTTTTCAAATTTTGTACACATATTCTACATACAAATAGCTCGTGGTGTCGAGTTTTTTAAAATTTTTTAATTACTAACAATTTTACAAAAACAAATAGGTAGATTTTTTCGTCAAAAATCGTCATTTGGCTTCAAAATTGTGCCAAAAATTGAAAAATTTTAAAATTAAAAAAAGCTCGACGTGACTGGAGAGATAAAATACTAAACTAAAGAAAAAATTTTGATTTTTTGGTTTCAGATGATCCAGTAGGCTGGTCACCGCACAAAAACTTTTTTCGAGGCGCCTGCGGAGATCTACAATAAATCCGTTATTTCTCTCTATTTTTCAACAAAAAATTTTTTTAAATATTGTTAAAATATTCTTCAAATATTGTTCTTTTATATAATTATATGTAAAATGAACTTACTGTCATAATTTCTTCTAAAAAAATTCATGAAAAAAGGTATTTTTTAGACGAAACGAACCTTACCCCACCCTTAAGTTCCACGCAAAATTTGGTAAAAATGCATCTGAAACATTTCGAATGAGGCAACAAATGTACGGTGATGATTGGGGCCCCATATACAGCAATTTTGTTTGTTCACGTATCCACCTAGCGTGAAATGGGCCTCATCGCTGAAGAAAATTTGGGTTCTGAAACTACAGTTTTGTATCCCAAGGGGGGTGGAGCTTAAATAACTTTTTGGGCTTTTTTTTCATTTTTTCCCATACAAAAAATTCTCCAAAGATAGGCTAAATCCCTTTTAGCCCGTATGTAGATCCGCAACTGCACATGGCCATTATTTTGATGAATGATTTTCATCACATTTTCGCATTATTGCAATTGTATCTCGCGAATAACAGCTCTTATATTAAGAAGAGCCTTGAATATTTGCTGCAGCATTGGCGTAGACTTTTTCTTTAACGTATAATGGTGTTTAGTCGCTCGATCTCGGCGACCAATTAAAGGCTATATTTCGACAAAATCACACGTCCAGGAATTTTTTTTCGCAGTAGAGTCGTTGTTTCACCAGCTGTATGGCATGTGGTGCCATCCTGCTGAAAATAAAAGTCGCCCACGTCCATATCATCAATTTAAGAACAAAAAAAGGCAGTCAACACGAATCTGCCTAAAATGCACAATTTTTTTAATATGACCCAAATGATAGCGCCACATAGTGCGGTGATTCCATACAAATGATGAACAAAAATAGAAGCAGTGCTCTTATGATAATGAAATGTGATGCTTGTTAAATTTAAGCTAATTAAGTAAAATTTCGGAAATTATTGAAATTTGTAAGTCCCTTGGGATTCATCCCTTGAACCTAAATTAATTTTTTACATGATTTTGTATGGGAGGTACATGACCGATTCAAACAAAACTCTGTCAAAAGATTAGACAAATAAAGTAATAGATGTGTACTGAAAATTATTCAAATCGGTTAGACCCTAGGGGTACATTCTTTGCAACTATATTGATTTATTACATTATTTTGTATGGGAGGTACATACCAAAATTGACCGATCTTAACGAAACTCGGCCAAAATACTAAAAAGGTATAGATGTAGGTCCCTACTAAAAACGGTTGAATCGGTTAGACCCTAAGGATACCTTCGCTGGGCCTATTTTATTTTTTACATGTTTTTGTATGGGAGGTACATACAAGACTGAGCCGACCTTAACGAAACTCGGGCAGAAAGCTAGACAAATATAAAAATAGATGTGTATCAAAAATATTTAAATCGATTAGACCCTGGGGGTAGCTTCCTTGGACATATATTAATTTTTACATGATTTTGTATGGGAGGTACTTACAATTATTATAGCCTAATTTTGGACACACTTTATTTAAGTTGCAGTTGCAGAAATTAAACTTGTAAGGGATAAATAAGTAAAATATTTTGGACATAAAATGTATTATAAATTAAATAAATTATTTTAAAAAGAACTTTATTCGGAAGCATCGCTATTTAATTTTTCTTCAAAATCAAGATCATGGATTTTATCAACTACTTTGATGTACTTCTCAACTTCTCCATCTATTATAAAATTTTTTTTTTATTTTAATATTTCTCTGTGATGTGACGAAAAGGGTCGCATGCAAGCAGCAATATTCTCATTAAATCCGTATTAGAACTAACGCTCGAGCATTTCCAGGTATGATGAAATCGATGCTTTCTAAATTCTTCGTGTCGGTGCGTGTTTGTGGGCTATCAGTTTTGACCCACCTTGAACACCAGAGGGAGCTGTAGTACAAAATTTTTACAAAACTGCCAAAAACTCACAAACCGCTTATGCACCGAAAAAAAATGTTTTAAAATTGACGACAATTGTTATTAATTTGACGATATTTGTGTTTAAAAATAGCTTGCAACAAATTTCGTCAAAGTAAGAGCAAATGTATTTAAAAATTTTGAAAAACATATGAAAAAAAAGTCAAATTAACAACACATTTTGTGAACACATTGTATTTAATTTTAAGCTAACTTTTTTTTTTCAGTGTGTGATTAGAATGAAAAGTGGTATACAGTGGTTTTCAAATACGTTGAGTATTTTGTTACTACTAATCTCTTTTGACCTATCTTGAACACCAGAGGGCGCTGTAGTACACATTTTTTGTAAAACTACCTAAAACTCCCAAACTGCTCATGCGATTAGAATGAATATTGGTATATAGTAGTTTTCACGTACGATGAGTATTTTGACAGTATTAATTTTGAACCACCTTGGACACCAGATGGTGCTGTAGTACAAATTTTTAAAAAATCGCATATTTTAAGTTGTTTTCTTAGATTACATATGCAAATATTTACAAAATATAAAATATTTCTTAAATTTAGTAAAATTAAAAAAATGTCCGTTATTTTGACATCAAAAACAGGAATATGACAAATTTTACTACAACGATATATTTGTAGCAAGAATGATAGAAATACAGATTACGACGTCCCGCTCAGAAAATTGAAATGTTCTGCGCATGTTGGACAAATGACGTCACGCGAACTGTGTTCCTATTGGTTAATAATTTTCAGCTTTCAAACTACAAACGTTTGTGTAAACATGACAGTGGGACAATTTATTATTTTTCTCTTCAAAATTTTTTATAGTAAAATAAAAAACAATTTTTATACCCCTACGTTTTAAAACGTAAAACGGGTATATTACTTTTGTAACGCCCATAAGTAGGCATGGTAGGTGCAGAAAAGTGTATATATTCTTGATCAGCATTACTTCCCGATCGATCGATTTACCATATCCGTCTGTCAAATCAGATGAAAACCACGCCTACGTTCCATACAAAGTGACTTTATCAAAAAACAAAAGTGTATATTTTCTGTTAAAACTATGACAAAAATCTTTTTACGAATACAAATTTTATTGACTGCTTAAGACAAATAAACATTTGATTGACTGCCTAAGACTTTGAATATACTTTGGTTCAGCCGTGAGAGTATTTTAACTTCGGTCGAGTCGAAGATAATTTTTTACTAGTTTTTTAATTACATTGTTATTTAATTTTTTATTTATGTATATATTTTATTTTTATTTCTCCATTTGCTTCAATGTCTTTTGCTTATGTCCAATGTTTTTGCAAATATCAGCTTGTAAGCAATAGTTTTTCTCCGTTTAATTTCATAAAAAGTGAATTGCATGATTTCAACGTATCCATTATTAAATTTGATGGCTTACTTAACCTACCTTCACTTAGGTGGTTCATCTTCGATGCTAGGATTAACACTCTTAAGTATAGAAGCTGAAAAAAGAAAAAGAGATGATAAACACGGTTTAAATTTTGGTGCACTCTGATTGCTAAATACTGCTCATATTTTTTATGCAATGCACTGCTTAACCCTTTGAGTCATACATTTTTTTATTGAATATTTTTGTCTTAATTTTCTTACTCGGGGGTTTTCGGGGTCATTGATTACGAATCTGAAGTCACATCTTGAAAAATCTGAAAATTCAAAATGACGGATCCAATATGGTGGACCACTAGTGTCCATTTTCTATTAGATTTATATTAAAGTGGTTATAATGTATACGTATGGGTTTTTGGGGTCGCTGATTGCAAATCTGAAGTTAGTTTTTGTAAAAACCCCTCGAAAATGAATACTGATCTAAATATTTTGTAAAAGCAAACTTTGGTCAAATAGTGGTCCGCCATATTGGATCTTCCATATTGGATCTGTCATATTGGATCCGCCTTCTTAGATTTGTATAATTTCAAAGTTTGACTTCCGATTCCTAATCTTCCACTCAAAAAACCCCTTAAGAATGATTACTGATCTAAGAATTGTGAAAAAGCAAACTTTAGCAGAAAAATGGGTCCACCATATTGGATTCGCCATCTTAGATTTTTATAATTTAAAATTATGACTTCAGATTCGTAATCAGCGACCCAAAAAACTCCTAGAACCACAGTAGTAACCAAAAAATATAGATTCCAAAGATATGCGTCACAAATGGTGGGACCGTAGCGGTCCCGTTGTGACTCAAAGGTTTAAATTAAATAGTTGTAACCTACACATTTTAAATTTCTTTCAAAATCCTCCTGCTTGAAATGTAAGGAACAAATTCTCTCATTTTGAGTAACATATTTATGGCATTCATTCGATTGCAAAACATTACCCAAAGCTAACTGTTAAATTTTCCAGCAGCTATAGCAAAAAAACAAAAATGCATACATTTCAATAAAAACTCACAAAATGTTAATTTTCAGTTCACTTCATCACTTTATTTTTTTACTGTTGGTTTGCTTGCATTTGCCCACTGCACACCTTTTGTTTACGTTTTTGTTTCTTATATTTTTTTTTAGTTTTTCTTTGAGCTGCAACGTTATATTAGCACTTCACTGAATGTTTTTAATAATTTAATTGTTATATTATTGTTTTTTATAAAATATAACGCGTAATTTGTTATAAATACCAAAAGCCGAGGTAAAATTTATTTTTGAACTGTCAAAGTAATTTTAATTGTAGGGTTGCCAACTCTCTCAGAATAAATATACAGTTTATACATTTTTATGCACAAAGTGATAATTTTCGCGTATGAAGCAATTTTTATATATAAGAATTAAATAAACGGAGCAAAAATAAGTATTGCATGCATACTTAGCAATGATTTTGTATAAAGTTCAAATAATTTGCTATATAAAATTGTCTCTAAGTCAATTATTTAGGAATACATAGAGTTGGCAGCCCTTACAATGGACAAACTACGTCATACAAGGGGAAATTATGCGCATGTCGTAATCTTTGTTTCTATCATTCTTGATTTGTAGTATACAACATCGTTGCTCAAAAATGAGAAAAAAACAATCAGAAATTTAATTTTGTGATTTTCGATTCAAATATCTCCGCTGCTTTTTTATACATTTTGTTAAATTTTTTTGTCTTAAAGCTTTATCAAATTACTATGAAAACCTTATTTCAAAAACACCGTTATTTGAGCATATATATTTTAAATATTTTTTCAAAAAAGCTCTGAAATTTTGAAGTTTTCCTCAAAATAAGGCTCAAAATTTGTTTTAGTTTTAAAAATAATTTAAATTCAAAATTTGCAAATTTTCAACTCTATTTAAAAGCTATAACATAAGCAAAGACTTTTGATATAAGGCCCTTGATTTTTCGAACAAAATTTTTTTTCCAATATTGTGTTTTATATTTTTGAAAAAATATACAAGCTAAAATATTAAGTTTAAATTAAAATTATCTTAGTATCTCTTACCAATCAAAAGTTATAGCCAATAATCTATATATACAAAAAGCAAAACGCTGTCTGTGTGATGACTGGAAACTTCAAAATTACTGAGCCGATAGAGGTAAAATGTTTGCAGTACATTTTTTTCAAGTACGAGATGGTTTAAATTTCTGTCACATCCCCTTTCACCGCCCACAAATCAATAAAAATGCTATATATCCTACGGTTTTCGTCAATTTGGCTACACTTTAATAATTTAGTTTGTATGCTCACTGTCGGCAACTGTACTAAAACTGGGCAATCTACTATAAAACTGGGATGGGTATTATATAAGGGGGTGCGGCTCCGCCCATAAAATTTAAATTTGTATTATCGAATAGCTTTGAAAGTAAAAGTAGCAGTATTTACATACAAACTCAAAATGGAGTTACTATTTGGTGATCTCCTGCTACTGGGAAACTGTAACGGGCAGTGGAAAATGACAGTGGTGTTAAACTATGGGTCTAAGAAAAGTTTCGAATATGATAAAAAAAATTCGAATAAAATTGGCGAGAAAGTTCATTTCGCTGCGTTTTGTTCTTTTTTAAAAATTCTAAAATGCAATTTTCCGTAAAATTGTTCACAAAAACTAATAACGGTAAAAATGTTATTACGTTTGAGACTAATTGTTGTATGTTTTTGAAGAAAACATACCAACAACAACGACATACCTCTGTATTGAGCAAATCAGACAGCAGACTAGACAGACTGTTTCGTTGGTCGTTACACCAACTCATCAGTAGTCTTGCATGAATTTTACTGTAATCCACTTAGTTACTTAAGTCTGACTTATACCGAAATATACTCAATTTGCCGAAAAATTTCCCAGAATTTTTGGTAGAAAGAACAAATCTTTCCATTAGTAACTAGAGTTCTAATCTATTTATCTTATCTTATTTAAGCTTAACCTGATCGTATAATACTTTTAGGCATAGCCTTATAAGTAATTACTTTTGTTCTAATGGAAAAAGTATTTGGAATGGAATGGGTATTTCTAATGGAAAAGTAATGGAAAACTAAAAATTTTGGAAACAAAAAGTTGATACATCAAAAAAAAACCAGACCTACTTTTTTTTTGGCCTTTTAAACTTTAATATTCTGTGCATTACTTCCATAAAAAATAGACCAAAATTGTTTATGAAAAAGAGTAAATAAAACTTTGAAAACTGAAAACAGATATATTTCTAAACAAAATATTTAAAATTTATGAAAATAATACGACTGACTTTGTTTTAACTGAAAAAATTTGGAAATTTTTGAGTTTTTAGACTTCTATTAAAGGCTTAAGTAATTTATTTTGCAAAATAATATCTTGATAAAACCAAAAATTTTCGCGATCTGAAAATCCCTTAAAATAATTCTGCATACTTTTGTTTTAATAACTGTCCGAGAATTTTAAAAATTTGTATTTTTCTTTCCAAGATACATTATTTTTTGTTATTTCATTGGTAAACGTTAAAAATCTCTCTCATAATTTTATTAAAAAAGATATTTACAAAATTCTTTTTGATTTTTGACCGCTTAACCATTAGCTTTTGTTTTGCATACCAACTTTTTGAAAATACGAACTTTTTTTGATTTAGTGTTTTTGTCCCCATTCAATGCAGTGTGCGCCACTCCAAAAATCGCACCAAACTCTTGAGATTTCTGTGTCTCAGATGCGACAGTTTTGCTTATTCACGTTCACAGACAGATAAAAATGAGCCTCATCACTCAGAATAATTTTATTTGCGGCATCATGATATTGTTCATGCAATTCCAGCACCCAATTTGCGAAATTTCTGCGTTTTCCATAATTAAATTCTTGTGCAAACTGCACCTTAGAAGCATGTCAGCCAAGATCTTTATGCAAAAAACGGTGTAAAGTGGCTGTGGATAAGCCCAATTCTTGTGATAGTCTCAAAATTGACAAACCTGCGTTTTCAGCCACACTCTCAGCTACAGTTTCAATATTTTCAGTGGACCTAGGCGAACAAGCACGACTTGCGGTATTTACATCATTTACATCGGAAATTTAAAATGACACCTCTTGTTTAACCCATTTTGTACCAGCGGTCGAGATCTCGACCACAAACTTTTGTCGTTTTTCGTAAAATAATTAAAAATATTAGGTTATGGGTTTTAATTAATTTTTTTTCAATAATGATTAAGTGTGCCTTTTTCACTTTTCGAACTCAAATTTTTTACTCTTTCTCGCCTTTCTAAACTCTCACCTGGGAGGGCACAAGAATAGTCTAAAAATAGCCTATTTTTAAACATATTACAACTACTTGTATAAAAAAGAAAAAGTAAAAAACGGTTATTGATTTAAATATCCAACAGATCAAATAAATTTAAAATCCAAGAAATAGTTATTACAGCTACTGCAGCTGTTTACCAGACAAGCTTGAACATTACTGGTCGAGATCTCGACCGCTGGCATAATTAGCGCACTAAATGTCAAGATTATTTTTATACCCCCTCGTTTAAAAATCGTAAATGGGGGTATATTAATTTTGTCACTCCGCTTGTAGCGCCCATAAGGAGGCGGGTAGGTATAGAACAGTATATATATTCTTGATCAGCATCACCACCCGAGTTGATTTATCCATGTCCGTCTGTCCGTCTGTCTGTGATCACGATTACAGCAGTAATTTTAAATCTATCATCACGAAAATCAATATTTAAGTTTTTATTTAAAAAATAAAGGTTAAGTTCGAAAATGAGCCAAATCGAATGAAAACTACGCCTACCTCCCATACAAAGTGACTTTATCAAAAATGTAAAATCTATCTAAAATCCACAAAAATTAATATATGGACTTGAAATTTTGCATATGAACTTTGATATATGTACTATGTGTATGAAATTCAACCAAATTGAGTGAAAACCACGCCCACCTCCCACACAAAGTGACTTTAACAAAAAACAAAAGTGAATATTTTTTGTTAAAACTATAACTTAAACGTTTTTACAGATAAAGATTTTATTGATTGCTTAAGACTTTGAATATTCTTTGGTTCGGCCGTGGGGGTATTTTAACTTCGTCCCAGTCGAAGATCATTTCTTACTAGTGTTAAAATTTTTGCATTTCTCTATATTCAAGCCGTTTTTGCAACATTCTTGTTAATCGAGAGGGTATCTGTTTCAATTCCTACCATATGCTGAGCATCCGGTGCATATGATAAACAACTTGGCCTAGGTGATAGCGTGGTTATGAGTCTAGTTTCGGTTTGTGAGTATCCTAGACAACATACTGTTCATTTTGATAACTTTTTCACCGGATACTACTTGCTTTGTCTTCTGAAGAAAAAGGATTTTGTGCAAGTGGCACAATCCGCGCAAATAGACTGGTAGGCGCAGGCCTTAAAACAAACTTACCTCGACATGCTATGGACTACTCATTCGACAAAGAAAATAAGATTGCATTGGTTCAATAGAGAGACAATGCAGAGGTGACTTTGGCCTCGAACTATGATCAGATAGAGCCTATAAAAATGTAATGCGATACGATAACAACAAAAAAAAAGAATCCCTGTACCGCAAGCCCACCTTATTGCTAATTACAATAAGTATAGCGGAGTTGACCTACATGATAATGCTGTCGCTAATTATAGGATTGGATTAGAGGCAAAAAATGGTAGTGGTCACTTTGGGTCACCTGCTTGGACAGTGCTAGTGTCAATGCATGGAAATTGTATTGATGATTACTGAAAGCACCAAAAATAAACCCATGCATCAAATTGATTTTAAGAACTCCATAACTAAAACCCCATTGTTATCCGTCGACACAAACACCGAATCCACTTCGACTGATGAAGAGAAAGAAAGTAACGATTACATAGACCGCCAATCGTCATTGCCCAAAACAGAAGGTATGCACATGTCTGTGTTTGTAAGAAACATACTGCCTATACCTGCGCGAAATGTTATGTCAATTTACAAGTGGGTAATTTCTTCAAAGACTACCACAAAGCTTTAAAATAATTTTGTTTGTCTTATAAATATTAATATTCAATAAATTAAATTGAAGAAGAATAATAACTAAATTCCTAGATCATTTTATTTACCTGTAGCATTAGCTCTTATATGAACTTATTATAAACGCGAAATTGCGTAAGTTAAGATTACAAAGAAATTGAATTTGTATATTCAACTAACTTTGAGAAAATTCTTGGACCATATGTTCTTTAGAGCAATGCCTACTGGGAAACACTGGGTTATTGACGAGTACTTTCATTGACCATCTATAAGCAATAACAAGTTTCTTCCATCCACTTGTTTTCATTGCAACATCCAAAGATTCGGAAAATATTTTCTTTTCAACAACCTTTCTTTGAGCACAAATAACATTTAATGACAGTTGTAAATAAAACTCGCTCATTTTGCAGAAATTTATGTGCTAGCAACTGAGTTGCTGCTTATAAAACAGCTTCTTACTGACAGCTAACGTGATTTTTTCATCTCTTCCCAAAATGTTATTTTTTAATCTCTGCTCACCGATCAACAAACTGTCAAATCAGGCGCAACAAATTTAATTAGCTTAAAAATTTTGATTGTTTGGTAGGTGATCATTTTGACCACCTCAAGCCTATTTGATTGTTAAGTCGTTTGTTAAGCTAAATAAAATTGATTAAATTATCACTTCATTAATAAGCTGAAGTAAGGTGACGGCGGCAAGTTGGCTTTAAAGTGCGTGTAAGCGCATTGTTTATGGCATAAATGCTTGCAAGCATACAAGGTAGACAAATTAAATGAGCATTAATATACATTTTGTTATATTTAATAATGCGTTTGATGTTGTTTTTTTTTTTTTTTTTGATGTGATCTTAAGTATGTGGAGTATTCGTGTATTTTATTGCATTGGCTTGTTAGCTACTGACTTGAATTTTCTTCAAGCTACAACGATTAATATTCATATATTCAAAAGTATCACTATTATATATAAAGATAAAAGATAGCTTTGGGCAAATGAGCTAAAATGGGTAATAAAATATATTTTGTGCTTATACAGTGTCTCACAAAAGTATTCGGAATTGTCATATTTATAAATACTTTTTAATAAAAATCAATCAAATTGCTTATGTGATGTATTCATCTTTAATGGGGACCAAAAAAAATTGTTCTTTTTTCTATGTAATACACGAAGAGATATAATATTCTTATGTTAAGGTTGCGTGATCTAAGAAAGTTTAGAATTAAACTTCATTTGCTCAAAGCAAGCACTACACACTAAAATAAAGCAAATAAAATTCATAATGAGCATTTATTACGAAAATTTAGTAAAATAAATGAGAGTTTGAAACAAGAATAAAATCCTCGATTCTAGAACCTGGAATAAGACTTGAATCAAGAAAATATTTTCTTAATTTAAGCAATCGCAGAGGATGATTTTAATTTTCAGCAAATTGTTTATTTGAATTAAGCAAATTTTTCTCGCTTCAACTTTTATTGATTGGTATGCTTATAATTCACAACATGTTTACATGAAAACATGTTTAAAATGGTTCGGATTGATAAACTATGGCATGGTTCGAAGACGCAGTAAATTATCTGTTACTTTAGTAAAGCGGGGCCATCTAGTGGTTTCCTTTTAAATCATGGATTATTTTGACACTGAGTATTTGATAAATTGATGGATATATTCCGTATAGAATCCACTTCATATCCTAATGTTTAAATATAGCTGTTCGCTTAAAACTATAGCAATCTTTATATTTATCTATCTCTTAAACTATCTATATAAATGTAAAGATATAAGCAACATTTGCTCAATACTCTGAGCTGCCTGAAGTTATATGCAACACGAGTGCAAAATAAAAATGGCTGCCTTCTGTTGCTGTTTCTTATTCATCCCGTAGTTGTAGACATTTTTTATTTTTTATTTTTCCTATTTTTTTTTTTATTCTTTTGCTCCGCTTATTTTATAGAACTTCTTCATGTGCTGCTTTTATAAGTCGATGTCGTCTTGTGCGCCACACCGCCGCCCCTTATAGCGCACACTTCAATCTACTCAGTGCATAAGAAAACAAGCGAGCAAGCGACCGACCCAACCCCTGCAACGACAGCAGCTACTCACGGTTCAGCGTCTTCGACACCGTCTACACCAAGCAGCTAAGAAACCATGAAATCTTGCCTTTGTTTTATATTTATTTTCTTTAAGTTTTATTTTTTTTTTTGAATTTTTTATTTTTTTTTTTTTGTTTTGTTCTTATTTTGCTTTGTTGTTTTAGCTTGAATTCCGCCTCTTTTCTTGCGCTCTGTGGCACATAAAGTATCTTAGAGCTGCTGCTGTTGCTGCATGTCGTTGTTGGCAAAAGTACGTATCTGCTAGATACACACGTAATATTTTTTTGTTTTAGATTTTTTTTTTTGTTCTTGCTCTGCTGCTGTAGCTGAATCGGCAAAATGTGGAAGTAGCTGCGGCAAAAATGTTTATATTCCGATTTTATGTGTTTTATATTCATTCTTGTTGTTGTTCGTGCTATTGTTGTTGTTGTTGTTTTTGTTGTTGTTGTCGTGTTAGTACAAAACGTAGCTGTCTTTCTTGCTCTTTGGCTGTCTTACTGACTGTGTCTTGTCTTGAGCAAATCCTATGCTACGAGTATCTTGCAGATACATCTATATATGTCAAGAAATATGTGGACAAAAAACGCGAGGCAGCATTTTAAATGGGAGGAAAGAAATAAATAATAGCTACAACAGCAACAACAACAACAGCAACGACAACAACATCAACGACAACAAAAACAACAACAACAACAACAACAACAACAACAACAACAACAATTATTAAATAAGGTAGCAACGTATAGTAAATGAATGAATTGCAAGGCGTAAAAAGCGAGTTTAAGGATCCGAGCGTGTTTTGAGCATTTTGCAAGCAACTCATCATCAGCTTTCATCCAACTGCTTGGTCAACTCGGATCACTACTAAATGCATCTCATACCGGCATAGACAGCCCTTGAACATTAGGACAAATTACAATCTTGTGCAAAAGGTCTTGCATCATAGCATTTGCAAAATGGTAAAGTATATTTTTACTCGAAGCTAACATAATATACAGAGATGCACTTACTACGCTTTTGCAAATATGCAACACTTAAAACCCATGAGGGCAATTCACAACCTTATGCAAATGGTCTTGCATCATAGCATTTGCAAAATGATAGAGAGCATATTTTTACTCGACACTAACAAAATATACAGAGATGCACTTGCTACGCTTTTGCAAATATGCAACACTAAAAACCCATGAGGGCAATTCACAACCTTATGCAAATGGTCTTGCATCATAGCATTTGCAAAATTATAGAGAGCATTTTTTTACTCGACACTAACAAAATATACAGAGATGCACTTACTACGCTTTTGCAAATATGCAACACTAAAAACCCATGAGGACAATTCACAATCTTATGCAAATGGTCTTGCATCATAGCATTTGCAAAATGGTAGATTGTATTTAAACTCGCCACTAACAAAATATACAGAGATGCACTTACTACCCTTTTGCAAATATGCAACACTTAAAACCCATGAGGGCAATTCACAACCTTATGCATATGGTCTTGCATCCTAGCATTTGCAAAATGATAGAGAGCATATTTTTACTCGACACTAATAAAATATACAGAGATGCGCTTACTAGGCTTTTGCAAATGTGCAACACTAAAAACCAATAGTTTTTATTTACTATACGAATGCAATACTGAATTGCAAACTACCAGCTGATTGGGGAAAAAAACAAAGGCAAAAAAAAGTGTTGCAAAGTAAGCCGAAAAAGACCGTTCACAATTTTTTGGAAATTTTTACAGTTGCATGAATTTACAATCTCAAATACATAAGATTATAAATTGCTCTATAGTTTTTATTTACTACACGAATGCAATACTGAATTGCAAACTGGCAGCTTATTGAGCTACTAAAACTAAACGAGAGAAACCCAATAAAAATGTAATAATTATGAGATCAAAAATATACTGAACTATATCCAAGAAGCTTCTGAAATAGAGTTCAGAAGGTTGGACAGTGGAATACAATATTTCATACCATCGTTTAATATAATTTCTTCAGCAGCTTCGTCCACTAAAAAGACCACTAATGGAGCCTTAAAAGCTTTTTTTCGACATAATAATATATATTTAAGTAAAATTTCAAGTAGAAAATAATTTTACTCTTCATCAATTAGCTGTGAATTTCATGTTTTGTAGCAAGGGTTGCAAAGTAAGCCGAAAAAGACCATTCATAATTGATTTGAAATTTTTGTAATTCCACAAAATTGTAATTCCACTCAAATACACAAGATTGAGTTTTATAAGTTTACGAGATCAAGCATACAAATGCACCATACGGCCATTGGTGGATTTAGGATTCGCCAAAGGGGGAGCTGAAACTACACTTTTGTATGCCAAAGGGGGGGTTGAACGTCTTTTTGGCATTTTTTCATTTTTTTCCAATACAAAAAATTCTTCAAGGGGGGGCTAAAGCCCTTTCAGCTCGTATGTAGATCCGTCACTAACATACGGCCATAATCAAGCAGCCTAGAGCACAACAACAACAGCTGGAATAGCTTGTAGCTTCAAGAAGCTGTCTGATGTTCAGCGCAAAGCAGCCAAAAACGTAGCAATGAATATATCTTCGGAAGCTTCGCTAGCGAAAAAGAAACTTCTTGCCCATCAGCATCACTCCCATTCTCGTCAGTTTTCTGTTCCTGCTCTCTCGTTGACTTTTTCATCACCAACATCATCGTCGCCATTGTTATTGTCATCAACAGCCATAGAATTTTGTTAAGTCACAAGTTTACAAAAGCTCGTTCGTTGCTGACACGTTTTTTTTTTTTTCCTCTTTCTATTTCTTTCTCTTTTCTTCATGCTTGTTAAAATTTTTTTCAAAGTACTTCGATTTTTGTTTTCTTTTTTTTTTACCTAGCTAGCTAGTCCTTGAATACGCACTTGACAGCATGAGCTGCTCACGTACAGCGTTATTTTATGGCCAAGTCATGCATAGCGCAGAAATGGCGAATATTATTCTGCGCTATCTGTAGCAACGAGCGTGTGAGTAGCTGTTTTCGATTTTTTTTTTGTCTCTTTATTTTTTATTTTATTTTTTATTTTATTTTTGTTTAAATTTTATGCATGCAATAAAGTTTTTTTTTAATCTTTTAGGGCAATTTTAAAGCTTCTTCGGAGCTTTAGCTTGATATTCAATGACTTTTTATAGAAATGCAAAAGAGAGAGTTTTAGTAAATTTTTAGAGAGAGAATAGTTTTAGTAAATCTTTAAATAGGCCAAGCTTTAACAATATTAATTTTTTTTAAATTCGAGCTTATTCTAAGAAGCAGATATTTACCAATACAAATACAAATTATTTACCAATACCAATACAAAATTAAAAACAAAAAATAAAAATTTACCAAAATCAATTAAAAAACAATCGGTTCAGCATAAAAGCTTTTTATTGGAACCAATTGTTGAGCTTTAGGTCAAGTATGTTATGAAGAAAACAACTAACAACAACAACTGCTCTGAATAGAGCAGTACTCGGCATCTCGTGACAGCGCAGGTAAAGAGCTTTCTCTGCCGCCACACGTACGGCCAGACGTACGCTGTTAGAGCTTTTTACACACTCCCAACAAACCATGGTATAATAATACAAGGTAGCATTGACCGTTGCTTGGGAAATCATATACTGTCAAAAAATATACTCAAAAAGAGAGCGCTCACAATCCGCCATTGAAAACACAAGCAATGTTGAAAACGTTGAAGTGAAAAAAAACAACAACCACAGCAGCTGCTGATGTATTTCCACAAAAAGCTGTTTTTGACAGTTTATGTTTTCCTGTTGAAGAGAAAATAAGCAGTTGTCAATGCTACCATGTATTATTATACCATGCCAACAAACAAAATCATTCACTAATGTTATCGTTTACGAATCGCATTCTCGTACAGTTCATTCATTAGCAATCGAAGCATAATCGCGAATAACGTTGTAAACGAAATGTTTTTTAAAAATGTTTTTTTTGCGGATACCATTTAGAATTACTCTCTTATACTACATAAAAACAGAAGTGAGTAAAAAAAATTCAGGTTGGGGCATTTTTAACGCATTTTTAAATGCCACTCAGTGGAATAATGTTGCACGTGCTGTTAAATGAATAAAAGCGAAGAATCGAACTTGATGCGCAAGTACTATCGATGCTCAAAACGTTAAATAAATTTCGAAAATTGGAAAAATTTTAACTATAAAAGACTAAGAGATAGTGGTCAGTCTCATATTTCGAGAAATGGAGAGACCATAGAAAATAAAAATGCTCCTGTGAATGTAATTTGGAAGAACGTTGTAAGTGCAGTTAGCTGTAAGTGCAGTCGTTTTTTGTAGTGGAAAAACGTTTTAAGCGCCATAAGTCATATGTTATGTTCAGTGGAAAAACATTTCATCATCCATTCAATTTTTGGATATAAAACGTTATTCCACTGTAAAAACTTTTAAATGGTAAATTTAGATGTAATTAAATCTTTTATTTATTTTTTTTATATTTTATGTATGGTAAAGTTTTATTAAATCAGAGTGTTTAACAAAAAAAAACAAAAATAAACGCCTACAATGCTTGAAACGTTTTTTATCTCTAGTCAAAAATTACAATTTTGTCATTTACAACGTTATTCGCGATTATGCTTCAATTATTAGAAGTGTTTCACTTATGATATCGCGAGCGGGAGAAATTCCTCCTTCGCTAACGAATAGTCACCAAAACTAAAAAAATCAATTCGATAACGAATCACCGAAAAGAATCTTATCTTATCTTATCTTATCACGAAGAAATTTTTGAATAAAAATTATATTGAGTACTTGGTATGAACCAGGGCTTTCATATGATATAAGTTTCATTCGAATGTGTTGTCTAACAAGGAACCCAGCAGTTATTTTGGAGTCAATTGAAAAAGTAAACAAGTTAATTTCTAGCGCAGTTCAAAGTAGCTCTGAAAAAGTACAAAAGGCGTTCAGTGTAGTATTGCTGAAAAAAATAAACGAGTTCTGGATACTTTTAAAATTTACTATGCACAAGAAAAAATAATAAAAAAAAAAAAAAAAAAATAAATAAAAATGTTTGTAGACATTTATAAACAAAAATGTCTTTTTTAATAAATCTTGTAGATGGAATAGATCGTACAAATCAGGTCTTTAGGACCTTCGCTCCCTAATAGGACCTTTGTACACTTATTTTTTACACTTTAAAAATGCTCACTTCAAAACTAGTTAAAAAATAACAATTTTCAGGCTACTGCGAAAGCAACCAGTTCAAAAATGTTCCTAATGCAACTAGTTTAAATATGGGGAAAAATTAGTGTTTATGGGGACAATTGTCTTTTCCTATGACATCAAAATACAAACATGGAACAAGTACTGGTCCTTTTTGGAACTAGTTCAGAACTATTTAAAATTTTGTCCAATTTTCTGCTGGGAAAGAAAAAGTTTTGTGTTTGCGTATTAATATATTAGATGAAAATCACAAATTTTTTTTGTTAATTAAATAAAGACAAATTTAATATCGGAAATAATTGGGGACATAAGAATTCTTTCACGAATCTTTAAATATAACTTAAATCACTCGGTAACGAATCGCTAAAAATAAAAGTAAGGATTCGTAAATGAATTGCTAAAAAGGAGAGAAGCAAATTGCTTACGAATCACTAAAATTTAAATAATTGATTCGCTAACGAGTCACAAAAATGTTGAAAGGCGATTCGATAGCGAATCGTTGAGAGTGATGCAACCGGAACGAAACTATTCGTTAACGAATCACCTCTTACTAAAATGTTTATTGGGCTTTTTTAACATTGCAAAGCTTTTGAATGCACAAAGACACATAATCGCCAAGATTGCGATTGAGTCAGAATGCCGACCACATGTATAGAGCAGTGGTGATTAATAGACGGTTCAAACAACAACAAAGAGAGCTTCCCGAGTACACAGCTTTACACTGAAACAAGAAGTTGTTAAAAGTTCTCACAACATTTGGTGCAGGAAAATCTTATCGAGTGTTGGTGATTTTCAATATTATGGTTTCGTTTTATTTTTCGCTATCATAACATAGAAAAGATCAAAAAAGATAAAGTGATGAATAGAATGCATTAATGTTTTTTCTCAAACATTGCAAAATATTTACGCGCATATATTAAAAAAAACAAACAGCGACACCCTTAGGCACGAACGCTAAAAGCATACTGAATTAAAATTTAAAGCACAGCAGAAAAAACAAACTTTTACTCTGTGTATAAATACAGCAAGCCGATTGCTACTTCGTGTGCAAAAGCACAAAAACACACAATGCCCGCGGGCTATGGGAAACCATGTAGTGAGCCACTAGTATAGAGCAAATCATGCAGCAGACTAGACAGACTGTTTCGTTGGCCGCTACACCAACTCATCAGTAGTCTTGCATGAGTTTCACTCTGATCCACTTAGCTACTAAGGTCTTACCGAAGCTACCGTCACTTACCGTCAATTTTGTCGAGAAAGTTACCCGGAATATTTTTTTTGGCAGAGGCAACAAAGCTTTCCATTAGTAACTAAAGTTTTTATCTACTGTTAATGCGCCCTGTCAACGTTAACCTTGATCGTGTCATACTTTTAGACATAGCCTTTAACTTAGGCTCATCTTTCGAAGGTTGATCACAACGTTTTACTAGTATCAGAGCTTGTAGTTGTCTGTCTTTATTGTTATTCTTCTTTTTCCGCAGTTCCTTTTTGGATTCAGCTTGTTTGGCTGATGTGAAAAAAAGTTTTTGTTTCTATTTCTAAACAAACTATTAGTATGGAAACACAATGGTATGGAATTAAACTTTCCAATTTTGGTCTTTCAATTTAAATCTCGTCTTGAATGTCTGAATCGAATATGTTCATCTGCTAGGTATAGGGCAGATCAATCCCAAACTTGCAAAAACTTTTTTACAATCCGGGGATTTTAAAAAAAAAAAAAAAATAAATAACTGGTCATTGCCCTTGTCCCTTGAAAGGACTTTGACCTAGCTTCTTATGATCAATTGTGTTGTGTGTGTTATTATTAAATTTGTACATAATTGACCGAGAACCGGACCTACAGGTTTGACGTCGACTCCGAACGGCGATGAACGAAATGTTCTTGTTCTCAAGAAGCTTTACATGGCATTATGATTGCTCTCTGAGGTTTTTCATTGTCTGCAGAGAGGTGGCGGCCGTACAGAAAAATCATTTTAATTTAAATAATTTTCTGTCGCTGCTGGGATTCGAACCCGGGTCTTTAGAGGCCATGCACTTTAACCAACTACGCCACGGACGCCACCGGGGATTTTAGGGGTCAAATTTTTCCAGTTCTTCCTTGATTTATTCAAAATCGTTAATGTTCCCAGTATTATTCGACATTAAGGTATTATATAGGTTAGGTTAGGTTGAGGTGGCTGAGCCAACGGTCGATATGTACACTTAGACCAGTGCAGGCCCGTTGTGACACCACATAATCTGGTACTTTAGCACATTATCAGATATTATGAGGAGGAAGGTGAAGGCAAAGATATTAAGGGGAGGAAGGTGAAGCATGACATTTAGAGCACTAGTTGGGGGTTGTGGATTTTGCCCCGGTAATACAAAGAATTGCACTTCTTTGAACCTTTGCAAATTTCTGAAGTGCAATTGTTTTTTCTAGAGCCCTCCACCATACCAGTGAACCTTTTATAAGTATGGAACGTACAATTGATGTTTAAATCTAGCGTGGTATTTTGGGGGAAAACCCCCATTTTTTACTTATCGATTTTTTACAGGCAAATAGAGCTATGCTTGCCTTTTTAACACGCTCCTTTATGTTATCATTCCAGATAAGTTTCTTATCCAGAATAGCTCCTAGATACTTCGTGCTGTCTCTAAGAGCAATCTGAACGACACGGGGTTCAGATGCGGAGTTTCTAAATTGGGGAGTTGATATTCCCTACTGAAAAGGATGAGATATATTTTCTCTGGGTTTACACTTAAACGACAACAGGATGCCTATGAGCCCGAACAGAACCAAACCGGCTGTCGGTTGTCGGGTGCGCTGTGCAACAATATACATGAAAATCTATGCAGTCACCAAAGAATTAATGGCCGTAGAAATCCTCGACGGAAAAACGCCAGAATAGAATCAATTCTATTTTTTCTTCGATGGCTGGCGTATCTCTCCCTGAGTGGCGTAAGTGTAGCCATACTTTAGCTAAGAATTGGCTGTGTTCAGTGCTATTACCATGAGCTGACATTTCATTTTGTGTGTGTGCGTGTTGCATTTGTACCATTCACACAACGAAAATCAACGCTGATCCGACAACCACTACAATTCTGGACGTGTTTTCAGCGGATTTCTATTAGAGAGGACCGACAACCGACAGCCGCTTTGGTTCTGTTCGGGCTCTATCTCGAAAGGATAAAAAATGCTCTCTCTCTGTGAGTTGACAGAGAATTTGAGAGAATTTTCCGTTAAACACGAGAGCGATATCATCAACATATGCAATAACCATGTAGTCTTCCCACCCCATGATACGCAACAGTTGGTCAATAGTCACGGACCACAGAAGTGAAGACAAAATTCCCCCTTTTGGAGTCCCCCTGTTAACAAACCTGCAGGTAGAAGATCCTCCCAGATCTGAGGCCACCATCCAGCTCAAGAACAAATCCTCCACCCCCAGTTCTGACAAGGCCGGGGCGACCGCACAGGGGAGGACGTTATTGAATGCTCCTGCTATGTCTAGAAAGGCAGCAAGCACATATTCTCTGTTCTCAAGTGATTTTTCGATTGTAAACACAAGAGAATGGAGAGCTTTTTCTGTAGATCTACCTTTTATATAGGAATGTTGAGATCTTAGAAGCCTGTCAAGTATTATATAAATACCTTAGGTATTTAGTTTAAAATGATAAATTGAATATTAAAAGCGTATGTGAGGGTACAACTAGATGGTTACTAGGTACAAGTAAGAGCAATAAAATTTATTATCTTTAAAAAAATCAATTCGTATTGGAAAACTAAATTTTGATTCTGGAAAGCACTGGTTTTAATAGACGGAATATTAGTTTTTGACATAACTAATTATGTCTCCATAAGGATGTCAGTCTTGCCTGATAGATTAGCACTAATTATAACTATTCTTTAAGATAAGAGTTTTATATCTTATAAAAATTCTTTACCGCTAAGGTTCTTCAAATAATGCTCTCTGAACTGCACTATCTGAACTTGTACTGTCAACACGTAGTCACCTAGTCCGCTGGTTGAGTCAGTCACAGATAATCAACCTGCTGTCAACTTTTGCCCTCAAACTATGACTGCTATCTAGCAATGTTGAGAATACCGTTAGCAAAAGCAACAACAACAACAACCTGTGCTCGATACACGGCTTATTATATAATTAATGCTTCTTTGCTACCAATGTGCTTGAAACTTTAAAAACTAACGGAGCAACAACAGCAACAGCAAAAACTCGTAGACGTTTATCACAGCAGCAATAAAGATAATGATGACGATGATGATAACATGAATAAAAACAACAATAAACAAAAAAAAAAAAATAAAAACAAACGCAGCATAGCAGAAAATTTGCGCCTCTCCGAAACAATTCCAAGTCATAAATAAGCAACAAAGCCACGCTCAAACCGAGTTCAACATAGTTGCTTGCAGTGAGTGATCCATCCAGCGGGAGCACATCTCGATGGATGAATGGATGAATGGCAAGATTGAGCCGCCTACTGAAAAGAACGGCTGTTTCGTGCCGTTTTGAGTAATCATTCGTAGGTGGTACTCGGTTCATTGGTGCCAGCTTTTAGATTGTAGCTTAAAATAAGGCAAAAAGTTCCTGATCTTGCTATAAGTCATGTTAAGCGCTTTATACTATGCTGCCCTGCCGCCTCACCCCCACTCTGATGCTGTGGGGAAACTGCATTTTGGCTAAGTTTTATTGCCTTGGTTTTGCTTCTGTTGGGTGCCAACAGCGGGCACAGCATCCAACGAACTCAGTGACCGCAGCACGTAGCGCTCATTTTTCTTGTTTTTATATCGGTGTTTTATTTAATTTTTTTTTTTTTTTGTTTTTGTTTTTATTATTTTTTTTTTGCGTACTTGTGGCGTACCATCAAAGCTGGCACTTTGGTCATGTATCTTCATGGCTCTAACACGGTCATCATCTTCATGACTTGGTTTGCCGCGTTGTACTGAATTTCTAAAATATAAAATAAGCAGCTATCCAGAGAGACGGCAGCAGCTTCTTGAGCTCATATCTTACAGAAAAGCAATCCACCCATTTTGTGTTTGTTACCCAATCCGCAACAATTCAATGCTATGGCTGTGTCGAGTTGTGTTGGGCTGGGCTGGGGGTTTGAGGGCAGCATATGGCGGCGGCAACCGTGCTGCTGCTGTTGTTGCTGCTGTATGATGGAGTCCCAACCATCGATGTGGAAATCATCTGCGCTTCGTTCGACTCCAGCGAAACGTGACTAAAATGTTAAGGCCAGCATCAACATGCTGCAAAATCATGAGGGAAAATCTGTTTTCCTCGCACTCACACATACACACATCCATACCTATAAGCACACAAACATGTATAGCACATACTCACACGAGCACATACGTGGCTCGATACCAACACAGTTATATAAAGACATGCATACAAATGCTGCAATATTCTGACTGGTTTTGACTCTGCTATTTTTGCTTCTGTAGCAAAAATTTTACTTAATGGAATGGGTCAGAAAGTTGTTGTTGTTGTTGTTGTTGTGATTGCTGTTATTGTTGTTGTTGGTGCAGCAATTTTGCCGCATTTAATGTTAAATTGACAAAATTAAATCGCACCTAATGTATTTTAAATCGGACATAACACAGTTTTTGTTTTTCAAGAAGTGTTTAAAAAAAGGAGTGATATTTTTAAAAAATTTAAAATCTGGTAATAAGAAATATCATTTTAATTCTAATATAATTTGAGTACAGAATTTACTCGCTAAATTTTATGAAAATGTTTTTTGAAGTCTGTGGAGATCGTTTAGTACAAATAATACGAAATTCTTTGAAATAACACTATCGTAAATCATTTTGACTAATTAAATTTTTTTTTTTTTTAAATATATGTGTCAGTTTTTTTTTGTGCTTTGAATCTTGTCTTTTGATATCTGATCGATAATAGAAAAACGAAAAAAGAAAGTGTTTCAACATCTTGGTGTTTCTAGACCAATTCTAGAAAAACACAAACGGATTCGTGTCCATATTCCGAATCGAGTGTTGATGTTATCTGTGTTTCAGAAACTTGGTTTCATCCGGATGTTAAGGACTCTTCTTTAAACATTAAAAATTTTAGACTTTTTCGAAATGATAGATTGCATTGTAGAGGCGGAGGGGTTGCAATATATTGCAAGGAAAATTTAAATGTAAAAATTTTGGGACAGTCAAGGGGATCGGAGGTTGAATATCTTAATGTAGCGATATCAGACAGCTCAACAAATGTTTTTCTCTCTTGCGTGTACAATCCCAACCGTAGCTGCAGCTTAGAATCTCTATTCTCAGAAGTCGCAAATTGTGCCATAGAATTTCAACATTTTATATTATGCGGTGATTTCAATATAAATCTTTTAGCGTCTGACAATCTTGCTCATAAGTTTCTTGATGATTTGTCTGCAGTTGGTTTAAATGTAGTTAATTCTACAATGCCGACTCGGTTTGCAAACAATGCCTGTCCTAGCCTTTTAGATGTTTTTGCTGTCTCGGATCTATCTTCCACATTGCTCTTTGATCAAATTTCGTTCATATCTGATCACGACCTTATTTTTTGTACTCTTAACATCAACCTTTCAAAAACTGCATCTGAAACTTGTTTTCAGTACCATGATTTCAGGTCAATCGATTACTTATCATTGGTTAACGAGTTGTCTCGTGTAAATTGGTCGGATTGCTGGTATTTTGAATCTGTCGATGATAAGTTAAAATTTTTCACAGATAACATTTTAAATTTGTTTAATACCCATGTTCCCTTGCGTACGCGTCAGGTAATCAATACTTCTTGTCCGTGGTTTACGCGCTCTATACAAATGCATCTTAAAACACGAAACAGAATCTACACTAAATGGAAACGAAATCCTAATGCACAAAACTGGGAGGAATTTAGAAAAGCTAGAAACGAAGCTACGAATGCAATCAAGCTTTCAAAAAAACAATTCTATTTGTCCAAACTGAATCCTACATTACCTTCGAAACGGCTCTGGAGCAATCTCAAAAGCTTAGGAGTATGCAGTAAGGAATCCGAATCGTGTCGTATTGATCCTAATACTTTAAATGATTATTTTGTGGCAAACTCAACTTCAACTTCGACAGTCTCGTCTTTTTCTGATTCTGGCGAAAGCATTACTCGCAACCACACATTTGAATTTCAATTTAACTCAGTTAGTGAACTAGACGTGGCCCGCTGCATAAAGAAGATTAAATCGAATGCCACTGGTGTTGACGGTATCTCCATGAAATTTCTGAAATGTATACTGCCGTATGTACTCAGCCCACTTGCACACATAATAAACCACTGTTTCACAACATCGAGATATCCTGAGATATGGAAAGTTGCAACGGTGATACCTATTGCCAAAAAGTCAAACGCCTCCGAACCATCTGATTTCCGACCAATTAGCATATTGTGCTCAATATCCAAAATATGCGAGCCTCTCATGGCTGAACAGATTTTTCACCACACAAAAACTTTTGGCTTGTTGTCTACGTTGCAGTCGGGTTTTCGACCCGGTCACAGCTGCTCCACTGCTTTAATAAAAGTATTGGATGATATAAGAGTTACATATGATCTAGGACATTTAAACATGCTCTGCCTTTTGGACTTCTCTAAAGCGTTCGATTCTGTGAATCACTCTTTACTTTGTAAAAAGCTTGAGTGTTACTTTGGGTTTTCTCATGCAGCGGTTTGTTTTCTGTATAGTTACCTTAATGGCAGGTCCCAAAGTGTCAAGGTGAATAGCAACTTTTCATCCTACAAAAGTATCTCGAGTGGAGTTCCACAAGGCTCTGTTCTTGGTCAAATCCTTTTTACCATGTTTATAAATGACATTTTTAGTATACGTAATCATGTAACCATGCATGCGTATGCTGATGACTTGCAATTGTATTTGTCCAGACCCATGGGTCTCGTTGAAGATTTAAGTGTAAAAGTCAATGAAGATCTTAAACTGGTAGCTGATTGGGCCAGTGAAAATAAGTTGAAGCTAAACCCTCTGAAATCGTATGTTTTACCGATCTCAAAGACCCCCTACCAGAATCTTAATGTACCTCCTATTTTCATCAACAACGTAGAGCTTAGTTTTGTCAGTAAGACCACAAATCTGGGTTATCAAATCAATACGTCACTGTCCTGCGAAGATCACATTAACCGTTGCGTTAGTAAAATTTACTACGCCCTACGAAATCTTAGAATGACTGCAGGCTCTGTACCGGTGGACATTAAGAAAAAAGTAGTGTTGCAGCTGATACTGCCTATTATAACATACTCAGAAGTAGTATACAGTAAACTCGACTCGAGATCAATGCAGAAGCTACAAGTTGCCTTTAACAATACTGCACGCTATGTGTACGGACTCAAAAGATTTGATCGCATATCACCCTTTACAAATCAGCTTTTGGGCCGTGGTTTATTCAGCTATCTTGAGGCAAGAAACTGCATTTTCCTGCATAGAGTCATCCACTCGCGTTGTCCGAACTATCTTTTCGAAAAGCTAAAGTTTTGTAGATCCAGTCGAAACATGAACCTTGTCATTCCTAAGTACAATTTTATGAACTCTAGCAGATTATTTTTCGTTAGCGCAATAAGGCTGTGGAATTCACTACCAAACACCATCAAAATTGTTTCCAATAGTAAGTACTTTAAGCATTTAATTTTTAATTTCTTTTCTTAACTGCCTTTTTTCTCATCTTTGTTTTAATCTCAAAATTTTATGATATTATAATATAATACTAAAAGTACTGCGTTGAAATTCATTTTAAACTTAGTATTAAGATATTTTGAACATGTTAGTTGTTATCTATATTTTAAGTGCGGCATATAAAAGAATAAGTCTTAAATGCCAACATATATGAATAAATAAATACAAAAATACAAATATTCCGCCTACAATTTTGCATCGACGGGAGTTTTTTACGAATTTTTTACTAATATTGTGTTTAAGGATTGCGCGCATTTGGAAGTATCAAAGTGCAGGTATTCTAAAGTTTAAATTAAATTTTAAAATTTACTCTGTTTTATGGAATGACAGATGTAATTAAAAAGAATTAAGTGTAATATGAGCAACGTTGATAAACTGTACAATTATTTTTTTTCTGATAATTTTATTAAAACCTCAAGTCAATGAAGTGCAAAATTTCAGTAATTTTAATCAATAATGATCATTCCACTATTCTTATCAATAAAATCAATATGTATTTGCATTAAACAAGGTATATGCTGATAGGAATTCCCTTATTATTGTAGCTTATAAATGCTTTATGATATTCTATATGGATTATATAATTCAACATTCCCTTTTCCTAATCAATTATATATTATAATGTCAAATCAAAACTAAGTGATGATTTTCATTAAGATACTCTCAAATAACTTTTATCAAAAACCCTCTTATGTTTTTGAGGCCTCTGAATCAATATCTCTGGTCAAAATTTTGATATTTAGATACCGAATCCAATATGGCGACTTTAAAAGTTTTAACTTGTACAATGTTCAAGGGTTAATTTTTTGACTATCATATCATCTAAATCAATAATATCATCTTAAAGTTGAAATAGTTTATTATCCTACTTAGGTCATATTCATAAGAGAAAAGTTTTCACTTAGAGGCCAAAATTTTTAAAAAATGTTTGGTTTTTAGTATTTAACTTGGGTTAGTTTTTCTGTCATATCCTCTAATATTTAAATAATATATTTAATTGAATGTATTGACTTCTATGGGAAATATCTGACACCCAGTTCCCAAAATTAAATATATGTAAAAAATGCTTCGATTGGTAAATTTTTTTGGTATGAACCAATTTTGGCGCACCTAAATTGCATTTTTGAGAAAATTTTGTACTGGTGGCCATCAATAAATTCCTTGGATAGAAAAACAGTAAATTTTCATCCAATTTGATAAATACTGTAATATTTGATTTTTTTTTTCAAAGTGAATCCACGGTTTATTTAATTTTAATTATATTTTTGTTTTTATATGAAAGTATTTTAACACTTTTGGACTTTTTTTTTTTAATGTAAAATTAATGTACAGTACAACTTCTACAGTCCGGACATGCGCCAATTCGGAAACTCCAATTATTCGGACACTGCCACAATTCGGACAGTTCCAAATGTTTACCTCTACAATCCGGACAAATTTTTTTCTTATGCAAAAAGGCAGTTATTTTAGCGTTTTTGATTTCGCACACTTATTAATATATGAACGTATTGAAGTTATCAAGTAGGCTGTGCAATTATTGCACGAAGTTATTAGTCTTGTCGTTACATCAGCGAAGTTAACTTCTGTTTACTTGTATTGCAAAGTCTGGATGAGGGTTTTAAATTCCCAAGTCAACGATTTTTGATACAAGAAAGAACAAAAAGAAGATAAACGAATTCGTTTCGACTATGTATAATGGACCAGGTAACATTTAAATTAAAGTAAATAATATTTGAATCTATTTTCAAAATATAAATGTTTGTTTTAGGAAATAGAAAAGTGATAAAAAAATCAGAAAATCCAAAAGTAGAAGAAACGCTTCACACATGGTTTGTGCAACAAAGAAGCAATCATATCTCGATTTCTTCCGAAATTTTAAGAGCAAAGGCTAAATTCTTGTATGTACAGATGACTGGAAACGATGATTTTTCAGCCAGCTCAGGCTGGTTGGATAAATTCAAGTTACGATATAGAATTCGTCATCTAAAAATTTCATCTTATCTCTAACATCTTACAGACTCTGAGGAATATATTGAGGTGATAGATATAAAAACCAAGATCTCTCGTGCAGATGCTAAGAAATCATTTGCGGTTTGCATTCAATGGGCTGAGGAGAAGAATGATTTGGATATGCAAGACATTGTTTTATTGAAGAGACTAGAAGAAAAAGCACGAACAAACTACCTCAACAAAATTATCCAACCCAAAATAAGTTCATTTTTTAATAATTTATAGTATGTATTTTTACAAATGTAAATGTATATATTTCCCACTTAAAACAAATTTTTTTTTTTTAATAAATATGTGTTAAACGAATTGATAACTTTGTTTTATTTCATCAAAATTGCTTAAAAAATGTTTACTTCTATAGTCCGGACAACCTCGATAATCCAAACGACCCTAAAACTATATGTGTCCGGATTATCGACGTTGTACTGTAATTTAATTTAGTTTTTAGTTAATGTACTGTTTGTGTTAACAAAATGACACCAATGGTTTTTTTTTCCATCCTGTAAAGGTTTAAATTGTTTTTTATATTGAATTTCGCTGCGATATTTTTGAGGCAAGTATCTGGAGTATTTGATTAGGTTGAAAACGTGGACGCTGCTGCGCGTGACCAAGTAGCCCAACTTTATACCGCAGTATATTGGCACATAAGCTCGTATTATGTAGGTTGCAATATCGATCAATTTCCGCGATGGCTTTTCTGTTGCAACATATAAATGCAAGATTGTAACAAACTGCAAGATTTCGTCAACCAACGAGCATGATGCGCTTGTCCAGGTGCTTTGTTTGCCAATGATGGCGGACAGAAGCCGTTCGCAAAATGTCTACCTCACGCAAAGAAAAGGAACTTCGTTTGTCGTGTATGAAATCGTAATTTGGAAACGTTTCATTATCATAACATTATCAACATTATCATAATAATAGTCCGTTGAGAGAAACACGGCATTTAGTTGCAGAATATTACTTTCGTTAATCATTGTCGCGAATGGTTTTTTTAATTGCAGCAATTGAGAAATTTGTTTTTCCCAATTGAAAACTTCGTTTGTTCTTTCCTTCGTTGTATAAACACAACGCTTATAGCTCAGAGTTACTTTTTGGACAAATGGTTACTATATAAGCAAATTAGTAATTTGCTTAATAAGCGGATGAAGATTGGAACAGCGGTGCGATGAGAGGAACCCATAAGAAGACGGACGGACATAGTGAGAAAGATACTTAATTAATATAAATAATAATGACCAAAATATATGTATATACAAAGATATACTTTTAAGTTGATGACAACTGTATATTCGTTTGCGGCAAATACAACTTGCAAACGAAGTGTTGGCGAATTTTTGGCGTGCTCTGTTGGTTGTTTCTTTTCACTAAAAATACACGGGTTTCCCAAATAATGCTATTTTCTCTGTTAAAATAAATTTTGAAGTGTTATAATATTTTCATATAAAAAACAAAAATGTAATTAAAATTAAATAACAAGTAGATTCACTTTGAAAAACAGTCAAATCTCGTTAGAGTATTTCGTAGTTGCGCATACAAAAAAGGTTGTGTGTAAAATTTCGATTTTTTTTTTTTATTTTACCATTTTGTAGCCATATGGATGCCCCATATGCTCACCAAATGGTTCTTTGATATATTTATTGGTTCTAAAGTAAGCGAATGCGAAAGTTAGCTGGCTATGTGAAAACAGTATTGAAATTGTTAAAATGGGTTAAAAATTTGCAGTTCTATGTTTTTTAAACAAAAAATTTATTGATACGCTTGATTTTCTTTTTAAATCAACCATTAGTGGGGCTCCAGTACAAAAGTTGCTTAAAAATGCAATTCGGGTGGTGGCAAAATTGTTAGACTAAAAAAAAGTCTACCAATCTAAAGGATTTTTTTATATACTATTTAAAGTTGACACCGGAATTGGGTGGCATTTTTTATACACTCTAATATTTATTGTGTTATTATGGTGGCAGTGGCTTAGCGTTAGCGTGCGTTAATCATTAGATGCGAATTGTATGAACCGCGCGGTCCCTGTTTCGAATCGCACCTGATACGAAATAGTTTTTCATATTGAAATTGATTTTGCTTATCGGCCATCATCTTTCTGTAGATAAAGGCAAACCTCAGAAGGTAAAAAATGCCAAGTAAAGCTTCTTGAGAACATTACACTAGCCGTTCAGAGTAGGCATCGAAATAAGTGAATTCATTTCTCGATTATTTGTGTGGAAACATTTAATAACATGCCCAACACAATCGATCATAATTAGCTCGGTCAAAGTCAGGTTGACTCGATTCAAGGTCTGAAATAATCCAGTTATAAAAGATGATCAGATAGCAATGATATTTTTTGGCAATTGTTACGTTTCAGAAGCTGTCAAAGTCCTTCCAAAGACATCCAGCTATCAAAATATACAGTAAGGCTTTCCATTTTCTCGTACATTGTTTCATGCCTGCCAAACGTGTGGAAGTTATTCGTCGCACCATGGAAAAATTTGAGTGTGAGTATACTATTTTGAACCTTAAGCTACCAACCAGACAGATATTGGTGCGAAGTGAAGAAAAAATTAGGCACCATAGCGGCCAGTGTCGAAGAAGACCCAGAAATATCGATTCAGCACCAATCAGCTGAATTGGGCATCATAAGAGAGTCATCCAGGCTTACTTTGCGGTTTGATTTGGGCATAAATCCTTTTAAGATTATGTTGATGCAAGAATTGAAGCCGGACGACCATACTAAACGCCGTGACTTCACTAATTGGGCGCTGAAAATGTTCACCGAAAATCCGAATTTTGGCCAAAACTAATATTCTCGAACGAACCCTATTTAGACTCAGCGGCTATGTCAACAAACAAAATTGCCATCACACAAAGATTGATTGACTGTTTGGTGCGGTTTATGCCATCATCGGATCTTATTTCTTTCGAAATGAGGAAAGAGATAGCCTCATCGTCAATGGTTCTCGGTAAAGAGCGATGTTACCCGATTTTCTGAGAACAAAACTCGACAACATCGATTTATCCAAGTTGTGGTTCCATCAAGACGGCGCACAGTGATGCGAAAGGGCATGCTAGACGGAAAAAAAGTCGAAATCGAATTTTTACATTCTGAATATTTTAAACTATTAAATAATGTCCAATAATTTTAGGAATAATTTTTTTATTTACCTGCGCTTTCTACAAAAAATGCAAAAATTCTTGAAAGTTGACCCAAAAGGTGATTTGTTGAAATTTTTGCTTATGAGTTTTATAGTTATACTTAATTATTTTTTAAAAATATTTCCCAATATCCAAATAAGTTGAAAATTTTCATACTTTATGAAAAAGATAGGATCTTTAAAAATAAAATATTTTCAATTACCTATCTTTTAAAATGTTTGCGCTATAAAACGGTATTTATCGATATAACTGCGTAAAAAATGAACATTTGGTAAAATATTTTGGAAAATTAAAAAAAAGGGCCATTTTGTATTTACAGAAATGTATCTTTTATTTAACCATTATTATGTCTACTCTAAGTTCTAAAAGTGCCAAGGTGCGCAAATTGCCAGTTGCCTTGTTTTTTAACCTGTTTGATGGTCCTAAAAATGCATGTATAAACTAGGTCCTGACCGTTTTGTATGAAAGGTATTTAATTTGAGGTCGACTAGACTAAATGTGGTGTTTAAATATTCTCAACACATTAGAAAATATTTCTACACTAAAAAAAAAATATTGTAATATAAATTAAAAAAAAAAAAATATTTTAGCTGAGGTTTTTTTTTTTAAAAAACGCAAAAATTGGTAAAATATTTTGTAAAATTTAAAAAGGGCCATTTTATATGTGCAAAAATATATTTTTTATTTAACCATTATTATGTCTTATTTAAGCTCTAAAAGTGCCAAGGTGCGCAAATGGCCGGTTTCCCGGCCTGTTTGATGGTCATAAAAATGCTATTTATTTTCATTTCAAAACCAGGTTTCAACTGTTTTTTATAATTGTGATAAGCCGATAGCCCAAGCTGCTAGTGCTTTTAATATTCATTGTAAATTAAATTTATAACTAGTAAGCAATGATCTTCGACTGGGCGAAATTAAAATAGCCCCACGACCGAACCAAAGTATATTCAAAGTCAGTTTGTATGGGAGGTAGGCGTGGTTTCACCCGATTTCGTTGAATTTCATACTCAGAGTGCATATTAAATATCGAAGCTCATTCGCAAAATTTCAAGTCCATTTATTAATTTTTGTGGAATTCTAACACATTTTACCTTTTTAATAAAGTCACTTTGTGTGGGCGAGGTAGGCGTGGTTGTCATCCGATTTGATTCATTTTCCAACTTGACCTTTATTTTTCAGAGAAAAGTTTATATATCGAAATATTTCATAGCTTTTCTCATTTCTTAGTTATGGACCAAAATATAGTCCACAGGCATGGCAGCTACCACGCCCACTTGTTCAATCCCGCCGAAATTTTTTCCACTTTTTCGAAATTACAATCACGACATCTACGTTTAATTTTGTTACTGTAGCTTATCTGATTTGTAAGATATAGCGAAAAATGTGATTAAGCTGTATGGAAGCTGCCACGTCCACTTCTTCAATCGCACCGAAATTTTTTTACTTTTTGCAAATTATATACAAAACATCTACGTTTAATTTTGTTATCGTAGCTTATCTCATTTCTAAACTAAAGCAAAAAATGTGATTAAGTTGTATGGCAGCTGCCACGCCCACTTGCTCAATCGCGCTGAAATTTTTTTCACTTTTTTCAAATTACATACAAAAAATCTACGTTTGATTTTGTTGTCGTAGCTTATCTAATTTCAAAAATATAGCGCAAATTATGTTTCAGTTGTATGGCAGCTGCCACGCCCCCTAGTCAAACATTTCTGAAATAGGTTTTTTTGCATTTTCCTATACCTAAACCACCAGAAACTACCAAAAAAAATCCACAAAATAATATTTTCCGTCTAACTTGTTCCAATCGCATCACTGTGCGGCGCTACATGCCATAAAAGCAACGCAACGCTTGAAGTGATGAAGGACAATTTTATCGTTCGTCAATTGACCACCGCTACAATGCGGTGAGTTTTGTTAAAGGTAATAGTGTTTCGAGAAATTCTTATGCGACAATTTTGTTTATTCAAGTAGCCATTTAACCAAAAGTGTGCTTCATCAATAAACAAAATTATCAATTGAAATTGAGGATCAATGGCAATCTTTCCTTCGGCCCATTCAACAAATGTCGTTGAAATGTAGGCAAACCGAACTTACCCCAAAAGAGAAACCTCAAAATAGCTCTTATAGGAAAATAGTGCTGTCAATTTAAAGCTCTACGCCTCTCCCAAAAAAAAAAAACACAAAAAAAAAAACAAAAGCACCCTATATTATTATAAGTCGACGCATATCTTTTACAAGATGTACTGATTTGAGAACACATCTTATAGTTTGAATGAAATTTTAAAAAAGTATGCAAATTTTTGCCGCATCTTATGCAACTTGCAACACTTTATAACATAAATCAACTTTTAAATTGCTGCTATAAGCAATGTAAACGAAGACAATACAGCTCCTCAAAAACAGTAGCAACACTTTTCGCATTATCAACGTAAGGCAACACTGACAGTTTGTTGGCATTAAATGTGGGCAGCTTCCGCTGTTAGCTTAATTATTGGCATTATTCACAGCCATTATACAAAAAAATTAAAAAAAAAACTATAAAATTCAAAAGTTCAGTCAAAATTTTGCAGTCCTTAAAGTGTACAACAAGCTATTTAAAATGCAACCAGCTTTTGTTTTGAGTTAAGATTGATGACATCCGTCAATTTAGACAGATTCTTTGGCAACGCTAACGAAACGTTTCTTCTCATATAAAATGGGTAAAATTCTGATTTATTTTTATGATATGGCTTAAGGTTAAAAATTCAGTCAATCAATCAATCAGTCAGTTCTTCACTCACTGAACAAAACTCACGAGATACGTGAAAACAAAAAAAAAAAAAAGGTGCAGAATAACCTGATGTATCAAAAGGCAAACTTTAAATTAGCTTTTATGCTTGGCTTTAGGTGGAAAAATTCTTGTCAGGCCATCCAAAGAAGGAGTCCCAAAATTTACAAAAAGTAGCCCAAATTTTGCTACTTTGCTAACAACTCATCTTGCAGCTACTTAGTAGAGACAGTTTTTTGGGTACATTGGATACGTCAAAGTTTGCTTTTTTAAGCACTCAACACACATCCACTTTAGCTTTTCTAACGCCTATTTCTAGCAAAAAGAAACTTGACACTTTTTGCATAATTTAAAAAGTTTAGCTACAACGTGGAGTCTTTAGATATTCAGCTCACCACAACGTCGGCCGCCATGTTCTAAACCAAAAAGTTTAGGGTATTTTGAAGATTTTTGCATTCACCGGCGTTGTTACTGTCTTAATACTTTTATGCTTCAGTGTGCATAAAACGCTCAAAATAGGAGTATTACTGAGCGCTCATTGTGCCAGCATAAATAGAATAAAACCAAAAATAAAAACAACAACAACAACAACAACTATAAGAATAACAACAAAAAACTTTACAAAATTCAAATAAGTTAAAACCGAAACTTTTTGAATGAATATAAATTCGACTTCTTCCAGTCATTGCCAGTTAGACAGTTCGTCCTGCTTCGGCGCGCTGCAGACAACTTTTATCATCATCATCATCATGATTATCATCATTATCGTCGTCGTAGTCATCGTGATTACTATTTTTATTTCGTTCGCCTCCTTTAAACCACTTCTTGGCAACATTGGGCATCTTGGTGTATATATATATGTGTGTGTGTGTGCTTTTTTTTGTGTTGCTTTTGCTTTGTTTTACTTTTGATGAGTTTAGCTCGCAGGCATCTTTTGTGTTTTATATGGTTTTCTGTTGTACGCACGATGAATTCACTTTTGGTACCTTTTTATCGAGCTTCCCTCCTCTTGCTACTATTTTTCACTCTGGCTCTGTCTCTGTTACTGGTCCTACTTTTCAGAGGTGGCTGCCAAGCAAACAACCCTCAGGGGCTTAGAAACCCTCAACATATCATTAAACGGTTGCACTTTCGGGGTGTGCATCAAAAATAAGAGGGCTGGAATGGGCACTTAAATGATTTTGCCTTTTGACTTAGTTTAAGAAAGCAAGAGATAGAGACAAAAAAAAAAAAACAAAAACAAAGAATTTAAAAAAAAAACAATCCCAGTTAAGTAGGTGTAAAAGCTTCAGAAATGCTTTTCATGCTTAAATACCGTAACATAAAAACTAAATAATCACACAAACACACACCTACAAAGTGTTAAAGTTTGCTCATGTGGATGTGTGTGTGTGTGAGTGTGTGGCGGTGGTGCTTGTTTGCCTTTGAGCCATATAAACGTTTGTTTTTCTCAGCAACTTGTTCAAATTGCTGCTAAATGCTTCAAATTAAATGCTTCTCGACTTACATGTTCGACCATTTCTGAGCTTCAGCTGAGTGTCAGTGGATTTGCGTATGCGTAGCCTTTAATTAAGACCGGGTTTTATATGTACTCATATATATATATAAGAAGTGTGAATACATTTGTGTGTGTGTGTGTATGTTGGGGGCTGCTGATTATGATATTAAGTGTGGTACGATTGCTCATTTTTTGCTGCTCCTGTTGTTGTTGCTGTTGCTGTTGATCCTGTTGGTGTTGTTGTAATTATACGAATTGTGCCAATTTAATGAGCTGAGGTGTTAATTTGTGGCAGTTAGTGTGCACCTGATGAGTGTCTATCGTGTCTTTTTTTTTTTTTTTTTTTTTTTTTTTTAAAGACGACAGGAGGGAATCTTTTATAGACAAATGGAAGCCCGTACTTCCAAATAGTGTCAGAGTCCCTGGTATGGTATACTGACTAAACCACTCCTTACTTTTCTCTCCTCCTGCAAGACCCTACGGAACCACCAATCGAGGCATTACTTCGTAGGGCAGGATTGAGTATGTTTACTCATCTACGATTCTACGCTTCTTCGTAACAAAGAAACGTTTTGCAGATCATGCTTGTTTATATTCCAAAGCGATGATGTGCTGTGCTTAATATGCAATGACGCGTTGTAGGCTCATCGTGATGATGATGCATCAGATGGAGACCGCCTCGGGAAATGGTCCCTAGCCGAAGACGCTGACGGTGCTAACGACTGCGGTCTCTTCTTGGAGAGGGGATTTCGGGGGGAGGCCGCTTCGGGAAATAGTCCCTTGACGAAGACGCTGACGGTGCTATCGACAGCGGCCTTTTCTTGGAATGGCATCACTTCGGGCATATGAATCCCTAGACGAAGACGCAAGGTACAATCGACTGCAATACCTTCCAAGATGAGCGCAGGGCTTCATCACCCCCTAACCTCTGATCTTCAGCAAATCTGCACGGTGCGGCCTACCAACTTTGTCTATAGCATAGAGTCTGCAGTTGATCTGCGCAGTCTTTCTACACGACGCAGTTCTTTGGTTATGGCGCATGCCATATTGCCTACTGAGATCCAGTTTTCTTCAGAGTTAAGCATAATGCCCACGAGAGTTTCCACTGTTGGTGACCTCCCTAGGTTATTGCTTAACTCTAGTCTTTCGGCGTTAAATTTCGGACAGACGAAGAAGACATGTTCGGCATCTTCAATAACACTTCCAGCACAGAAACTGCAAAACGGATTTTCGTCGTGCTTGAATCTATGAAGGTACGACTTAAAGCACCCATGACCAGTTAGTATTTGGGTGAGGTAGTAATCTACCTCACCATGACGCCTGTTAAGCCACGGTTCCAAATTTGGAATTAGGCGGTGCGTCCATCGTCCGTTCTGTGATGCCTCCCAGCGCGTCTGCCACACTGCTACACTGCGGTCTCGCGCTATCCTACGTTTGGAGGATTTAGGCAATTCGAGTGGAAGCGAATCGTATGTCACGTTCTCGTTCACCAGAAGGTCTATAGGGGGAGAACCCGCAATAACCAGCGCTGCATCCGAGGAGACAGTTCGAAACGCACTACATACTCTAAGTGCACAGATACGATACACCGATTCCATGCTTCGTAAGTAGGAGCTGAATCTGGTTGCCTCGGCCCATATGGGGGCTGCGTACAAAAGTATTGATCTGACGACAGTGACTATGATCTTTCTACGGGTTTGTCTAGGACCTCTGGTATTCGACAAAATTCTTGTTAGCGCTGCAGCTGCGCTTCCCGCTTTTCCACTTGCGTATAAAAGATGCTGCTTAAAGTTAAGCCTATGATCTATCATAACGCCAAGGTATTTAACGAATGGTTTCGATACAATTGTATGTTCACCAACCGATATTCTAGCGGTCTCAACGACTTTTCGGCTGCTTATTAGCACTGCCTCGGTTTTGTGCTCGGCCAAACTGAGACCCGCTGTATTCAGCCACTGCCGCACTGCTATAACCGCTTGGTTGCACTTGTCTTCAACTTCGTGCAAATGCTTTGCTACTACTATGAGGGCAATATCATCTGCGAACCCGATAATATGAGCCCTCTCTGGCAGCTGTAGACGTAGTACTCCGTCATACATTATGTTCCATAGGACTGGACCCAACACTGATCCTTGTGGGACTCCGCCAGTAACTTTATACTTTTCAGTACCCCCTTCTGTTTCGTAGTAGAGAATTCTATCCTCGAGGTAATCTCGAATGATTCTACGAAGGTAGAAGGGAACGCTAAAGCGCGCAAGAGCTTCCAGTATTCTGGTCCAATTCGCAGAATTGAATGCGTTTTTTATGTCGAGTGTTGTAACTAGACAGTACTCTTTGTCACCGTACAACCACCGAGTTCCTGAGATTGCCTGGAGTGCAATTTTTTTCACCGCTCCAATTGCATCTATTGTGGACCGAGCTTTGCGGAAACCATACTGTTGGTTGGAAAGATCTCCGGCATCTTCTATTGACGCACCCAGTCTATTGCTTATCAATCGTTCTAGGATTTTGCCGGCAGTATCGAGCATACAAAGTGGACGATAGGCCGATGGATCCTCTATGGAACTAGTATTCTTCGGGATCAACACAAGTCTTTGTCGCTTCCACATTGGTGGGAAGACGCCATCTTTTAGGCATGTGTTGTAGAGGTCAACGAAAACCTCTATTTTCTGCTCTATCGCAATCTTGAGCACCTTATTTGGGACTCCGTCAGGTCCGGGGGCTTTATTGTCTTCAACTTCTTTGGCTATTTTTAGGAGCTCCTCATTGGTTACATTTTGAAAATTTTGTAACTCTGCTTCAACTTCTCTGTTTAGTGCTGGCGTGTCGGGTTGTTGTGGAAATAGTGTGTGGACTATGTTCCTCAACAGTATGGGACACGTAGGTGTTGGTTGCCTAAACGAAGAGAGCTTCTTCATAACGAGCTTATATGCAAAGCCCCAGGGCTGCTGTTCAGCGTCGTTGCAGATTTGGTTGAAACAATGGGATTTACTCATTTTTATTGCCTTTCTAAGTTGGGTTCTTGCGGCTTTGAAACGCCACTGGTTTGGTAGAAATTCATCTGTGCCTCTCGAGCGATAGTATGTACGTCTCGCTCTTATGCAGCACCTTCTTAGGCTTGAAATTTCATCAGTCCACCAGTAGACTGGCGCCGGGCGATTGTTGCCTCTACCTTTTCTAACCATCGCGGCGTCGCATGCTCTTATTACGGTCTTCATCACTTGCGAGGCCTTGTCTCTAGCATAGCCAGTTGCAGACATACCTGCGAGCATGACCTCTAGAACGCCGGTATCCAGAGTGCTTTCTTTGTATCTCCTCTGGTTTTTGCACACCCTTCTTATGACGGAGTCTCCCGTGCTGAATATGATTGCGTGATGATCGCTTCCAGTGTAGTGTTCGCTTACTTGCCAGGCAGTTTTTGGCAATAGGCTGCTACTCACAAAAGTAAGGTCAATTATGGAACCCATCCCAGCTCTTTCAAATGTGTTTTGCTGTCCAGAGTTCAGCGTGACGATATCTAAGATCGCAAACGCCTCCAGAAGTGCTTGGCCTCTCGAATTTGATCTTGGGCATCCCCAGTCAGTTGACCATGCATTGAAGTCACCCGCGATAACTATTGGGTGTCTTCCGACAGCGTCATCTGCTATTTCTTCTAGAACATTCGTGGCTTCTTGTAGAGTAAGGCTTGGGGGTAGGTAGCAGCTATAGACATAGAGTCCACCCAGTCTAGCCCTCACGAAGTAGTTCATAGATTTTGTGTCTCTAATTTGCTGCTGTCGTTGGCCACAGTACCATATGGATGTTTTCCCAGATCTATCACTGATCTGGTCACCGGAGTTCCTAGTACGATAGGGTTCGCTGAGGATGGCAACATCGGCGTTTACATCCCGTACGTTTTGCTTCAAGAGATCATGTGCAACTTCGCAGTGGTTGAGATTAAGCTGATAAAACCTTATCGTGCTTTAGTCTCTCGCAAAGCCTTCTGGTAAAACGGACATTTGATGCTCGTTGTAGCGTGCTTTGTGTCAGACTTCTTATGTCTTACGCAGAGTCTGCATATTGCTGCGTTTTCGCATGCTTTGGCTCGATGGCCCAAGCTGCCACACCTGTCTATCGTGTCTGTAAGGGAATGAATGTGTGCTAATGTATGTATGTGAATGTGGCATGCGTTTGTTGCAAACATAAATGAAGTTAAGTGTTCCTTAAATGCTTTTAGGAGTTTTCAATGAACATAAACATTCACATACTTAACGTAACTAAAATAATTGGCACACTTTAAAAGATAATTTGCCAAAATAAAATAAAAAGTTTGTCGTTGGGAAAGTTTTTTTTATAACTTTTTATATATAAACAAATCATGTTTTGTCCAAATCGGCCCATTTCATAACCAAAAAAAATTCTGTTTAAATTTAAAATCTGCAAACTTTTTTAAAGCTCCATACTACCTTCATGCAATAATGTTCCCTTAATATCCGTCCAAATTTCAAAATTATACATTTCAAACGAAGAATAGGAAAGAAGGAGAGCATTTGGTTTTAACCAATACTTGGTAAGGATTTGTATTTAAAATTCAATGTTGCTATTCTTAGTCAAGAAAGTCGAATAAAAAGAGTTGGATGTGTCATGAACAGAGTCGTAGGTATCTTATTCTAATCCGTATCCTCTATCCTCTGCCTTGACCCTTAACTTCTCCGCATTCTTATTCTGATTCATATATAAATATGCATAAATACTAGATGATATACCCGGTTTTACTCAGGCGAAAAAATGTAAAATTTTAATATTTATTTGATTCCATGTTTTTTTTTAGTTTTATTCATTTTATATTTTTGTAATTTTGTTTGCATAAAAAGTAATGGTGTAGTGAACGAATCAGGACAATTTCTCAATTCTCTTCTGAGTTATACTCTCAAATACCTCTTTAAACACTGCTACAGCAACAACAGCGCCATCTACCGGGTCAATCTAAAGACTTAAACCATCTACAAACCCATCCGCGATTCATACACACTGTACACAAATTTCATCAAAATCCGTCCAGTCGTTTAGGTGGACTTCAGTGACAAAGTCGTGTACAGAAGAATTTTATATAAAATTCCTATTCCTTGTTCGAATCTCATTGCTTATTATTGTTTAATATTTATCCTACTCCTTGTTATAATCCTTAGACAAATTCTTGTTTTAGCCCATGTCAAAATTCTTTTCCTAATCCTTGCCCGAATTTCTGTCTTTATCGTTCTCCAACTTCTTTTTTCTATCCTTTTCCTAATTCTTATCCTAATCTTGTCCTAAGTTTTGTTAAAATGTCTTGTCTTAATGCTTGTCCCAAACCTTGTCCTTCTCCTTTTCCCAATCTTTATCTGAATTCTTGTTGGATAATGATAAGTCCTTTTGCAAATCCTTTTTCGAATCTTTGTCCATATCTTTATCCAAAATTAGCACTCTTGCCCCAATCTTTACTCTTGAGGCTGGTGCTAGTGCCTGTCTCGACTCTTGCTCTTAAGATTGTTCTCTCTTTATTTATTTTGTTATTATTTTGATTTTTATTTTTGTTATGAATTTTTGATTTTGTAATTTTTTTATAGTGGCGACCGTGGCGTAGTTGGTTAAAGTGCGTGGCCGATATGTCAACGAACTTTGGAGACCCAGCTTCGAACCCCAGCAGCGACAGACAATTATTTGAATTCAAATAATTTTTCTGTACGGCCGCCACCTCTCTGCAGACAATGGCAAACCTAAGAGAGTAATCAAAATGCCATGTAAAGCTTCTTGAGAACGAGAACATTCCGTTCATCGCCGGTCGGAGTCGGTGTTAAGCATGTAGGTTCGGTTCTCGGTCAATTGTGTACAAACTTAATAACACCCAAAACACAATTGATCATAAGAAGCTAGGTCAAAGTCCTTTCAAGGGCTGAAATGGCCAGTTATTTATTTTTTTTATTTATAATAGTTTTTTATATTTTATTTGCTTTTCCTTTTGCTTTTGATTTTTTGCTTTTGTTTCTTGATTTTGATTTTGATTTCGATTTCGATTTTGATTTTGATTTTGATTTTGATTTTGATTTTGATTTTGATTTTGATTTTGATTTTGATTTTGATTTTGATTTTGATTTTGATTTTGATTTTGATTTTGATTTTGATTTTGATTTTGATTTTGATTTTGATTTTGATTTTGATTTTGATTTTGATTTTGATTTTGATTTTGATTTTGATTTTGATTTTGATTTTGATTTTGATTTTGATTTTGATTTTGATTTTGATTTTAATTTTGATTTTGATTTTGATTTTGATTTTGATTTTGATTTTGATTTTGATTTTGATTTTGATTTTGATTTTGATTTTGATTTTGATTTTGATTTTGATTTTGATTTTGATTTTGATTTTGATTTAGCTTTTGATTTTCTTATGCTTTTCATTTTGCTTTTGTTTTTTTCTTTTTCATTTGCCTTTACTTTTGCTTATGCTTTTGCTATTGATTTTGGTTTTGATTTTTCTATGGAATAGTACATTTGCCTTTTTTCCATACAATAAATCCATGCAACGATAGTTAATTTTCGTTACATAAGGTGTTCACTGAGGAGCCTAATGGCGATATATTTTTTTATTTCTATTATGTTGCTATTAGCTTAACCTTTATTGTCGTTACATAAAATCTACCTTAGTTCCGATATAGTTACCGAGTTATAAATCCACGCAACGCTTTTACATTTTTCTTGCGTTCATTGCGTTTTGAGCACATTTGGCGATTAAGTCCTTTGCGTCATGGTGCAAACATTTTTTTTCTTATTTTCATTATGAGGCCAAGGAACCATTTTTTTTTTTTGTTTTTGTTGTAAAATGAAATTTACCATAGCACCTATATATTATGACCGAGTAATGATTCCTTGCAGCAATATTGCATATGGTGACGTCATAATTTCCTTTTTATAGTTTTTCTCGTAAGTCCTGCGGAGGTCAAAAAAACATCTTATCGAATTGAAAATTTTTAAGTATCATAGGCGGCCGCAGGAATTTTTCCAGGGGGGAGGGGGCAAAGGTATGTATTGATGTGCACGTATATAAAAATGATTATATTAAAATGTAACATATAAACATAGAAAATAGAAATATATGAAATTTTTCAAGTCCAGGGAGGGGGGGCAAGTGCCCCTCCGTGCTGCCTCCTGTGAACGTCCTTGTTAAGTACTGTCGACTTTTAAAATCTATAAAACCTTGAAAAGTTAACAACAACTGATGAGCTAATGCTTCCATGCAAGCTTTAGGTAATCTTTAAATATTTCCTTATGTTAATTTTTTTTTCTCTAATCATTTTTTTTTAGAATTTTGAAAAATTTACCAGGTTATAATATCATTTTATTATTTAAATATTTTAATAAAAAATGTGGGGTTTTTGAACTTTCCAAATAAGTTCTTTATAAAAATTCAAATTATAACAGTAATAAAATTTAATCTTAATAATTTCATCAATTTTTTTTTTCTACTTTCAGGACGCAGTGAGCCACCGGTTGGCGTTGGTGATCCTTGCGCGGGCTGCAATAAACCAATACTAGATAAATTTTTACTGAATGTCCTGGAACGAGGATGGCACGCGTCTTGCGTGCGCTGCTGTGAATGCCTTCAACCGTTAACCGATAAATGCTTTAGTAGAGAATCGAAATTATTTTGTAGGAATGACTTTTTTAGGTAAGCAACACAAAAGTTTTTTGTTTTGCATTTACACGATGACTTTCAATGATTTTTGATTTGTACAGAAGAGCAAAACAAAAAAATTATGTAAAAATAAGAAATCATTTAAATGAATAGCAAATACAAAAAGACAGGTAAAAACAAGTGATTGGATAAAATTTTCTAATTAAAAGCAATGTTCGAAAAAAAAACATGTGAACGAAGTCAAAAAGCAGCTCGAAAAAAAAGCAATTAATACAAAAAACAATGTCCGCATTTGAATGCCTTTCCAGCCATTAGCATAACCTTTTGTTTTTAGCCAACGGTGTTGATATGTTAGCCAGCCGTGGCTCGCTGACGCTTTTTAGTTTTTCTTCCGCTATAGATGGATGATGCACGTTGGAGCACTTGTGCACTCAACCAATCAATCGATCACTCAAGCACTTTGCATGCGGCACAAATTGACGATTGCGTTTTTATAGCATAATCAAATCGCTGCTACTCTTAAGCAAAAGTGAAATGAAAAAGTAGTTAAAGTATATACGAACAAAAAAATAAAAATAAAAAAAGTACTTAAATGGCGCGCGTTTGCTGATTGTTGTCATTCGTTTGGCTTGTTTTTTAGCTGGATTTTTTTTTTACTTTTCTCTTCTTGGCTTGTTGCATTGTAAAGTCAAGTCTTTTATTTATTATAATTGCATTGATTTTCCTTCATTTACATTCCAAGTACTTTTTTATCTACTCCTATTTTTCGTTTTGTATTTTTTTTTTCCTAACATCGTCTGCTTTTGATTGAGCTTTGATTGAAAGCTTTGATTGGTTTTAAAAAAAATAATACAACAATAAAATAGAGCTTCTTTGACAATGTCTATCAGGGTTGTGTAGGGTGTATAATTTTGACTACTTTTTTTTATGTCTTCAATAGTTCTTGAATAGTTTTTATTTGCAATTTCAATATTTTTTTTTTTAAGTAAATTTGTAAAAAAAATACAGTGAAAAAAATCTTTTTTGAATTCATAAGCTTCTTATTCATAAAATTTTTCGGATCGAAAAGTTCGTTATGTAGCCTTCGCAAATAAATCATTTTCGAATCATGTGTCATGACCGGGTATGGGCACCACTACATTTAAAGCTTCTGTACTGTTTCTGTGTTTCTCTTTTGTCTTTTATTTGTTGTTGCCTTTTGAGTTGCTACATAAGCTTTTGCTCTCAATTCTTACGCTCAACGCTCCCGGAGCGCTCTCTGCCCATACCCGGTCATGACCAGTTATGGGCAGAGAGCGCTCTGGGAGCGCTGAGAGCAAGAATTGCAAGAATTATTTGAAATGAGTTGGCAAATTATGATTTTATATTCACTTTAGTAGGCAGGGTTCGTATTTGCTCACTCATGAAGCCTCATGAATACGAGGAAATTCTTTGTTCAAAAAATAAATCTGCTCATTTTCATTTGCGTGAAGAGCTGAGCAGATTTTTTTGTTCATGAAGTGAAGAAGATCAAAACAGTTGGTGAAGAAGAATATTTTTTCTTCATTTGAAGAAACTGTTGTTACTCACCTCTTCATCATTGCTTCACTTGTTGCTCATTGAGTCCTCATTTATTCATGAATTGCTCACGAAGTGGTGAGGCAACAGATGATACTCTCGTTCGTTTCTCTGTTGTATCTACACGACATTTGTATGCTACTTTAAATCATGGTATAATAATACATGGTAGCATTGACAGTTGCTTGGGAAATCATATACTGTCAAAAAATATACTCAAAAAGAGAGCGCTCACAATCCGCCATTGAAAACACAAGCAATGTTGAAAATGTTGAAGTAAAAAAAAACAACAACCACAGCAGCTGCTGATGTATTTCCACAAAAAGCTGTTTTTCACAGTTTATGTTTTCCGGTTGAAGAGAAAATAAGCAGTTGTCAATGCTACCATGTATTATTATACCATGCTTTGAATGGAAGCAAGGCATAGAAATGTGTTGTATATTTTGTGTGTATGTATGTTGAGCAGCATGGCAATAAAAATAAAAAAACCAAAGTGATCTGCGATTTAGTTTTGTATTCTATGGAAAGCAACCACAGCTTTTTTTCTACGCATGTACTTATACAGTGCCTCATATTAGGGCAAGAATGATAGAAACCAGATTACGCGTTCCGCAGTCCCGTTATCTAATGCTCTCTCCCTCAACTGAGTGCATGACGTCACACAGTACTTTTGCTTGACAAAAACGTATGCGAATGTGCGATCTCTTAGGCAAATTGACGAAATTGAAAATAAATTCCTTCGAAAAAGTAAAGTAAAAATATCTACTCTTCTGCATAAAAAAATGAAAATTTTCGTATACGAAAAATATCAATTTTTTAAATTTTCAAGATTTTTAGCTCCTAAACCATTCAAGACCGAAAAAATTTTATTCCACCAATAGGTTCAGGAAATCAATATACATATTATAAAAATAAGAAAAAAAATATTTAGGCATGGGTGTGGGAGTAAAATTATTCCAAAGTCTGACAATATCGCATGTGACGTCATGCTCTCTCTCTCTCATTTGCGGAACGCGTAATCTAGTTTCTATCATTCTTGATGTAAATTCTTGATTAAATTCACCACTCACCACTTCTTGAGCAATTCATGAATAAATAAGAACTATATGAGCGACAAGTGAAGCAATGATGAAGAGGTGAGTAACAACACTTTCTTCAATTGAAGAAAAAATATTCTTCTTCACCAACTGTTTTGCTCTTCTTCACTTTATGAACAAAAAAAAAATCTGCTCAGTTCTTCACGAAAATGAAAATGAGATCTTTATTCTCCCAGTGGGCAATTATACTAGGCCTTAACAAAAGAAGGCGTGCTAAGACTACTACTATTGGCATCTTTATACCTCCTAATATCGTTGTACCAATGAGCACTTCTAGAAGCCCTTCCTATGGATGGGGCTCAAAAATTTTTTATTTCTGTGCAACGCAAAACATAAAAGAAGTGAAACATATAAAGTGTTAGCCCAAGGAGAGCACAGCGCTCTCCTATAAAAAACATAAATAAAAACAAAGCGAGAAAATTTTATTTTTTGTCACATGCGAGAATTGAACTCGGACCGCTGGCGTTATAGTCAAACGTTTAACCGCTCTGCTATTTCACCGTTCGATAACTTGTGAACAAAATGTATATAAAAATATGAGGTCCACAACTCTGAAATTATTTTTCCGCTGGGCATCTACAGCAATTTGATTAATTGGTATGTAGAGTAGATTCCTGAATGGAGGATTTAGCTCAATAGATAAGGCGTTGTTTTTGTGTGTTCTTGAGGTCGCAGGTTCGACGCTCAGCGGTGACAAAGAAGTTTTTTCAGTCATATATATACACTATATATATTTCTCTCATTCTCTCTACTTTCAAACATATCTTTCTTCTCTATCGTGTGACGAAATGAAGTAAAGTGACCTAAGAAAGTTTCACATCAAAATAGAAATTGCGAAACAAAAAACAGTTTACTGCATTTTTTTTTTATTTTTAGTTAACTTGATAGTGCTTTTATAAGCCCTCATAAAGGTCTTTTAACATAAAAATAAAAAAAGAGCTTCTCGCAGGCCTCTTTAGAGTCGCGAGAGAGGAAGGCCTAGAAAATTTGCTCGTTTCATATAAAAAAGTTAATGGGCTTGGATATGAGTGCGGAAGGTCTTCAAAATCCATATGAAGGCCTGCAAGTAGCGCTTCGAAGCCCTGCTTTTGCCCACTGGGCTTTACTAAAAGAACTAACATATTCTAAATCAGTGTCGGGCAATTTCGAATTTCCTATTCAAGCGTGAATAGGCTGCTTTTCGCTGCCGACGCACTGCTATCACACCTACGCTGTAAGCAGTGTTGCCAGATTGTTTTTAAAAAAAACTGCTAAATCCGAAGAAAAAAACTGCATTTTGAACACAAAAACTGCCATTCGAACAAACGATTTGTTAAGCATTTTCTTTAATTTTTTATTAAAAACAGAAATAAATAAAATTGTTGTTGTATTTAATATATAAAAAACTTCTGGTATTTTATTCACATATCAGATCATTTTAAGATAAATAATTCAGGTATTTTTAATGTTTGTTTTCTTACATATATTATTATTTGCATTAGTTATACACAGGGACAGAAAATAACGATTATTTCCAAAAATTAAATAGCAAAAATTCAACATGTTCCAAATGTCGAAGCACTTTTTGGATAACTTCAATTTCTAATTATCTATCGCAATAAGAAATGATTTTTATGTTTTGAGTTTTACCAATAAAAATTGAATTTAATTATTATTAACTGATTTTTATTTTATTCATCAAAAATAAGAGTTATTTTTTGATTTTTATATTTTCCTTCAAGAATAAGAGTTATCTTTTGATTTTTATTTTTTCGCTCAAGAATAACAATTGTTTTTCAATTTTATTTTTTCGCTCTAAAATAAAGTTAATTCCCAATTTTTTGTTTTTTACATTTAAAAGTAAAAATCATTTGTCCAGTTTCATTTTTTGTAGGTAGGGAATAAATACATAAATATCATAAAATTTGTATGAAAGCCCCCATAAAGAGTCGTCGGAAGGAATAGGTCCTCAAGGAAAAAATTTTCCTTTTGGAAAAGTAATGGGGGTCAGTAATCCTCTCCGGCTCTTCTTTAAAGCCCCCCTGTTCAGGTGTAGGAATAAATACAAAAAAAACGTGTAAGGCAGTTCCGGAGAGGGTTAATATGTATGACCGTCCCCCATTATTTTTGCAAAAACAAAAACCATTTTTCCGTTAGACACCTATTCCCTCCGAGCACTCCTCATGGGGGGCTCCCATACAAATTTTATGATTTTGGGGTATTTATTCCCTACACCAGAACAGGGGGGCTTTAATGGAGGGCCGGAGAGGGTTTATATGTACGACCCACTCCCTTTACTTTTGCAAAAGGAAAATTTTTCCCTAACTGACCTATTCCCTCCGACCACTCCTTATGGCGCTCTCATACAAATTTTATGATTTTTATGTATTTATTCCCTACCTACAAAAAATAAAACTGAATAAATGATTTTTATTTTTGAGTGTAAAAAATAAAAATTGAGAAATAACTTTTATTTCTAAGCGAAAAAATAAGAATTGAAAAACAATTTTTATTCTTGAGCGAAAAAATAAAAATCAAAAAATAACTCTTATTCTTGAGGGAAAAAATAAAAATAAAAAATAACTGATATTATTGAACAGAAAAATAAAAATCAAAAAATAACTCTTATTTTTGATGAATAAAATAAAAATCGTAAGATAATTTTTATTGTTGAGCAATATAAATAAAAATAATTATATAATAATTAAATCTTAATTTTTTGGATATCGCTTATAACAATTACGATCCCTGGTTATACATATCACTATTAAATTTTTGTGTCATAGTTTTTGATACATCAAAGCTTGAACAATTATAATTGTTTTTTATTTCTGAGAAGGTTAGAATTTTTAGTTATCTAAATGACTTATCTTGCCGCTTTTGCCAATCCAACCTTTCAAGTACTTATTTTCCTCCTAGGATCTACAAGGCTTACAGCTTTGTGGTTTGTAAAAAACACGCAAATTCGCGCAAACAGAGAAGTGAGGTTGGTTTATGTTCAATGTTCAATGCGTGAAGTTGGCTGAAGCTGCCGCTGAAGTTTAAAGCAGGTCTGCTTTAAAAAAGTAATTGAACCATAATGATGTTTTGGTAAAGAAAATTTCTGAAAACTACATAAGATTTTATATTTTCATAAAAACTGCATTTTACCCTGAAAAACTGCATTAATAATGGAAAAACTGCATTTTTTTTAAAAAAACTGCCAACCTGCTCAGAGTTAAAAAAACTGCCATTTGCAGGCAAAACTGCCATTCTGGCAACACTGGCTGTAAGCAATTTCATGAAACGTACGAACAATGAACGAACAATGGCATTCGACCGCACAGTAAGAGAAATTCTCTCAGCACAAATCATGTCAGTTGACGTTCAGCACTCATGAGGACAAGACCTCGCTGAGCAACTTTTTCATTTGACTGTTTCAGGTACAAAAAAAAAATGTTTAACGAACAATGGGAATTCGATTATTTTTTCATAGAAAATATAAATGATGAAGAGCAATGTTTAATTTGCGAAGCCATTATTTGTCGTTCTGCAAATATGTATTTGCAAAGACACTTCTCCATTTGTCATGCAAATTATAATTCTTTTTCAGGTGAAGAAAGGAAACTGAAGCTTTTGGAATTACAAGCTGAATATTTTTTAAAATATATAGCAAATTCTTTCCGTTACACACGATTGCCATTATTTTTTTAAGTTCCCAGCCTTAGATATCATAAAACACGCATAAAAATTACTCTTTAATGAATACTTTTTTTAAGTGTTTTATGAGTTCTTTTTGTGAAGTATCATAAAACACGCATAAAAATGACTCATATCTTATGAGGGTTCACAAAGTGTTTGCTGGGTAGCATGAGAATCTGCAGTTCAGTTACCATATTGTTTTCAAAGATTTTTTTTCCTTCACAGTGTAAATTGAAGCAGAGCTGCCGCACTCTCTCGGGCACACACACAAGTATGCATGTCTATGTGTTAGTTTGCCCATCACTGTTCTAAATTGAATGAAAAAGAGCAAAATGAGCAGTTCATGATTGAGCAAACCTCAGAAAGTAAATAATGACTTGTTAAGCATCTTGAGAACATGCACATTAGCCGTTCGGAGTCGGCATAAGACAAGTGGGTCCAGTTCTCGATCAATTTGGCACAAAAAATTAATAACACGCACAACACAATTTGATCGTAAGAAGTTCGGTCAAAGTCCTTTCAAGGGCTGAAATGGCCAGTTGTATATGATTCACTACATTAGGTCAAAATCGTCAATCAATGAACCTTTCCTTTTGGTTCGCAAATGTGTTATAAATGATAGTTTTACGAACATGTTTTTTTTTAATGCGTTAATGTGTTTATTTTTAATGTTTAACACTTATTTGAATTTATAGATCAATTAATTGCAAAATTGATGTTAGAAAAATCTAAAATTTTTTTTCAAAAAACGCCCATTTCTGGGCATTGAGCCAACGTTCTCTGTGATATGACTCCGCGATTTAAATATTCCATCAGTTCAATTGTTTAAATCAGTAAATGCTTCTTGCTTTTATAAATATTTGTTCGCAAAAGTATCATTTATGCTCGCGCACTCGTTTACCAAAAAAAGTATCCTTAATGATTTTTATGTTTACGAAAAAAAAACTATCATATATGATTAATTTGCAAAAGTGTTTCTAATAAAAAAATTAACAATTTTTTATGAAGGCAGAATAGCACCACTTATGAATCATTTCCTAGCATTACTTGCACCACTGGCGAACTCGTTAACGAAAAAAGTATCATCTATGATTCATTTGCGACACTGTTACTGATAAAAAATAAATATTTCTTATGAACGCAAAATGGCACCACTTATGATTAATTTACTCGTATTACCACTCGCACCACTCGATTTGCAATTGTTTACCAAAAAAGGATCGTTTATGATTCATTTGCAAACTCGTTAACGAAAAAAGTATCATCTATGATTCATTTGCGAAACTGTAACTAATAAAAAATAAATATTTTTTTATGAACGCAAAAAAGCAACATTTATGATTTATTTACGAGCAAAGTTTTAAACAAAAGCGAATCATTTATGATTCTCTTGCAAACGAATTTATGTACAGAAATAAATTCCATTGCTTGCTCTTTGGTAAACGAAAAAAGTTTGCTTACGAAGTGTTTTTTTCTACTTAAATGAACAAAAAAATGTATCACCAGTAGTACTTTTGCGAAAAAGCTCACAAATGAGTATTTTACGAATGTCTTTAACAAACATAAGTCAGGTACACATTATCGCTCATGAGCTTCACTCAAGTTCGTTACATTTCTCTCTCATTCTGCTGCATGACCAGATTGTCATTCATGCCGTCTTCATTAAATTTCAATATCGTGCAGTAAACATGGAAAACGATTCAATAAAATCTTCTAAAACGCCTTTTCTGCATCCATTTTTTAAAAACCAAACCACGAGCGGTGTGGACACAATTAGAATTTTGAACGAATGTTTAATTGAAAAAATTTGAGTACACATTGTCAAACAAGGAGCTAGAGCTAACCCGTGACGGACGTGCTCACAAAAATTTTGTGAGCGTTCAGTCAAGAAATACAATTCAACAGTCAAGTCTGCATTCTATGATTCATGCTCAGATTCTCTCTCGACTGACATTCATTAGCGATATGTGTACCTTATTATAGAATTTTTGAAATAAAAAAAAATCATTTATGTCTTATTTTTGCAAAATCTGAAATGAGGAAACTTTAAGTTTGATGACAAAAATACGAAAAGATAAAAATAACAATTCATAAATATCGCAAAACTATCACTTTTTTGACAAACCTTCGCTTTTGATTCTGTTTGTTATGTAGTTTGCTTCTAAATATATTGGCAGGATTTAAAAAAACTTTTTAACAAAAAAAAAAACCCGACTTCAAAATCACTACAAAGTAAAAAATAATTTTAAAGAACTTTTCCCATTCATTTCTCGGTCATATTTTAAAAGCTATTTATACGTGTTATAATATTGGAAATCTTATAATTTTCATTTTTTCTATTTTGTTTTATTATCATCAATATAGTAATAGCTTTATGTACATAAAAGCTTTGAAGTCGGCGCTTATCTTACTATGTCGAAATCTTTTTATTTTAATTTTTTCTAATTTGTTTTATCGTAAAAATATTATTAACTTTATGAATATAAAGGCTTCTTAGCGATTTTTTTTCTTTCAATTGGCAATTTTTGAGTACGCTGATGAATGTAGCCAATGTGTTCCATGCATTATTTGTGCAGCTGTTACACACTATGTCATATTCAATATGAGCTTTACAAGCTTACCCAAACCAGTTTAGTGAGAATTTTAATGTGTACAAAGCTTTTAAAATTACTACAGTGTCACCAAGGCACCAAATAGTGCACGGATGGTAAAAGGTCATGATTGTGTGTCAAAGATGAGCGCCGACTTCAAAGCTTTTATGTTCATAAAGCAATTAATATATTGATAATAAAACAAAATAAAAAAAATGAAAATGATAAGATTTCCAATATTATAACACGTATAAATAGCTTTTAAAATATGACCGAGAAATGAATGGGAAAAGTTCTTTAAAATTATTTTTTACTTTGTAGTGATTTTGAAGTCGGGTTTTTTTTTTTGTTAAAAAGTTTTTATTTCTTCCTTTTTAGATAATATGAAATATTTTATGCAATAGTATTTATTCTTGAGGAAAATTTTAAACTTGAAACTTTGTTCTTAACAAATTTGATTTATTAATTCCTGAAAGTTTGTTGGGTATTTTCCATTTCTGCTTCTTTACAATTTGTAGTGCCACGCCCTTTCTCTAATCCCGCCTAATTTATTTACCGTACCATATAATGATTCTACCTACCCCTGTGCCAAATTTCAGTTTCCAAGTATCAATATTAACCGTAATATAGTACTTTCCTTAAAGTGACACATCCCGCTCACTTTTTTAATGATTCTACCTACTTATCTACCTGCATACCAAATATTAATACGCTAGTGTCAATATGAACTAAGATATAGTATTTTTATAATATTGACACGCCCCTTTGTTGAATAACGCCCACTTTTTTAGCTGTAATTTGCAGTAACTCTACCTACCCATGTACTACATTTCAACACCCTAGTGTCAATATTATTCGATATATAGTGTGTTTCTAATATTGACACACCCCTTTGTCGAATAACGCCCACTTTCTTTACAGTAATTTTCAAAAATTGTGTCTACCCCTGTACTAAATTTCAGTACCCTAGTGTCAATACTATTCGAGATACAGTGTTTTTCCAATATTGCCACACCCCTTTGTCAAACAACGCCCACTTTATTGACTGTAATTTGTAATAGCTATGCCTACCCATGTACTACATTTCAACACCCTAGTGTCAATATTATTCGATATATAGTGTGTTTCTAATATTGCCACACCCATTTGTTGAATTACGCCCACTTTATTTACAGTGATTTTTAAAAATTGTGTCTACTCCTGGACTAAATTTCAGTACCCTTGTGTCAATACTATTCGAGATACAGTGTTTTTCCAATATTGCCACACCCATTTGTCAAATAACGCCCACTTTATTAACTGTAATTTGTAATAACTATGCCTACCCATGTACTAAATTTCAGCACTCTAGTGTCAATATTATTCGATATATAGTGTGTTTCTAATATTGACACACCCCTTTGTCGAATAACGCCCACTTTCTTTACAGTAATTTTCAAAAATTGTGTCTACCCCTGTACTAAATTTCAGTACCCTAGTGTCAATACTATTCGAGATACAGTGTTTTTCCAATATTGCCACACCCCTTTGTCAAACAACGCCCACTTTATTGACTGTAATTTGTAATAGCTATGCCTACCCACGCACTAAATTTCAGCACCCTAGTGTCAATATTATTCGATATATAGTGTGTTTCTAATATTGCCACACCCCTTTGTCGAATAACGCCCACTTTCTTTACAGTAGTTTTTTAAAATTGTGTCTACCCCTGTACTAAATTTCAGTACCCTAGTGTCAATACTATTTGAGATACAGTGTTTTTTTTAATATGACCACACCCCTTTGTCAAATAACGCCCACTTTTTTTATCGTAATTTGTAATAGTTGTGTTTACCCCAGTGTTTTTACTGTAAATTTCAGTACCCTAGTGTCAATATTAACTGAAATACAGTGTTTTTCTTGTATTGACACGCCCCTTTGTCGAATATCGCCCATTTTTTTAAAAAAGGACCTCCGCGTTCATGGTATCTATCTGTTGACAAAAAATTACGGAAATCGGGCAAGTGCTTTAGGAGTTATCGATGTACATACATTTAAAAAAAAAAAAAAAAAAAAAAAAAAAAAAAAAAAGCGCGGACAAACCAACGAAATTGAGAACCTCCTCCTTTTTGAAGTCGGTTAAAAAGAGAAGAAAAACACTAACATGGAGTGTGGGCTGCTCCCTTATTAATTGTCTTATTTGTAGTATTGTGAAAAATTTCTTACCAGACTTTTTTTGCAGGCGCTACGGCACGAAATGCAGTGGCTGTGGGCAGGGTATAGCGCCTTCAGATCTGGTACGCAAGCCACGTGACAAAGTTTTTCACCTCAACTGCTTCACGTGCTGCATCTGCCGAAAACAGCTCAGCACCGGCGAACAGCTCTACGTGCTGAACGACAATAAATTCATCTGCAAGGACGATTATCTGCTGGGTAAAACGCCCGGTAGTGGGCATAATTCGCTAAGTGGTAAGTGCTAAGAACTAATTCACTTAAAAGAGCCAATTTTTTAAAAATATCAATTTCGATAGCAACATGTTCTGTGTTTTTCAGCGCTAAGATTAAATTTAAGAGAATAAATACGAGCAAAGGATTTGCGCATATTTTTCAACATGACCATTAAGCATCATATATTTTCCCAAATTTAGATTTTTTTTTTTTTTATAATTTTTAAAACTATTTTTGTACAGAATAAATTTTATATCTGCTGTGCTAAGCGCCCCTCGGGTACTTTGCCAGTTTAAGCCATTTTATATGTTAACCACAGTGTTGTTGCAGTGTGCCTGCAATATCAACAATAACAACAACAACAACAACAACAACAACAACAACCAACAATAAAAGCATTATTGACAATGTCAACGTCTGCCATAAACAATACAAATAAAACAATAACAATAGCAGCAGCAACAAACAATAACAACATCAGCTTCAAAGGCAACAACATCAATATCAACGTCAGCAATAACAACAACAATAATAACTTCTAAAACCCATAACAAAAGCCGCTTCAATTGTTTAGTTTTAGCTGCATTTTTGTTGTTCAATTTGTTCAATTTGTCACTTAAGCGCTTTTACTAAATAACACTCTGGGAATATTCGTGATTTTTGAAGCCAGCCAACTATTGTGTGCGTGGCATGTTAATTATTTGTAATCGTTGTATGGCAACACAACAAAAACAACAACAACAAAAAATAGCAACAATAACAAATTATAGTTAAGGGAATAATTTAGCCAAATGCACGCTATTAGAAAATAGCTAAACAATTAGAAAAATGAAAAAAATAACATTCTTATTAAATTATCATAAAATTATTCTACAAAAATGCATTTTAAAATATGATGTCGATAAATTGTTTTTAATGGAAAATTTATGATAATTTAAATGAATTTTAACCCGAATTGTCCCAGCGGCTCCATATGGAGCCACAAAAGATGCTCGTAAACTTTGTATTGTTTAAAGTCTGGAGAATGTTATTTTATTACTTTAAAGACGTCAATATCTTACTAAAATATCTATTATTTAGATTTAGTAACTTTTTTCTTCCTAGGTTGCATAACTTTTTCACCACACTCGTACTAAAAACCATTAAAAAAACAATTGCTGAAAATTGCTGTTTTTGCAAACATGGTAATGAAAAATGATTTTTTTTATTTATTACGAAAGTTTTTTCCCATAAATATTTATATATTTCGAATCTGAAAAAATGACATATTCTGCCAAAATAAACTTTTTTTATATTTTTTTCTTTTAGTTTAAAAAATTCAAAGATTTTCTTAGCTGGTCCCATATGGAGCCGCTGGGCACAACTGCGTATTTGACTTTGAAAAATGAAATATGCAGTTGTGCCCAGCGGCTCCATATGGTACCGCAAAAGCAGAGTGCATAAAAGCTAACACAGCTTTTTCAAAGCTGGAAAAGCTTTTTAAAAGCTTTTTATAGATACGTGGCACTTGTTTATTTATTCCAGTTTGAGATTTTGAAGTGAAAGCCATTAGTCAAAATGATTGATGATTTCTCTTTCGAAATACAACATTTACCCTATTGTTTTTACATGGACAACCTGTTTACAAGTATCCCTCTCTTAAAATATTTAAAATCGCGAGGATATGATGCAACTGGGACTATTAGAGAAAATCGAATTCCGAAGAATAGTCCAGTGGAGTCCAAGCAGCAACTAAAAAAAGCAAAAAGAGGTACTTCTGTGTCAACAAAAATTGATGGAGATAACATAACATTATACAAGTGGGTTGATAATTCAGTAGTTTGCATGGCATCTACATCTTTTGGCAAAAACCCAGCCAGTATGGTTCAGCGGTATTATTCGTTAGAAAAAAAAATAATCAATATTTCTCGTCCATTCGCTGTTGCTAAATATAACGAGAACATGGGTGTTGATCGCATGGACCAAAATATTAATATGTACCGCATAGGGAATCAGAGTAAAAAGTGGTGGAGCAGTATTTTTACCTGGCTGGTTGACGCAGCTGTACAAAATGCATGGCAATTGCAGAGAAAATTTAACGCAACCTTTACCCAGTTGGATTTTAGACGCAACATTGCGGTTTTTTATTGCAAACACTACGGCATTGCTCCGGAAGCTCCTGGTCCAAGCCGTAAAAGAAGAGCAAGCGATAATCCGGAAAAAACGTTGCGTTATGACGGACTGAATCATTGGCCGGCACCGTCAACTATAAGAAGAAGATGCGTTGCAGATTGTTGCACATCCAGAGGCAGGACGGAATGCAAAAAAAGCAATGTTGGTTTATGCATTTCTTGCTTTGAAAAATACCACACAATTGAATAATTGAATTTTAAAAAAACTTTAATTAAATATTTAAACTGAAATCAAAAAATTATTCATATTAAATAGTTATTTATACTTTTTTTACTTAATTTTAATAAAAAATATAAAAATACCCAAACCTTATTATGTTTTGCTCTTGAAAAGTAAAATGCACAGTTGTGCCCAGCGGTCCCATATGGGACCATGCTTTTCCAAAAAAACTGAGAACAGAATATTGAAAATTAAAACAAATTTATTCTTTCTAAGGCCAATTGACCTTAATTTATGCAAAAAAATCGAAAAAATCCACAAAAATAATTGTGGGACAAATAGGGTTAAATTATAACTCATTATTTTAAATTGCTTAGATTTTTCTTCATTTTCAATTTAAATATGCTGCCTATCGAAGCGGTAAGAAGAAAAATTTCTGGGATATAAACGTGCTCACAAAATCATTTATAGGTTATGATCGGGTATTGGGCACCACTACATTTAAAGCTTCTGTGTTTGTCTTTGATTTGTTGTTGCGTCTTGTGTTGCTACATAAGCCTCTCAATTCTTGCTCTCAACGCTCACAGAGCGCTCTCTGCCCATAGCTGGTTATGGTGAATGAAAGTTAGAGGAAATGAGAAGAGTTTTTTATTTAAAAGTTATCTTGTGTAGGAACTGAAATCACACCAGATAGTGGAAAGCTGTAGCTTAGGCGGTTTTCGGCTTTGAAACCTCTCACAGGGTTGAAAGGGAGTGATGAGGCTCATTTTCATCTGGCTGGGTACGTGAATATGTAAAGCTGTCGCATCTGGGGCTTCGAAAATGCAAGAAAAACAGTCGAACAACCTCTCCATCTTCAACGAATGACAGTTTGGTGCGGTTTTTGGAGCGGCGATGTCATTGGGCCAGATTTTTTCGAAAATGATGCTGGTGCGACCGTTTCAATCAATGGATTGCGTTACCGAACGATGTCGACTGACTTTTTTGGCCTGATATTGTTACTTTGGACGTTAACGACGTTTATTTTCAGCAGCACGACGCCATATACCATAAAGCTGGTGAAACAATGGCTCTCTTTCTTTTTTTTTAGTTTAAAATGCCCCTTAATATTTTTGTTTTGTTCGTATATACACAAATCTACACCAATAAATGTTATAAAACTGCTTTATTGAAAAAAAATGGTTAATTTTATTCCTTTTGGTACATTTTTACGGAAAATTTGGTAAAAAAAAATAGGCGAGTCGCAACCCTGCGTCTGTTGCTATCTCCGTCCGTGTATTAAGCAAATTATCAATTTGTGCAAAAAGTAACTCTGAATTATAAGCGTTGTGTGCATACAACGAAGGGAAAAACAAATGAAGTTTTCAGTTGGGAAAAACAATTTTTCGATTGCTGCAATTTAAAAATCATTCGCGTATATGACAAACGAAATTAATTACCTGCAACTAAATGACGCGTTTCGCGCAACTGAACTATTATTATGAATTGTAAACTGTTGAAACGTTTACAAATAACGATCCCAAGCACGACAAACGAAGTTCGTTTGCGGCAAACGGTCAATAAACGTTTTTTTTTCTTTGCGTGTGGACGAAACTTCCTTTTGAAGCCAGTAAGGAACATTGGTAAGGAACATCAACACAATAAAATAAAATTTTACAATTTTTTATCTTAGACCCGTTTACATGTTTTACAACTTAATCCCATTTATCTGGGTCATATTGACCCGTATTGTATTTTGTATGGAAATTTTACATTTTTCAATGAGTTAAAATTAAAAAGTGTTGTTATTTCATGAATTATTAATTTTAATATATGTTTTTATTTTAAGATATATGTTTGAACAAAACATTTGCAATTTACATATGAATGTTGAGAAAAAAAACAAAACAAAATTAAAAAAAAAACAAAGATTTATAACGGATTGATAGTGCCGCTTCGATTGAGCTGCATTTGATGTGCTAGGCATTAATGGATCTGTTCCATCATTATCATCGTAATTTCAAATATATCAGGTTCTTTGTGTTTGTGAAGGTAACACGATTAACATGAATGAACATGATGCAAAGGTCAAAAAGGTTTTAAGCAATGGTGACACACAGCAGACGTTTATTTATCCTTTGTCGTGGTTTCTTGTCCTATTAAAGACAGTGAATGAAACAAAAATGAACAAAAAAAAAACCATTTGGAATGGAAGTAATTCATTTGTTTTTTACCTAAACTTGTGGCGTTCGAAGCGATTCTGTAAGGCTTTTTGGATTCATACCAATCAAACTCAAAGCAATCCTTAGGCCGTGTTATTCACTATTATGACTACTAATAAAAAAAAAAACTATTCACTCAGATGACGTAACTTCGACAGTCTGAATGAGAATATTTGGCTCTATTGAGGTGAATATGACTATTGAGGTCAAAAATTCATGTAGCCCCAGGGGCTATTAAGAAGAGAATTTTTGACACAAGGAAAAATAAAAAAAAAACACTTGTGAGCTTGCGACTCGAAAAGGTTTATTATTTTTCCCAAAATTACTCTGGTTCAGACATGGGGATAAATTCTTTGGTTCTGCAGTATATGGGGCACTATGCATTTAAGGGTTAAATTCTTGCGCTAATACACTTCTGAAATCTAAAACGTCAAAATTTATAGTTGTCAAAATATCATCGTCCTTTTGGCTGAGTAAAAATGACAGTTATATTTCGACAGAAATTGTATTGAAGTCAGTAACTTTCTTTCTACCACGAGTGAATAGTTTCCTAATGGCACACGGCATTATTGATTGTTTCGTTGGAGTGTTGCATCGCTTTTCCAACTGATTTTTAGCGTGATATAACGCAAATACTAAACTACAACACAAACGAGAACACTGCATATGCACAACAGATCCATAAAAAAAGCATGTTTTCATACGTGTAAGTATATATAAGTATGAAAAGTACATACGCCAACGACAGAATTATGGTGTCTCTCACTTCCAATGTACTCACAGTTGCAAAAAATGTAGAAAGGATTGCACAATAGCAAAAAGTAGTGAAAAAAAGATACAGCAGTTTCGACTATGTCGTAACAGAAGACGTAGAATTATTCAATTCGCTTTTGATGACATCTTTTTTAAAAAATATTTAGCAAAATATTTTATTCCATACACCTGAGCATATGACCTTTAAAGAAGTGCCGGAGAGGGTTAATATGTATGACCCATTACTTTTGCAAAGGGAAAATTTTTGCCTTTGACACCTATTCCCTTTGACCACTTCTTAGGGGGGCTCCCATACAAATTTTATGGTTTTTGTATATTTATTCCATACACCGGAACATATGACCTTTAAGAGAGTGCCGGAAGGGGTTAATATGTATGACCGACCCCCATTACTTTTGCAAAAGGAACATTTTTGCGTTTGACACCTATTCCCTCCGACCACTCCTTAGGGGGGCTCCCATACAAATTTTATGGTTTTTGTATATTTATTCCATACACCTGAGCATATGACCTTTAAGACAGTGCCGGAGAGGGTTAATATGTATGACCGACCCCCATTGCTTTTGCAAAAGGAACATTTCTGCCTTTGACACCTATTCCCTCTGACCACTCCTTAGGGGGGCTCCCATACAAATTTTAATGTGTTTGTGCCGGAAAGGGTTAATATATATGACCGACCCCCATTACTTTTGCAAAAGGAATATTTTTGCGTTTGACACCTATTCCCTCCGACCACTCCTTAAAGAGGCTCCCATACAAATTTTATGGTTTTGTTGGTAAAACCGGAAACTGTCGATAAATAGGTAGCAAACTTAAGCAAACAAAAACATCAAATATTGGCTTTATATTATATGTAATTGTGTAAAATTTATATAAGTTAGAGAGTTCAAACATGAATTTTTGTCACTAACATCAACATTGTACGATCAGTACTTTAGGCCCACCAAAGGCTCAAAAAGTGATATAAATACCGACACCTGATCACTATCAACCACCCTACTTACCTCCGAGAATGACGTATTCTACGTCAAAAATACTACAAAAACTGATCATACAAATCGAATGGTAGAAAATGTCGGGTCCTTTTGACCTAGATAAACGTATAGTGCGCATGCAAGTTTTTTGTCTCTCCTATGCACATTAGACCGGTCGTTATTTTCCAAAAAAGTGTCTGATTTTGAAGTGCCGGGCAGATTTTATTTCCTTTTGGTCTAAAACCATTAAATTTAAAATTTGGGGCTGATCGGATAATATTTAGTGGCCAAAAATTTAAATACATGAAATATATGGAAAAAATTTATATTTACTTAATTAACATAATATATAAAAGGTAAGGGAAGAAAACAGCAATAATTAAGAGATTAAACTTATTTCTGAGTTGAGTGTAGACTTGTTATGAGTCGGAAATTTTGTCCTATATGCTTCAACAAACTGAAAGACCAGTTGTCAAATATGTACAATTTTTTATACTGGTTGCAAAGATAAAAGTTCGACAAATAAAATGGTATTTTTTTTTTAATATTTGATTTTTAATATGTGTTTTTTGCAAATGAAAAGTGCCTCGAGTCAATATGACCCGATAAACGGGTTTAAGGTTAATAAACTTTTCAATAAAAATTAAACAACTACCTACTGCATAGCAAGGAATTGTCAAGAAGCTCTTGTTAATGTTTCTTGTTATGTAAAGTAAATTTTCGTATTCTTGCAAATCATTAACAATTTGAATGCTCTAAAAAGCTGTTAAAGTTCACCACGCATGGTGAAAATGTAAATTCCTTAGATATAAAGTGTCAGCTGTTTTTTTAATTGCTCATTTCTTGCTTATTTTGATTTTTTATGTTTATTTTTCTACAAGTAAGATGGAAAGTGCTAAGAAATAAATAATTTACTGATTGTTTTCAACTATTTTAAATTCCAATATTGATTTTTTTCAATAGCCAAATAATTTTTTAATGTTTTGCAGGCTTTAAAATTTATTTTTTCTTTGATATTCTTCAATATCAATGCTTAAAAGAAGTAAGAAGTAAGAATTCATCAATTTTTTTTTCTACTTATTTCTATTTAATTTTTTTATTTTATTTGCAGAGCCAAACAAAGGCTTAACACTGAACTGTCTTTCGTTGTTAAGATGTTTTCTGCCATTAACAAAATAGGTTAAAAAAGGAGCCTTTAAATTATCATCAGAATACGAAACCTTAACAATTTGTTAATATTGTCTATTTTGTTAATGTGGTGAGCTTAGTTAAGCCCCCAGAATAGGGCTGTTAGTAAGTCCGATATTATTTTTGTTACAAGAAATTGGTCCTGTATAAAAATGGTTTTAAATATTAATTACAAAATTTTTTTAGAACTAACTAATTAAAAAAAAAAACAAAGCAAAGCATTTTACGAAAAATTTCATAATCCATAAAAGTTGACTTAAGCCTAAGCTCAATATATTTATAATATTATAAGCTGGGTCAACTCTAGGCTGTTGTTGACATGTAATAGCAACTTTTTAAAAAAAGCCTATTTTTCTAATGAAAATTTCAAAAATATTAGCAGCTTTTCAATTGAGTTAAATTTTGGACAAATATTTGTGCTAAGCAAACACATACAAACACACAAATCCGCACACACACAAAGCTTTATCGCAAATGCACATACCGAGCTCAGCAACAACACCAGGCTAAACACTGCGAATAAATAAAGCGTTAAGCCTAAAAAAGCCTGCAAGGTAGAGATAAATAAATAAAACTTTAAAATATTTAAAAAAATATGTGTGTATGTATGTAAAAATTTCATCATATCCTGTAGATATTTTGTAAATAAATAAAGTCAGGGTCTCAAATACACACACATACGAATATTTTACAAGTTAGCAAATACATGTTTAAATATAAAACGTTCTTTTAACACATTCAAATAAAAAACACAGCATTAAAAATGATGAAAAAAGCAATTGTAGAATTTAAAATAAATAAACGAGCACACAAACCTACAAGGAGCACACAGCAAACGCAAAAACAAATACACGCATACACTTACAAATAGCACAAATGTTGCCAAACAGCTAAAGTTTATTTAAAATTATTCAAACAAATATGAAAATGTTGCATAAAAATGTGGGTAGAAATTCTACAGTACATTTAAGCAACAACAACAAGAACATAAAAGTCATCAGCATCATCATTATCATCATCATCATCATCATAACATATCATTCAGTTTTACATTTCATCATAACTGCAAAAATTTTGTACAAGTATTTATAAAGAAACACACAGTAACTCACACACACCCACACACACACACACATAAGTATCAGTAACTGCAAAATTTTGTCGAACACACAAAGGAGAGGAGCAAATAAAACGAGTATAAAAGTTGTTTGTCAACAAAACAAAAAAAAAAAAACAAAAAAAAAAATTATAATAAAAATACGTCCTCAAGGCTAATACAAAAATGTACGCCATATCCGCATCCGCTTTGAATGCTGCATGTAAGTCACAAAACAACCAAGTGCAAGTGTGTTAGTCGCATGTGAGGAGACATACTCGTATGTATGGATATGAATTTTAATTTTTTTTTTCTACATGCTACAATTCTTTCACACACGAGCAGACAATAAAAACAATTGATCACACACACACACACACACACAGAGTCATGGCTTTAACAACCACAGTATAAAAATAATTTGTATTAAAGTCTTGTTCATTAATTTTCATTAAATCGAAAATTGTGCAAATTTTTGAGTAGTTCTCCTCCAATTAAAGCGTTAAAAGCTTTAAATTCTGCCTTGCGTTGCGTGTGTGTGTTTGTCCTTGTCGTCTTTGTTGAAATACTTCTCAAAAAGTTTGGCTTTAAAACGTGCAAAGCACTTTATAGTGCCTATAATACTTACACCAACACACACACAAACACATACACTCACAACCAAACAAGAGAGACACCCATTTGCAAACACTAACAAAAACACACACACTCAGTTAGTCTTACGCATACATGACTAATGCCTGTCATACATAAAATATTGCAGCTTCTCGTATTTTTTTTTTACTTTTTTTTCTTTATATTTTGTAGCATAGCTTAAGGCGTTTAGCAATGTAAAGTGATGAAGAGCACTTTAGAAATAGATTCAAGTCTAAAAATTTTTCCCCCTTTGAAAGATGTTGGCTTTCAGCTGTATAGCAGGAGAAAGCAAAAAAATTAACAAAATATTTTTTTCTCTCTCTTATTTAAGTCTCTTCCAATACGAAACAGAAACAATACGAAACTGATAAAAAAAAATAAACAAAATAACCGCTACTGCAGGGAAACACTGAAATAAAATGTATGTATGTAGTCGAAAATTTTTGAAAAAGCCGAGAAGAAAATCTTTTGGACATATTGAGAAATGTTCAGAATAGAACATAAAGAGAGAAGGTTAGCTAAGGCATAAAGTAAGATTAATTCTAGTTGAAGGCTAAAATTGAAAGCTGAGAGACCCATAAGGAATAATTAAATTAACTCCGAGAAAACGTTTCTCGTTCCACCTCTCAAAATTGTCTTTCACGTCATAATTTTAAGATATTCGTACCTCAGATCGTATATCACCAATTATGCCAAAAATTTGTGCTTCTACACTGTCTCGACCTTTACTGTCTCAACCTAAGGAGTATTTTCATCTAGCTGAAAGGTCGCAAATATTCAACCGGTACCTAAAATGAAGGATGCTATGGAATCTAGCAAATACCAATCCATTGCGATACGCTCTACTTTGATCAAAGTCATGTAGAGCCCGTTAAACTTCCAGCTTATGAATTATCTAAAGCACAGCGAATTTCTCAACGACTGTCAATATGGCTTCCGTAAGCCCCTCTCTACTGGTGACCTTATGGCGTTCTGTATTGAGTAATAGAACCCACTGTAATAGAACCAAAACTAATCACATATGTTGTGGTTGATAATTTTTCTGGATGGATCAAATATTTTCTTATGAATTGATCATGCCGTGTCTTGGTCGACGGCATTTCGTCCACGGACTTTGTGTGTGGTTTTTGTCAATGACCTTCTATCGTTTTTATCAACGACCTTCTGTCGTTTTTGTCAGCGCTCCAATTCAGTCGTTTACTGAGGACAGCAGCATTCGACACAATTCTCATTGAGAGGAGAAAAAAATCTCCGAGTGAGGGGTTTGCTAATAGAGTAGAGTTAAATGAAAGTCCTAGTATTACCTGTTAATTCACAAGCGAATGAATTGCCCCTTAGCTCCTTGCAATATGAATGTTGTAGAAATTGTGGAGTCAGAAGCTCTTGACATATTGATTCAATCCGATGCCACATACGAGGTAATAGTACCTCGTATTGCCAAGATAATTCGTTCTTTAGGCCTACAGTAAAATTGTAGAACATATCCCTATGAGCATGTTCTCCAGCAGATTTTAGCTGTGTAAGTTTAAAAAATCTTCACCGACACTACTCCATCTTTCCACTCACCAACTAACTATAATTTGGCTTCCAAATCAACACAATGCTTTCGCAGTTATTTATATATGTATATGAAAAATTTTACGTACAATCATGTTTTTAACATATTAGGGGTATTCACAATGAGGTGTATTGTGTAGTATATGTGTTTATGTCTAGTAAATTTGCCATTTGTCCTTCATTTTTAGAATTCACACAAGGAACCTTGAGTTTTAAATCCAAAACCTTATCAAAACTACGACGAAAAACTCTTTTTGAATTTATGAAAAATTTTGTCGCATAAGAAAAAAAATTATTAAAAATTGTAATAATTTCAAAAAAGTTTTTTTTTTACGAAGAAAGAGTTCTTGACAACATGCAAATAAATAAACAAATAGCTAACTTATAACAATTTGCTCTGAATGTAATCAATGACTATTATATTTATATGATGTATATTTTTGAAAAAATATATAAAAAATACACCACATCGTGAATACCCTTATTATTTTTTTATTTTTATTTTTTTTTTTTTTTATTTGAGAAGCTTTATTTTTAAATATCTTTCGCCTCTTTTACTCCTTTAGTGATGCCGAAAATTCAATTGTTACACGGAGAGAAATAATATTGTTATATTAAGGAAATATTTGGCTTGATCTAAGAAAATTTTAAATTAAGTATCATGTTCTCCAATCAAGTCCTTGAATGGACTTTGACCGAACGTCTTCTTATGATCAAATTGTGTTGTGGGTGATATTAAATGTTTGTACACGATTGATCGAGAACTAAACCTACTAGTTTTATGCTGACTCCGAACGGCTAATGTGCATGTTCTCAAGAAGTTTTACATGACATTATTTACTCTCTGAGGTTTGCCATTGTCTGCAGAGAGGTGACAGTCGAACGTAAAAATTAATTCAATTTAAAAAAAACTTTCTGTGTCAGGTGGAAATTAAATGAGGATTCTCTGCGTATGGGCCACGCATTAAACCCACTGCACCACGGCCGCAGACAAAAACTAAAATTAGGAAAAATAAGTTTATAATGAGCATTATACAATTGAGTAAAATACTCGCAAATGATTTTTTCAAACAAGAATAAAATAATTGATTCTAGAACCTGTAACAAGACTTCAATCATGAAAATATTTTCTTTATATAAGCATAGGAGAGAATTTTTTTAGTTTTCAGCAAATGTTACTTGAATCAAGCAAAATTTTCTCACTTTAACTTATATTGGCATGCTTATAATTCACAACATGTTTACATGAAAACATGTTTAAGATGGTGCGGATTGATAAACTATGGCATGGTTCGAAGGCGCAGTGGCTTATCTGTTACTTTACTGGGAAACATATAAGTATCTACAAAATATTTTTAGTATTTGTAAGTAGTTTTTATGATCTGTTATCCTACATCCTACATCTTAGAGGTGGGTAATAGCATAATTTTTGGTGTGCTGACTCACTAGCAAATGTGCACCCTTAGGAGTCAGCACACTGTGCTAGCACACTGTGCTAGCACAATTGTGTCACAGTCGAAAAAAGCACTTCGCAGTCGAATATTCGTCCCATAAGAAATACATGCAAATCAGCTGCGACCACAGCATCCGCATTTGTCTCATTTACTCTTTCGTGTTTACGTAAAAAGACGAAGGTTGCTTCACACGCGTGTCTAGTACGGGGTTAACACTGATGTAAATGAAAACCGACAATTGGCGCTCAGTTCTTGGTGCACTCAATGCGGATAGGCTATAAAACAAATTGCATATTGTCAATTATAGCAAGTGAGCCAAAGTGAAACAAAAACCAACTTTACTGGGTGTGCCACTATGTGTGTCAACGTGGTGTACTAGCACACATGCTCACTACTGAGTGTCACACAATACATAATAGACACTTTAAGCGCAAAAGTGCTGGTCTTCATCGTGACTCACTATGTGAGTCAATGTAGTGTGCCAGCACACATGGCACACTGTCGAGAGTCAGCACAGTGCCATAGCACAGCACTGAGTTACCCACCTCTACTACATCTTTGCTGAAGGATTTTCATTATAATAAGAAAATTAAGTTTCTAATATCAAGCAAAACATTCTAGTATTAAGAAAATTGAATACTTGAATTAAGCAAATTATTCTTGTTTTCAGTCAGTTTTTTACTTGAACCAAGCAAATTTTCCTCAATTCAAGGAAAATCAATTTCGCAAATCAACCAAATTATTCTAGTTTTCAGCAAATTGTTACTTAAATCAGGCAAATTTTTCTTGCTTCAAGCAAATATGTATAGAAAAAAATATTCTTGAGTTTTAAGCAAATGTTGCTTGAATTAAACATTTTTTTTTCTTAATATAGTGTTTTGAATTTGCTCTATTCTAGGAAAATAATGCTTGAGTTGAGAAATCTTCACTTGAGTGTAAAATTAGAGCCTATTTGCTTGATTCAAGCAAAGAATGCTTGATTTTTTCTCTCCGTGTATGCGGTAGACTGATATGCAGAGTCTGCTTTCGAATCCTGACCGTGGTGAGTTTCAAATTTTAAATACTGTCAAAGTCCCTACAGTTGTTGTACTATTCTTCGAAATTAGTTCTCTTGAAATATTTACAATTTTTTTTTTTTACCACATACGGATTTGAACCTAGGACTATTCGTTCTTAATAGTGACGAGCACTAAGCACACTCGTCTATTCGCTGTTCCTTATATCTAACGAAAGCTTTCATTCCAATCTTATAAATTATGTAAATTATAGTTTTATACCAAAATCATACAACACTATTCTTTCAATGCATTCCTTTCTTTCGATGTTTGAGGTTGCTTTCGAATTATTTATGTTGTTTTTCATATGGGATATGTCCTGTTTTTGTTTAAAAGAACAAAACTTTAAGTTTAAAGAACCAATTAAAAAATGTACCCAAATTTCCAACTTCCCATTATACAAAAAAAAATAAAAAACTCGCAGTGATAACTAGGAGTGAGTTATTATTGGGCCTTCATGAGATGCAATACTGAATCCAGTCTAGCTATATATTTTAATATTTCTCGTATCTGGTTACAATACAATAGTTTTTGAGGTAAACTAACTTCTATTATTGACTTTGATGAGACCAAAAATACTTCAAATCCATTTAAATATTGCCTTTATAAGATAAAAAGGCGAATTTCGGGAAGAGAGTGCACTTTTTTTGTATGAAAATTAAGAGCAATATGTAATTTGGAAAAAGATAATTGGGAAAGATAAATTGGGAACTCATTTTGATGGTCAAATGTTAAAGCTGAGATGATAAAAGGACAATGTAACATTGAATATTTTCTTAACTACCACACATAATTTAAAAAAATAAAGCATTTATTAAAAATCTTAAATTTTGATGTGACCTTTCATTATTTATATTGAAAACAAATTTTAGCTTTAGGTCAAGTATGTTGAAAACAAGACAACATGAAGACAATGAAGGCAACAACCAACAATAACAACAATGGTTCTGTATCGAGTAAATCACACAGCAGACTAGACAGACCGTTTTGTTGGCCGCTACAACAACTCATCAGTAGTCTTGCATGACTTTTCACTGTAATCCACTCAAGCTACTTCACCCGGGCTGCATTATAAGTAGATAAGAACTCAGTTACTAATGTAAAAGCGTTTCCGGGTAACTTTCTCGTCATATTGGCAGTCTAAGTAGGACCTAATTAATTGGTGTACCGGCCAATGAAACTGTCTATCTAGTCTGCTGTGTGATTTGCCTTCTTTGTCTTCATGTAGTCAACTTACTTGGCCAAAAGCTGAACTTTTTTTCAATATTTATTTAAAATTTAATAAAATTCTAGTAATAAAAACCGGGCGATACCCGACATTCACATATAAAAAGATATATAATAGATCATATGTAGCATATATAAAAGATAATATGTAACACTTTTTTATATAATATTTAGATCAAAGATAAATTTTTTTAAAAAATCATCATGTCATCAAGTCAAAACTTTATTTAAATTTGAATTTAAACTTGTTTTTTCTGAGTGTAGCTCTTCAAAACTTGATTCTTGAATATGTATTCTTGGTAAATTATTTTTTGCTGAGTGTAACTCTAGCAGTTGTGAAGTTTTCAAGTTTTCTGCAAACAAAAAGCTACAACTTCTTGAAAATTTTTCTTCCATTTCCTTTAGTAGTCTTGGTTTCGTTGTCTTGACTGTTATATATTTCGCTATCGCTATTTTTTTATTTTTTGTTTTATTGTTTGTTTGTTTTTTTTCTTTGTTTTGTTCAATTCGTAGACATTTTTTCATACTGTGCTTGCATTAGAAATTTTTCCGTAGCAAGGTTCTTAATACTCTCAAATTCATTCCTTCCCTCGGTCGTTTTTTTTTTCTATCGCACACACTCACACATACTCACACACTTCGAAGCTGAATGTGCTCAAACACTAAAACACTCCAATATGATTTGGCTCCATATGCGCTCGTTTGCGTCACCCACTCACTTCACCCACTCAATTTCGCACATGCGCTTAGCTTTGAGTGTAGAGTTATGTTTACTACTTCCATATGGCTCCAAAACTCTACACTTTCTCCATTTTGTGGAGCATGCGCTAGCTTTTCTGCTCAGCATTCAGTCACTTCCACTCCCACCACCATCCCGCCAACAAACACTTATATTGTGTGCACCATTTTGGAGTACTTTGCGCTCCTTTCACTACAAAATGGCGCTGCACAGTTGCGGTAATTGAGGGAAAACTCTCCTAAACTTCGCATGTGTGGGTGTTAAGAATTTCATTGAAGTGGCTGCGTAAGAAGCCACATTTTCTCTGCATTTTCCTTCCCTGTTCTGATTTTAGTTTTGTTGCTTTATTGTTCTGTATTTTTTTTTTTTTTTTTTTTTGGGGGCAATCTTTGGGCTGCCTTTTAATTTACCAACTGCTTGTTTTTTGCAGTGTCTCTTTTATAGTTGTTATTGTTGTTTTTTTGTGGATTTTGGCTTTTGTATTGGTATTGGTGTAACGACGAATATTTACTACAATTAACATAATTAGTCGTAGGTGTTGCTCGCACATGCGGCGGGGCACGCTCATTAATGTTTTGATTTTAATTGTGTTAATTACGTGCCACGGATTTTACACGCGCAACACTGGCAACACGGTGAAAAATGGTCGCACATGGAATATAAGCAGCGAAAATGAGTGAAAGTGCCGTGAAAATGTATGCATGAAAATATTTTGGTTTTAAGGAATATTGCATATTAAAGGATTTTGTAAATGACTTTTTATATTGTTATGTGAAGTGGTTAATTGAAGTGTGTGTTATTATTTTTTACTGAAATGTGAAAAGTCATAAAGTGAAAGTGTCGTCACAGAGAGTAAAAAAAAAACGTTAACGAGCCAAAAGTGTTGAAAAGTTACTTAAAAAAAATGGTTGCCATAAGTGCCAAAAAAGTGTCTTTACGGCGGAGCATGAAATTGAGCATGAGTTGTATGTTTCAACGAATTCAATATGGCCGACGGAAGTGCAATCCTATGTAAGCAGATTATGCTTGTAGTTGGCTATGACTTTAAAGCTTTAGATTTCCAGAGTAATTATTAAGTTGAAAAGAAAAAAAAAATTGAAATCAAATTCAAACAGTGAACATTACATTAACTCCTTTTTCATGTTTCGGAAAGTTTTTTAACAATTCCTGAATTCTGAATTCTGATTTTGACAGGTTTTTGTAAAATTTAACGCTCAGTTTTTGATCTTCAGTTCTATTGTGAACATCAAATTAAATTTTAAGGATAAAAATAGAATTTTCCCAAAATTTTTTTATAATTTACGGCACATTTTTTTATTAAGAATTTATTTGTCATGAAAAAATAAATCTCCGTTGTGCAAGAATTTGTCGAAGAGTTGTTACTTTTAAGATAAATGGAGAATAGTTATAATCGAAAATACAACCAGACTTAAGGCTCTACAGCTAATATTTATAAAAAGTTTTTACGAAAACGAAAGACGAAATAGTTGACTTTATTTCATAAAGAAAATCTCCACTATGTAAGATTGTTTATGAGCTTTTGAGAAAATAGAGAAAAACTGAGATAAATTTGGAATTTTAAATTATTTTTATTTAAAACTAGCTGATACCCGACGCGTTGCTGTCGTAGCGGAAATGATTTCGATCTCTATCTCTATCTCTATCTCTATCTCTATCTCTATCTCTATCTCTATCTCTATCTCTATCTCTATCTTTATCTCTATCTCTATCTCTATCTCTATCTCTATCTCTATCTTTATCTCTATCTCTATCTCTATCTCTATCTCTATCTCTATCTCTCTCTATCTCTATCTCTATCTCTATCTCTATCTCTATCTCTATCTCTCTCTCTATCTCTATCCTCCATCTCTATCTCTAACTCTATCTATATCTCTATCTCTAAGTGGAACGACTCGTGTAAATTGATAACCAAATTTCGAGGCTATGCTACTTATAATTCCAAAGTTATTCGATATCGCAAATTTAGCTTGTATGGGCGGAGCCACACCCCCTTGTTCAATGACGTCTCAGTTTTCTAGTAGAAGAATATCACCCAATAGTAATTCCATACTGAATTTCGTTGTTAAACGACGTTTAGTTCCAAAGCTATCTGATATCAAAAATTTTAAGTGTATGGGCGTAGCCACACCCCCTTTTCCAAAGCCCATCCCAGTTTTATAGTATAAATATATCACCAAGTGGAAACTCCATACTGAATTTCATTATTATACGGCATTTAGTTCCAAAGCTATTCGATATCATAAATTTGAATTGTATGGGCGGTGCCACACCCCTTTGGCCTATACTTGATAAATTTTGCTAGTCGAAGGACGCGACTAAATAGTACGCTCCTACCAAGTTTCATTGATGTGTGACTTATAGCTTGAAAGTTATACCGAAAATTTGGTCTGCTGAAAAAGTGCCACGCCCCACATTCAACGCCCATAAAATTTTACCTGTGGAACGGCTCTTGTAAATTAAGGTAGAACACCGAATTCCGATGCTATGCGAACTATAACTTCAGAGCTATTCGCTACCGTAGATTTGGGTTGTATGGGAGGTGACACGCCCCCTTGTAATTTTCAAACAATTTCAAATTCAAAACCATCTAGAGAACGTACCCTACAAAATGGTATCGGCAGATTTTTTTTTTACCCAGCCGAACTCTCAAACACTCGTCACAAACAGATTTGACAACATTTTTTTATATATATAGATAAAACAAAAAATGTCTGAAACTAGTTCAGTCTTCCATATGTTTAGAGATAATATGGACATGTCGATTTTTTTGTTCTGGTAGACGACATATTTTTTATATTCTAACTACAGTCGTTTTGTCTTTCTGATCACGAATATGTGTCAATTAAACCTATCTTTGCTTTTTTAGTAAAATATGAAAAGTGCCAAAATATTTCCTGTGTGAGTGAACATCAAACAAGTCTTAAAAAAAAAGAAATTTTCAAGAGAAAATGATTTTCGTACTACTAACAGTCAGTGTGTCTCAAAATCGTATCGTGTATATAAGATTCGCCTGGGATCAATTCGAATATTTAACGTAAGTTCCAGACTTTCGAAAATATGTTATATTCTTCTACTGAGTTACCATTAAATGCTAAGAAAAAGAATTTAATAATACAGTAGAGACTCACAAAAGTTGAGACTCGCAAAAGTAAAATATACGGAAAAGTTAACTAGGCTTCTATCACTACAGGAAACACTAAAAAGTTAACTTTTGTGTCAACTTTTCTGAGTTCTTGTTTTATCACCCTTTTGTTTGTTTTTACGTATGGAGAATAAGCTGTACAAATTGACCAACGTAAAAGAAACTTTCCAATTAGGAGCACTTAAAGCGAAGGCGAAAGATATCTTTGCCGAAATCTACCCAAATAAAAAAGCGAATGATTTTATGACAAGTCACGGTTTGTTTTTGAAATTCAAGCGCCGGTCTTAAGGCATGTGGAGAGATTCTATTTAGCAAGATTTCAGCATGTAATATATTTTAAGATACACCGCTTTTTCATATTTCATATATATTTATTCATATAAATATACATATAATTTTAAGTTTCACTATTGTCCTTAAAATGTTAATAATTCACAAAAATTGACAGGCCCTAAAACAAACGGGTTAACTTTTGTGAGTCTCTACTGTAGCAATAAAAGAATGGGAGGAAGGAGGATGACGATAACAAGTGAATCATAGAACAGGAAATTTTAAGTCAAATGACGATACTTCAAATTCTTAAAGATGACACTTTGCTAAAGATCCTAAAGAGACTAATGCCTATGCTAAGCTTCACAAAGTGCTGCAAGGTATGAGAACTGCCTTTTAAATCTTGCGCCTCGGCATAACTAAGCATTGACCGATGAATTTTGAGAATTTCATTGGAAAATTTGATATTTTCTAGCATAAACGCACTCACAGCGTTTTGGTGTATTTGCGCTTATTGCGTTGTTTACAGTTGTTTGAAAATTGTATTTCAATAAAAAATGGAATTAACACGTGAACATTTTTGGGTGTTGTTTTTTTAAGATTTTTTTTTTTGTTAAGATAAAGTGGATTGATAAGAAAAGAATGCATCGATGAACTTAGTTCGACTTCTGGTGATAAAGAACCACACCAAGCGACTGTTAAACGTTAACTCCATGAGTTTGAGCCTGGGGCCCTACTCCGTATTATGATGCTTAAATCAATGCGTTGCGAAAATGAAACGCGATGCGCATTCAGATAGCAAATTCCACGTGGTAATCGCATTATGGAGTACCGATTCCGCTATTTTGCGATTTTTTTTTCGCATCGCAATACAGAGTAGGGCCCCTGGTCGTCGTTCTCTTCAAGACGAATTTGGTGATGGTCTTGCAAAAGGGTGTTGTGGCAGAAAACATCGTTGCTGTGTGTGAACTGTTGGAAGCAGATTTGCATGTGACATACCGTGAGATGGAATTATCCTTGGACATTAGTGGGACTAGCATACATTTTGGTTTTACATGAGCATTTAGTCGTCAGGAAGGTGTGTTCCTGTTGGATACCCAATCATTAGACGGTTGTTCAAAAAAGGCTCGTGTCGATTGGTGCAAGGAAATGCTGAAAAAATACGGTGCGGTGGGGTGAAGGGTTTCGGTGGGTGAAGCGTTTCACCTGTGAAATTTTGACAGTGCACTTACATATAACCAAGTGTCATACCATTTTAACTTTTCATGAAATTTTTTAAAAATTTTTCCATTATACAGCGAAGCATTTTTTTCTAAAGGTTTTTTTAATCGAGTGAATTTGTCGTGTTTTATGCCAACTACTCAACATAAATTCAAAGTAAATATATCAGTCGTGTTGGTTTAATGTTGTTCTTAAAAGATATGAAGTGTTTGTGAAATATCTATCGAGTGGTTGTATGATGCAAGCCGTGTTTTCAAAATGAAACGTTTCACCCCACAATCTCCATTTTAATGCGTACTAAGTGTTTTTGTGTGTGTTTAATGCGTTTTTATTGTTTTTTTTTTTGGCATATTTCAATTTATTGCAACAAATGCGACCGGCCATATAACTTTGAAATACGTCGACAATGGCAACCGTGGCTGCTATACCTGTCGAAACCTGTCGACTTTGATCTCGATATTAGCGATGAATAATAAATTTAGATTCGATGACTTTTATTCAGTATTTTAGTTTCTTGCTTACTTAGGAGCCTGTCCTAGGCCATTAATCCGATTTATGTTGATGTTTATATAAGAGAACGGAAAGATTCTTTTGGTCCAACGCTTCACCCCACCATTTTTCAAAAATCGAAAATCGAACTTTTTCCAAATATCCCCATAATGTTTTTCCGAAATCGAAAATGTTCAAATCCATATCAATAGTATATAAATTAAGAAAAATAGCCATTCTTGCGATGTAAGCCAAAAACCATTCAAAAATAATAATTTTTGGGGTGCTGTGAGCCTCCAAAAATAAGCGAAACGCTTCACCCCATCACGCCCTACATATAGCAGGGTTGGTTCGAAACACGTCTATGACATCACCACAGGTGAAAAGTCATAGATCTGCGCATATGGGCCCGAAACAAATCAGCAATACAATGCTTGGATCTTTCAAGGTGAGCCAAACCCAAAAAAAGTTCTCCGCGAACAGAGCACATCCAAGCAAAGGCTCCATGAAATATCGCTCAAAAGAAAAATCGCAAAAGAGATAACGGTATTCAAAGTAAAACAGTTCTTTTAATAATAAATAATTTCTATATATTTAATCCTTAAAAACATATTTAAGAATCATTACATTTTCGATTTATTTTTTATATTAAAACAACACTTCTGATATTTTTTAATGTGTTTTTTTTTTTTTGTCAACCCATCGCCCCTCCGCCATCGTTATTTCTTTTTGGAATTCTTATTCTTTGCACACCAAAAAACTTCTTGTTTTGGAAACAATGAGTATGTATTTCCCTTGTAGAAAATGTTTTTATAGATTTCTAACCATGATTCATTGAATTAAAATGGGCCTTGAAATTTCTGCTCATTTTGTACAAGGGAAGTTTATCTCTTGGGAACAATGCAAAAAATTGGAAAAAAAAATTTTTTTTTTTTAATTCTCGTCTTTTGTGTTTGGAAAATTTTTCCAAAAATTTGTTGGCTTTTTATCGTTTAAGTTGGGTGAAATTTAGTCTTTTAGGACATATTCTATATTTGGATGATTTTTAACATTTGTTTTTGGCTTTTTTTTTCTTTTGGGCGATATTTCATGGAGCTCCAAATAAAGGTTGCCAGTTTTTTCAGAAAAACCGGTCATGTCGCATCTGTTTCACGTGGCCAACGGAGAACTGTTAATGTTGAATGGTACACAACCATTTGTTTGCCGGAAGTCTTCGGTGAATATAGAAAAAATAATCATAGAAGGAAGATCATCCCCATCCTATTGATTTCAAAATTTTGGGTTGGATATTCAAAACACCTGGCATCATTTTGTTAAATTCTAAATTATAAAGTCTGTTGTGAATGTCATTTGTAAGCTAGATGGAACGTTAAAACAAAAAAAAAACAAAATCAAAATTTAGACAAATTTCCTACAAAAAAGTTTTGAAAAATATTTCCATTTATGGCAGATATGGGAGTTTTATGAGTTTGTGGTCCCTAAACCATAACGAAAGAGTAATTTATCTATCAGAAGATAAAAAAAAAAAAAACAAAAAATTTAATTTGATCAATATTTTTAGATTTCTTCGGGAAAAAGCTATTCGGGAAGAAATATTCTATGTCTACTGTAGTACTGAACAAAAATATGCAAGATAATAATATAAAAAAAGATATTTTACTTGTGTTACAATATTTCATCTGCTGATATTATCTTTGTTAAGTAGTTATTCTAGTAACCATTTTAATATAATCTTCTTTATTCGCCCATAAGTTTTTCTGCCACTAAAAATTTTAAAGAAATAAAATTACCTTTAAAACTACATCTTTTTCGAGCACTTCAACTACTTGTATCTGCACGCTACGTGCTCTATACTTACAATCCGGCTGTCAAAACATAAATTATTCACAGTGGCACCGCTTTCTAACTCAAGCTCGAGAGTACCTGTGCTGTTAAACATTTTTACACCCTTTCAACCCATTTAACTGCGGCAATAAATCAAGCAGAGACAAAACTAAAAAACCAAAAATAAAAAAGGTCCATAACTCTTTAGAAAACTAGCTAGCTAAGCGTTGCCACCCGCTTTTTTAGTTTTTTGGTAGTTGATACATGTGATGCGTTGCCGTAGGTACAAAAAAAAAAAAACAATCTCGGACATTATTGTCCATGTCTAACTGGCTAATGACTTTTCTGACATTTGTAGGCGTCCATCAGTGTAAGCGTTAGCTAGCTCATGGCTTCTCATAGAATCATGCCACTGTATTTGCCAACGAGAGGAGTAGGAGGAAGAGTGCTGCCGACTACAGAATTTTTAATTTCATTTCCATTTTGCTCACGCTCATAATTGTTGTCATGAGTTATTGCCACGCGTTGCGCCATTGTTGCCGACGGCAGAAGTTGTCACATTGTTGAAGGAATTTTTTATTGTTTTATTTTTTATTGTTGGTAGCCCAATGTTGTTATGCCCAATATAGTTTACTTTAAGCTTTAATGACTAGAATTAATTTTTATTTTATATTTAAAATTCAAAATTCAAAATTCAAAATTTAAAATTCGAAGTTCAAAACTCAAAATTAAAAACTCAAGACTCAAAATTCAAAATTCAAAACACAAAACTCAAAATTCAAAATTCAAAAATTCATAATTCGAAATTCCAAATTTTAAATTCCGTATTCCAAATTCCAAATTCAAAACTCAAAAATGTAATTCCAAATTTAAAAACTCAAAATTCAAAATTTTAAATTCAAAATTCAAAATTCATAATTCACAATTCATAATTCATAATTCATAATTCATAATTCATAATTCATAATTCATAATTCATAATTCATAATTCATAATTCATAATTCATAATTCATAATTCATAATTCATAATTCATAATTCATAATTCATAATTCATAATTCATAATTCATAATTCATAATTCATAATTCATAATTCATAATTCACAATTCATAATTCATAATTCATAATTCACAATTCATAATTCATAATTCATAATTCATAATTCATAATTCATAATTCATAATTCAAAATTCAAAACCCAAAACTCAGAATTTAAAATTAAGAACTCGAAATTCAAAATTCATAATTCCAAATTCAAAACCCTAAATTTCAAATTCCAAATTCAAAATTCCAACCTGAAAACTCAAACTTCAAAATTCAAAATTCAAAATTCAAAATTCAAAACTCAACATTCAAACCTCACAAATCAAAAATCAAAATTCAAAACTCAAAACTCAAAACTCATAATTCAAAATTCATAATTCAAAATTCAAAATTCAAAACCCAAAACTCAAAATTCAAAATTGAAAATTCTAATTTCAGAATTTCAAAGTCGAAACTCAAACTTCAAAATTCAAAACTCAACATTCAAACGTCACAAATCAAAAATCAAAATTCAAAACTCAAATAAAAATTAAAAATTCAAAATTTCAAACTCGAAAGTCAAAAATCAAAACTCAACACTCAAAATTCGAAATTCAAAATTCAAAGTGAAAATTCCAAATTCAAAATTTGGAAAACTAAAAATTCGAAATTCAAAATTCAAAATCCTAAATTCAAAATTCAAAATTCGAAATTAAAAATTCAAAATTAAAAATTCAAAATTCAAAATTCAAAACTCAAAACTCAAAATTCGAAATTCAAATTTCAAAATCCTAAATTCAAAACTCAAAATTCGAAATTCAAAATTCAAAGTGAAAATTCCAAATTCAAAATTTGGAAAACTAAAAATTCGAAATTCAAAATTCAAAATTCAAAATTCGAAATTCAAAATTCAAAATTCAAAATTCGGAATTAAAAATTCGAAATTAAAAATTCGAAATTCAAAATTCAAAATCCTAAATTCATAAATAAATAAAGCCAAAATGGACCTATATAGCAGCTCGAGCCATTATTTAGGGGTTTATGTTGCGGTCGTCGCTTATGGTGGGGGTTCCCAAGTTAAGTTTTTTGTTGTTGTTTTTCACATTTTCTTGGTTAAGCTGCATTCGAAATTCAAAATTCAAAATTCAAAACTCAACATTCAAAACTCACAAATCAAAAATTAAAATTCAAAACTCAAATAAAAATTCAAAATTCAAAATTTCAAACTTAAAAGTCAAAAATCAAAATTCAAAACTCAAAACTCAAAATTCGAAATTCCAAATTCAAAATTCCAAATTCAACACTCAAAACTCAAATAAAAATTCCAAATTCAAAATTCAGAATTTCAAATTCAAAAGTAAAAACTCAAAATTCAAAATTCAAAACTCAAAATTCAAAAATTAAAATTCAAAACTCATAACTCAAAACTCAACATACAAAATTCAAATTTCAAAATTCGAAATTAAAATTAAAGATTCGAAATTCAAAATGAAATTTGAGTTCGCTGGGTGGGAGAGAATTAGAAGCAACATTGAAGATATGTTTTCAAGAGTTCTTTTTCCACCTCCTTTGCTTCTAAGGAACTTTTAACCTTAACTTGTCATTTTGTTTGTGCCAAAAAAACAACAATTTATCTCTCGCTTAAACAGTTCTTTGCAAAATAGTTGTGCCGCCCTGTTTATTAACCCACCGATTGTCAGACGTTTTATGCTTTCCTGACATATGGGCCATATTTCTTTTCAACTGTCAAAATGTTGTTTCATAACTTTTACGTACGACGGCTGCGTCAGTTTTATGCCATGACATACAAACACAAGCAACAAAAACATATTTCCATACAATCTCGAAAAAGTAAATGTTTATTACTTACACTTTGCGGCGTTTTTAACGAAATTTATGGTTTTTTCTTAAAACCACGTAATAACACAAAATAACAACAAAAACCACACTTAAGCGTTATTTGACAACAACGTATAATAAAAAAAGAAAGCAATTTTTTATATAATAAACACAAAGCAACAACAACGAGTACAAAAAGAAGAACAACCGACAATAACAACAAAAGCACTAAATAATGCATCAAAGGGTCAAACCAGCAGCCAAGCCACGGTCTGCCCCAACTTGGACCACGTTGGCCAGTGTTCAGTGTTGTTGAATGGTCTTTACACACTCTATATATATCTCTCTATATATATATCTGTCTTTCTTTCTCTCTCGCTCTGGTTGGGCATCTTATTTTCTTTCTTTCTTCATCTGACATGCATAACTTTTGTCCGTTGTTTGGTTTTAATGCTTAACGCGTTTTTTACGATTTGCCACATAAAATGTTGAATAAAATAAAGGAAGGTGCTTTGTTGTAATGGACATAAAGATGACTTACAACAACAACAATAAGAAAATAACAATGCAAGCCTGGACCTATATAGCAGCTCGAGCCATTATTTGGGGGTTTATGTTGGGGTCGTCGCTTATGGTGCGTGTTCCAAAGTTAAGTTTGTTGTTGTTGTTTTTTCCCATTTTTATATCATGTGTGTTTCCTGGTTAAGCTGCATATATACACCATATTATAGCAGGATAAATTTTCAGTAGTTGTTGTTGTTGTTGTTAATGTTGTTTTTGTACTCTGTGGTGTACTTTTGCCACATTGTTAAATTTTATTTGGCATTACTTGGTGTTTTGTGTTTAATTTTCTTTTTTAATATGGTATCCATGTGTATGTGTTTGTGTGTGTGTCTGTCATTTGTGCATAAAGTTTATTCGTAATAAATTTGATACTTTTTGTTAGTTGTTGGCAAGATGCAACACTTTAAAAGGACACTCAAATTTATTGCATAACATAAAGTTTTGCTCTGCTGCTCTGTTGTTTGTTTTCGAAAAGCTGTTTTATGTGTAAAGTTTTACCAAAAATTTTGAAAACAATATTTCTAATTGTTTTTTAATATTATGAATAAAATAAATTTCAGCAATTTAAGACGTATGTCATCACTGCTAGAATAGTTTTGAAGTTAAATTATAAATTAAGTGAGACTATTTAAGTTAAGCATAATTTAACTGTTCAATTTTTTTTTTTTTTTAATTTTCACAAAACTTTTACCATAAGGAAACAAAAATTTTTTTTATTTTTGCTACGTTACCACTTCAACACGGTGCCACTTCTTAAAGAAAAATAAGAAGTATTCTGTGAAATCAAACAAGCACCGATAAGTTATTCATCATCAGAACAATGCGAGCTTGAGGCGTTTTTGAGCACTCAAAACATCGAATCAATGAATCATCCGCCGTACAGTCCTGATTTGGCATGGAATGAAAAGTTATGGTACGACAGTAAAGGTTAATTCTATGACCTTATGATAAAAATAATAAAACAAAAATAAAATACGTCACTAGGAAGCAGATGGAGCTAAAGCAAACAGTAAATTTTTTACAAAGAATTATATCTCGCTATATAAAGGTGTTTTGGTAAAAAATATGCAATTCCAGTAAAGGCTGGTTCTTAGCCCTCAAGACAAAAATAAGCAAATAATTAAAAATATCATGAAGCCACGGAGAGTGTCGCTCCTAGATTGCAAATGCAACAGTTGTCATCGTTACTTTGCTAAGGTAGCAGCTTATGCAATATTGCTTATTATGCAAAATGCAATATTGTTGCATGGAATTATTACTCGCTCAGTATAAATTCAACATAAATTGTTTGTGAGGTCAAAAAACGATTGAAAAGTTCAAAGAATGATTCTTTGATGTTCTTTGATCAAAATCCAAATCAAATTCAAAATCAAAATCAAAATCAAAATCAAAATCAAAATCAAAATCAAAATCAAAATCAAAATCAAAATCAAAATCAAAATCAAAATCAAAATCAAAATCAAAATCAAAATCAAAATCAAAATCAAAATCAAAATCAAAATCAAAATCAAAATCAAAATCAAAATCAAAATCAAAATCAAAATCATAATCAAAATCAAAATCAAAATCAAAATCAAAATCAAAATCAAAATCAAAATCAAAATCAATATCAATATCAATATCAAAATCAAAATCAAAATCAAAATCAAAATCAAAATCAAAATCAAAATCAAAATCAAAATCAAAATCAAAATCAAAATCAAAATCAAAATCAAACTCAAAATCAAAATCAAAATAAAAATCGAAATCGAAATCTAAAGCAAAATCAAAAGCAAAATCAAAATCAAAATCAAAATCAAAATCAAAATCAAAATCAAAATCAAAATCAAAATCAAAATCAAAATCAAAATCAAAATCAAAATCAAAATCAAAATCAAAATCAAAATCAAAATCAAAATTAAAATCATAATCAAAATCAAAATAAAAATCAAAATCAAAATCAAAATCAAAATCAAAATCAAAATCAAAATCAAAATCAAAATCAAAATCAAAATCAGAAGCAAAAGCCATATTAAAAACAAAAGCAAAAGCAAAAGCAAAAACAATAGGAAAAACAAAAGCAAAAGCAAAAGCAAGAACAGCAAAAGCAAAATCAAAAGTAAAAGCAAAAGTAAATTCAAAAACAAAAGCAAAAGCAAAATCAAAATCAAAGGCGAAAGCAAGAACAAAAGCAAAAGCAAAAGAAAAAGCAAAAACAAAAGCAAAAGCAAAAGCAACAACAAAAAGCAAAATCAATAGCAAAACAAAAGCAAAAAGAAAAGCAAAAGCAAATTCAAAAGTAAAAGCAAAAGAAAAAACAAAAGCAAATTCAAAGATAAAAGCAAAAGCAAAAACGACAATAAAAACACATACATTAGCATATAGTTGGGCAAAAGTCGCACATTGTGTACTGGTCGCACACAGTTTTTTGTAACTCGAACAAAGTAAAAGCAAGGCTTTGGGCGACGACTGAAACAAGGACCAAGGATTGTATAAGAATTTGGACAAGAATTATGAAAAATTTTGAGGACTTGAACAAGGATTACGATAAGGCGATTTACGATTGAAATAAAGATTTGGACAAGGATTTGGGTAGGAATTATGAAAAGGTTTAGATCAAATTTTAGAATAAAAATTAGGACTTATGTATTTTGACAAAGAAAGGTGAAACATAAAGACAAATCTGGGACTAGGATTGAAAGAAGGGATATGTTTGAACTTAACAAGAATGTTGTTGTAGGTTTCAGTTGAGATACAAGGAGACATCTCCCACTTTTTTTCAGTAACGATGGTATTTTTCAGTTCTAAAAACAGAAAAGAAAAAAAAAATTTTTTTATTATTTAATTTTTTTCTTTATTATTCATGTAAGATAAATTTGTTTTTTATTTATATATTGAGAACTCGACATTTTTTTATTTTCACTGACTCCCGTAGAATTTTTCACGATGATACCCAGCCAACTTCTTTTTGTCTTTTTTATATTAATTTTCTATTCTTTCGAACTTTTTAGTTCAAAATTTTCAAATACAGTTTCGTCAAAAAGGGGTTCAAAGTCCAAAGGGGTCAAATCGCAGCTCTGAGATGGCCAATTGACACGACAAGACGGCTGTGTAGAATGGTGCGCCATTTTGCATGAACCAGAGGGCATTCAAAATTCATGTCTCCAATTTCATTAAAAAAAACGTAGGTTAACATGGCTCTGCAACGGCCACCGTTGACCGAAACGTTGTTCCAAGCCTCATTTTCAAAGAAAAATGGTCCACTGATGCTACCACTCCACAATCCGCACCAAACTGTCACTCTGTGGATGCATCGGCCTCTCGACAATAACGTGCGGGCTTTCCGGGCCCCAGATGCGGCAACTTTGCTTTTTAACGTAGCCGCTGAGAAGAAAATGCGCCTCGTTAGAAAAAAATGATTTTTTCCCAAAATCGTTGTTCAACTCCAGCTGCTCTATGGCCCAAACTGCGAAGCGATAACGAAGCGGATGACCTTCATTTGTTGAGTTAATTGGACCTTAGAAGCGAATTATCCGAGATATTTGTGCAGAATTCTCCTCAGGCTAGTACGTGAAACGTTGAGCTTTTGAGATCGATGGCGAGTTGATGTTCGTGATTTAAGTCTCACACTCTCCGCTACAGCAGCCACATTCTCTTCTGTGCACACCGTGCGACGACGGGGACCATGAGTTTTGTCCACTAGCATACCAGTCTCATGAAATTTTTGCACAAACTTGCGTACAGCAGGTGCGGTGGGTGCTTCATATCCAAAACTTCTTTTCAAATAACGCACTGTTTCAGCTACACAGCACTCCCTTTGGAAATAAGTTTCCAACACATTTCCCAACGTTGTTCAAACGTAAAACGACTCATTTCTTTCCGCGGAGGTATGATATTGACTTTATGTCAAGATTTCGAGCGGGAAACAGTCAAAATAACCTATGATTTAAAAAGAAACCACTAGATGGCCCACCCTGTACTCAAAACGATCTGTTTAAAAACAAAAATTTTTAGAGACACCAAAAATAAAATGGCCTATTAATTATTAACTTTTACATTCTCTGAATTCAAATCTTAGCAGTTTGGGTGCCATTTATTATGAATCTAAACTCAGTTCTTTTTTCCATCTTATCATACTCCCGAAAAATGGTTTTTTGTATGACTTTTGATCTTTTATATAGAACAAGCAGAGATTTTTAAACTCTTTTCATATAATTTGTGCGTCCTGCAAATAACCTAAAAAGTGTAAAAAAAAAATAATGTAATTTTCGGGTATATATCTTAAAAATATCAAATCCTGACTTGATGATTATAATGATGATAATAAAATCAATCAATCAATCAATAAAATGATTCTAAAATCAGATTTTGATTCTTCAAAGGAATTAAAAAAAAAAGATACAGTAGTTTCGACTATGTCGTAACACAAGACGTAGAATTATTCAATTCGCGTTTGATGACATCTTTTTTAAAAAATATTTAGATATTTATTCCATACACTTGACCCTTAAAAGAGTGCCGGAGAGGGTTAATATGTATGACCGACCCCCATTACTTTTGCAAAAGGAACATTTTTTCCTTTGACACATATTCACTCCGACCACTCCTTAGGGGGGATCCCATACAAATTTTATGGTTTTTGTTTATTTATTCCATACACCTGAGCATATGACCTTTAAGAGAGTCCCGGAGAGGGTTAATATGTATGACCCACCCCCATTACTTTTGCAAAAGGAATATTTTTTCGTTTGACACCTATTCCCTCTGACCACTCCTTAGGGGGGCTCCCATACAAATTTTATGGTTTTTGTATATTTATTCCATACACCGGAACATATGACCTTTAAGAGAGTGCCGGAGAGGGTTAATATGCATCACCAGCCCCCATTACTTTTACAAAAGAAAGATTTTTTCCTTTGACACCTATTCCCTCCGACCACTCCTTAGGGGGGCTCCCATACAAATTTTATGGCTTTTGTATATTTATTCCATACACCTGAGCATATGACCTTTAAGAGTGCCGGAAAGGGTTAATATGTATCACTAGCCCCAATTACTTTTGCAAAAGGAACATTTTTTCGTTTTACACCTATTCCCTCCGACCACTCCTTAGGGGGGCTTCCATACAAATTTTATGGTTTTGTCGATAAAACCGGAAACTGTCGATAAATAGGTAGCAAGTTTAAGCAAACAAAAACATCAAATGTTGGCTTTATATTTCATGTAATTGTGTAAAATTTATATAAGTTAGAGAGTTCAATCATGAATTTTTCTCCCAGTGAGGATCAAGCAAACCAACAAGTGCTAACATCAACATTGTACGATCAGTACTTTAGGCACACCAAAGGCTCAAATTGTGATATAAATACCGACACCTGATCACTATCAACCACCCTACTTACCACTGAAAATGACGTATTCTAAGTAAAAAAAAAAATTTCGCCACGTTGTTCAAAAGCTAAGCCTTGTGTGCCTGTGTTATTTTATTTTCATTAACATCCATAGGTAAAGCTGGGCTGAGTCAAAGTTTGGAGTGATACAAATATGTGTTATTGAATTATTTATGATTTTTTACCAAAAGCTCTCTGTTACTAAGTGTTGAATAAAAATATAAAGTTTTTAAAAAGATATACAACAAATTTGTTTTTTTATAAATGCAGCTTGAAAGCTATCTGAAATTTAAAATTCAATTCAGCATTTTCTCAGTCTTTTGCTTAAATGTCTTTCCTTGTAACATTCAATATTTTCGTTTTACTTTGTCAAGCTTTAAGAGGAAAGGAAGGATTCAATTTCCTCTCTCAAAACTTTTGTAAATAATAAAGCACAACTCTTTACATGTCGAAGAGAAAATATTTTTTCTTAACAAACTCATTCATGCTTTCCTGATGTGCTTCTTATTGTCTGGTTCTTGTGCTTGAACAGTTTTCCGTTGAGTTATTTTGCTGTGTGTTTCTTAGATTTTTGTGCAATTCAATGCTTGCTTGAAATTTTTTAAGTTTTTCTTCATTTTTTTTTCTGTTATTTAACTACTCTTTGTTTCTACTATTTTACTTTTTTTTTTTTGTTTTTATGAGAGAACAAAAATCGATTTTGTATTTAGGTATCTGCTACTTTTTATATAAAAAAAGAATAAGAAAAACAAAAAATAACAAAAAATCCTGCAAACTGCAAAAGCTATTTCTACTTTCTACTTCTTTTGTCTTGTGTACATAACCTTATTTCAAACACACACATACTCAGACACACAGCTATACAAAGCATGTTGTGCTTGCTGCCATCCCGATAAAGCCGCCATGTCAGCTTTTTCCTGTACATTTTTTTGTTTTTTTTTTTACCTTGTTTCCTTCGACAGTTGGATTTTCATGTAGTTGGCAGCAGCAGCAGCAGCAGCATCCATTTTCACGTTAACTCCGTTTATTTCCAAGTTTTTCCTGAGTTTCATGACGGTTTGCATTGTTTTGTCTTGTCCTTCTGTCGTATGTGTTGTTGTGGGCCCCCAAAAACGACATTTGTATGGATTGTTTGTGTTGAGCAAGTGTATGTGTGTGTGAGTATTTGGGGCGCGAGTTGGTTTGTGTTCGGTTTTATTTGCAGGGTTGCTTTTTTTTTTGTTTTGTTTTGTTTTGGTTGAGCTATTTTTTTGTTCTGCCGTGTAGAGCTTTCTGAATGGTGCGCTGTTGTATGGCTGGGTTGAATTTGTGTATGTGTGTGTGGGGGGGGGGGTGGTGATGCGCTAAGGTGATTCTACAGGATTTATTTTCAAAATGGTTGTTTTCCATTCAGGCAACCACTCGACGTGGTGCAAAGCGGATTGGGGCTGTTTAAGCTGGCTTTAACTTTTCTGCTGTTTTCTGAAAATATGACACGTTTTGACGGTACGAAAGGAGGAAGCAAGCTCCAACTTTAAGCGTACAAAAGCGGATTTGAACTCGGGCGCTGATTGAGGAGTTAGACAAAAAGCGCTGTAGTTTTCTTGCAGTTAAGCAAACAAAGGCAATGAATTTAATAGTTTCATTTTTAAACTTATAACATGAAAGTTAAAATAACCAATAGCTAGAAACATAGTTAGAAGAAATCTCAAGTATTGTATTAAATTTCAAATAACTAAATAAAACGAAAAACACAGAAAACCGCTGCGAATAAGTACTTGAAGTAAAACTAAATTTATTGCAATTTTTGAACAAACTTTTTTGAAATGCATACGTATTAGTCGCAATAAACATTTATAAAGAAATATACAAGCAAACTAATTAAATTGAAATCTCACATTAAAGTAAAATAAAAAGATTTACGTCACAACTTAACACTAATAAATTAGCGCATAAAATTTAAGCCGCTTTTGTCGGTGTTCTTTGCATTTTTACTCGTTTAGATGACGGACGGCTTAAACAAAGGGTTAACAAGCATTGCCTTTAAACAGATGTTAACAGCGTTAATTATAACCTCAAAAGGTTATAGCGTTACTTTCAGATATTTAAGTAATTTTATGTTACTTTTTTTATGTTTTTATTATGTTTTTTTTTATGCGTAATTGTGGGTTAACATAAGAAAAATAGTTAAAAAGTTTTAAGTGTTATTTGATTGACAAGAAATTTCATCACTTAGATTAAAATTTCTTTACTAAAAATAAGATTTATAGTTGTTACACCTTGTCCATAAGCTTTATCTTTCTCTGAGATTAGATGATAGATATCAGAGCAGAATGAAGCAAATATGTTTAGTTGTGACAAGGACCATTAATGAAGTGACAAGTATACATGTCAGTGATAAAAATTATATATTAAAAAAAAACTTAAATGAAATAAATTAATTTGATTAAAACAAAAAACGCTTAAGGTAAAGGAAAAACCGTTTTCTTCTGGATAAATTTTTTTAAAATCAAAAAATGTCTTATAGTTTCCAGGATTGCTGGATATGATTCTGACGTCAGTATAATAAAATTTAAAATGACAGATCCAATAAACAATTCTAATATCAGAGTTACGGAATCACAAAATTTAAAACAGTGAATCCAATATATCCAATGAACCCATTGGATTTTTTTTAATCATTTTTAATCGTATGATTTTTAAATTGTCATAGCTATTCCACACTGAGAGACTACATTAACCCAAGACTAATAAATTTCAGGTCAATTTTTAAATCCAATTTTTAAATGGATTCACTTTGACGAAAAAGAAATTGGTTGTATCTTGGGCACATCACTGATTTTTGTGGTGACAGCGTGTGGGACTCCTAGGGGTCATTTGAGGTCAATGACTACAAAAAAAAAGAAAAAGGGGTCTCTTAAGGACTAAGATATCGACATATCATTCTTAAAGATCGGACGGTAAATTCCGAAGTTAGAAAGAAAAATGTAAAAGGCTGTACATTTTTTACCCCTACGTTCGGTAAAATAATTTTTTTTTTTCGGTCCAACAATTTTTTTTTTTTTTAAATTTTTTGCAAATACGATGCGGATTACGACGTTTCCGGTGCATATTTCATAAAAATAATACGATATAACAAAAAATTTAAAAATTATTGCAAAAAAAAAAAAAAAAATGTCAACATTTTTTTTTAAATACACGGTGTAACAGTGAAAATAAACTCGGCTCGAGACATAGTAGAGGTTGTAGGTCTGGTTGAACATAAGATAACTGCATACTTAGTTTTTTTAATATACCCTCAAAATCTGGATTTGTGGTCAAAAAACCGATTTTAGGTAGGTGCATGTATAGTTTGTTATGTTACTCCGTTATATCTAACTCAATTTTAAAAATTTAAACACTGATAGAAAGAAGAAAAATATACCTTTAATATAATATACAGACCGTTTTTTACAAAAAGAATTGACAAAGTTACAGGTAAAATCATTTGAAAATTTCTCATTTCTTTTTAATTTTTTTAACTTAACAACGTTTTGTTAACAAATTTTGTTTTTTGGCTCTATTAGTTTTAGCAGGATTCTGAAAGCCTGTTAAATTTTGCGTTCAATAAGCTATCATTTACTTCAATTGGCTGAAATACAAATGCATTATCGAATTTTTAGTATTCGTAATAAAATACAAAAAAATTTTATTTTTTTTTTTAAAATGTTTTTTGACCTTTTTCGTACATATATTATTATAAAGGTGGTGTATTGCCCGGATGTGACGGAACTGTTTGCAGTTTTCAACCACAAACACGCTCCGAATGAATGGCGTTTGTTTATTGAGGAATCTTGCAAGAGTATGATTTATTTGAAATCATAGAAATTTTCAAATGATTTTACCTGTAACTTTGTCAATTCTTTCTGTAAAAAAACGGTCGGTATATTATATTAAAGGTATATTTTTCTTCTTTTTATCAATGTTTAAATTTTTAAGATTTAGCCAGATATAACGGAGTTACATAACAAACTATACATGCACCTACCTAAAATCGGTTTTTTGACCACAAATCCCGATTTGGAGTATACGATATTAAAAAAACTAAGTATGCAGCTATCTTATGTTCAACCAGGCCTACTACCTCTTCTATGTCTCGAGGCAAGTTTTTTGATTTGTTTTCATTTTGTAACACCGTGATATTTCTAGCGGAGACAACAAAAAAATTCTTAAGTAAAAGTTTAGTGATTTTTATGGGCTTTCCACTTCTGAAATCAAATTGGTACCTTAAGATAGTAGAAACTGAGGTCCGATGGGTCAGTACTATAGGGGTCAACTGAGGTTCATGACCACAAAAGAAGAAAAGGGGGTCTCTTAAAGACTAAAATATCGACATATAATTCTTAAAAATTGGACGATAAGAAAAGAACAAGCGTCCCTAAGTTCGGAAAAAAATTTTTTTTTTCTTTTAATTGTCTTGCAAATATGATTCTCTTATCAGACGTTTTTGGTGCACATATTATAAAAAAACTTTTTAACAAAAAAAACCGACTTCAAAATCACTACAAAGTAAAAAATAATTTTAAATAATTTTTCCCATTCATTTCTTGGTCATATTTTTAAAGCTATTTATATGTATTATAATATTGGAAATCTTATCATTTTAATTTTTTCTATTTTGTTTTATTATCATCAATATACTAATTGCTTTATGTACATAAAAGCTTTGAAGTCGGTGCTTATCTTACTATGTCGAAATCTTTTTATTTTAATTTTTTCTAATTTGTTTTATCATAAAAATATTATTAACTTTATGAATATAAAAGTTTCTTAGCGAATTTTTTTTTTTCAATTGGCAATTTTTGAGTACGCTGAATGTAGCCAATGTGTTCCATGCATTATTTGTGCAGCTGTTACAGACTATGTCATATTCAATATGAGCTTTACAAGCTCACCCAAACCAGTTTAGTAAGAATTTTAATGTGTACAAAGCTTTTAAAATTACTACAGTGTCACCAAGGCAGCTTAGCATCAAATAAAAAAGTTTAAAATAGTGCAGGGATGGTAAAAGATCATGATTGTGTGGTAAAGATTAGCGCCGACTTCACTTCAAAGCTTTCATGTTCATAAAGCAATTAATATATTGATGATAAAAAAACAAATTAGAAAAATGGAAATGATAAGATTTTTAATATTTTTTTACATATAAATAACTTTTAAAATTTGACAAAGAAATTAATGGGAAAAGTTATTTAAAATTATTTTTTACTTTGTAGTGATTTTGAAGTCGGTTTCTTAACAATGTTTATATAACTGCCACGCCCTTTTTCTAATCCCGCCCACTTTATTGATCGTACTTTGTAATGATGCTACCTAGCCCTGTGCAAAATTTCAGTTTCCAAGTATCAATATTAACCGATATATACTGCTTTCCTTAAAGTGCCACACCCTATGTACAATCCCGTCCATTTTTTAAATGATTCTATCTACCCACCTATCTGCATACAAAATATTAGTACGCTAGTGTCAATATTAACTGAGATATAGCATTTTCATAATATTGCCACACCCCTTAGTTGAATAGCACCTGCTTTTTTGGCCGTAATTTGTAGTAACTGTGCCTACCCATGTACTAAATTTCAGCACCCTAGTGTCAATATTATTCTATAATAGTGTGTTTCTAATATTGCCACACACCTTTGTCGAATAAAGCCCACTTTCTATACAACAATTTTTAAAAATTGTGTCTACCCCTGTACTAAATTTCAGTACCCTAGTGTCAATATTATTCAATACACAGAGTTTTTCTAATATTGCCATACCCCTTTGTCAAATAACGCCCACTTTATAGACCGTACTTTGTAATAATTGTGCCTACCCCTGTATTTTTACTGCACATTTCAGTACCCTAGTGTCAATATTAACTGAAATACAGTGTTTTTCTAATAATGACACTCCCCTTTGTTTAATAAATCCCACTTTATTGATCGTAATTTGTAATAATTGTGTCTACCCTAGTGTTTTTACTGTAAATTCCAGTACCCTAGTGTCAATATTAACTGAAATACAGTGTTTTTCTTATATTGACACGCCCCTTTATCGAATATCGCCCACTTTTTTAAAAAAGGACCTCCGCGTTCATAGTATTTATCTGTTGACAAAAAATTACGGAAATCGGGCAAGTGCTAGGAGTTATCGATGTACATACATTTAAAAAAAAAAAAAAAAAAAAGCGGACAAACCGACGAAATTGAGAACCTCCTCCTTTTTGAAGTCGGTTAAAAATAGCCCGATATCACGAAAAAAGTTGTCCTACTTTTTACAAAACAAATAAAAAAAAAATTGAAATATTTCTAGTGAAAACAGCGAAAAATTTTTTTAGTGAAAGTTTAGTAATTTTGTACGAGCTTTTCAGTTCTGAAATCAAAATGGGACCTTAAGATGGTAGAAACTGTGGTCAGATAAAGGGTACTAGTCAGTACTATAAAGGGTCAACTGAGGTCCAAGGAGTATTAGAGACAAAAAAAAAGTCTTTCTGAGACAAAAGCATATACATATCATTCTTTAAGATTGGACGGAAAAAAACCGAAGTTATGAAGAAATATGTCGATGCGGGACCCCTACGTTCGGTTAAAAAAAAATTTTTTTTCGAAGTTTTCTTTCAATAATACATACAATACATACAATAGTACTTCAGATTAGCTAGTGTGCAGCGACATTTTTTTTTGCCTATAAGACGAGACGGTCTAGTGGAGACTAACGTACGTTCTGACGTGACAGTGTAAATTGAACCTTAGTTTCATCCCTATTTTTTTCCTTTGTTCCCAAACTGGTCCTAATTCTTATATTTGTCCTAATAATTGTCCTACTTCTTATTTTATCTAAACTCTTATTTTAATCCACATCCAAATTCTGACCTTGTTCGAATTCCTTTTTTAATCCTTGCCCCATTCGATTTCCCAATTTTTGTCCTTAGTGTCTTATAATTCTTGTTGCTTTCCTTGTCCTATTTCGTGTCCCGTTCCCTATATTTTTCTGAATCTTGCCCTAAAAATTGTTTAAGGTGTGTTATCTTTGTTATTATCCTTGCCCCAATCCTTGTTGTAGGCCTTTTCGCAATCCTTATCTGAATTCCTATCCTAGTCTTTGTCCAATTTTAAGCTATAATCTTTGACTTAATCTTTGTGACACTTATAGTCCTTATTTCACTCCTGGTCTAATCGGTATTCAAATCTTTGCCCACATCCTTTTTCGTTATTTGGTCGAAGAACTCAGCTTTATTGTAGTTTCATAAAATTTAAGGGAGTAGTACCAATCTTGCAATCATATTTATTAAATATCAATTTTTAACTTTTTGTGACATATTTATAAATGTTTTAAGATAACAAAAAAAAAGTTTTTTTTTATCACTTCTTCAGCCGGTAGAGGGCGATGAAATCAAGCACTAAAAAAAATGACTTGTCCCGCTGCTGCAACTTAATGTCAAGAACGGCTTATCTGAAACCAAAAAATCAAATTGGTTATTATTGGTGGCAATCTCTTACTTGGAAATTAACCACATTAAGGGGAAAAAGTCCCCTATGTAAAGGGGTGTATCCAAAATTTTGTATATTTTTTTTTTTATTTTTGACTTTTTATTTTTAAATTAAAAAAATTGGCTCAAAATTGAAATGTTCTACGTGCCTTAAAATCGAATTTAAAAAATAAAATTTCCATGTCTGCATTTCAATAGCAGTTCTGATAAAAAAAAAAAATAAACAAACTAAGAGATGAGCTTGTTTTGATAACTGCAAAATATATGCAAACATCATATAATTTTTATTTTCCTCTTCTTTAATAAAAAGCAAAAATGTTTGCTCAACCGAAAGAATAACAAAAATATTTGCATTAAAAATTTTGTGCAATGCTAGGAACTTGGCAAATAAAATGTATAAATTTTTGGAAAAATATTTATCAGAAATAACAAATCTATGCAATATACACAGAAAATAAAAGAATTGATTTATTACCTAAACTAGTTTAGCTAATGTGAAAGTTTCTATTTCACCTAATCTTTTCAACAACTTTTCTACTTACACAGTTAATTTAACAATCATGCATTAGGTAATTCACCTAATTAAAATTAGTTAATTCAACTAAAATTTTGCTTATTAAATCATCTAATTCTTCTAGTTATTTTACCTAATGCAAGTTGTCGATTTGTTCGTACACTAGGGAAATAACGCATATTAGCATTATCCACGCCTCAGTATAAATTTTATATAAATATTTACGTGGATAAATCAAATGCTTTCCTTACAACTTGTTTTTTTCCCGTATTTGAATTTTTTATTTCTGTGCAGCCCAAGGAGAGCACAGCGCTCTCCTATAAAAAACATAAATAAAAACAAAGTGAGAAAATTTTACAAAAAGTAAAGCCTCATTGCGAGATTTGAACTCGGGCCGCTTGCGTTCAAGTCAAACGCTTTACCGCTGTGCTGTTACGCCGTTTGATAATTTGTGAACAAAATGTATATAAAAATATGAGGTCCACAACTCTTAAATTATGGGCATCTACAGCAATTTGATTAATTGGTATGTAGCGTAAATTTCTGTATTGGAAATTTAGCTCAATAGATAAGGCGTTGGTTGTTGAAATCTTGAGATCTTGAGATCAGAGGTTCGAATCTCAGCGGTGGCAAAGAAATTTTTCAGTCATTTATACAATGTATATATATCTCTCTCATTCTATCTACTATAAAACAAATCTTTCTTCTCAATCATGTGACGAAATGAAGTAAAGACAGACACCTAAGGAAAGTTTCACTTCAAAATAGAAATTGCAAAACAAAAAACAAATTTTTTGCATATTTTTTGCACGGCATTCCCACTCTTAAGTGGGAATTCTATCTAAATAATTAGATGATTTTTCTACACTTAGTAGGTGACTTGCCTAATCTGAAGTAGTCATAGTTTAAAAAAAATTAGCTAATTCTTCTAATAAATTATGTGTCTTATCTATTTTATGGTTGAAGGTACACCTAAATATTTAGGTTTTTTTAGCTACTCTCGCAGTTAAACTACCCAATATAATTGCATATAATTAACATTTAGAAATTGGTAGCGCACCTAATCAAATTCGTTGACTGAAAATCACCGGATTACTTTAGCTGAATTGACTACATTTTTAGGTAAAAGTTCTACTCTTTTTTTTCTGTGTACAATAAATATGCAGATGCAAAAGCAGACAAATACGCAAACTGTGTGTGTGTGTGTATGTGAGCTTTGCGAAAATCTGCATGCATAAAATGAGACAAAAAAAAAATATCAAAAAATATGAATAATAAAATGATAAAATATAACATTTATTCTAAAATATAAACTCGATGCACGTTCAAAGCAAAACAAGCAAAACCGATAGACAGCCAAGCATGCAGAAGGCAAAAAAAGGGAGTCGGCATGATGCGGAAGTAGCAAGTTTTGCGGAGCATTGTGAGGAGAGTGAAGAAAAAAAAAATAATAAATAATATGCGAATATCCTCAAATGACAGTGGATGACAAACGTTTCTGCAGATAGCAGCACAAATACAAAAACAAAAAAAAACAAAAACAAAGAAAAAACAAAACCAAACAGCAACGAAAGCAATATAGTGGGTGGTGGTAGTGGGTGGCAGCATTTATAGCAGATACTTATTTATGAGGCTCATATCTGCAATTTACAGCAACAATAGCAAAAACAAAAAAACAAAAAAAAAATAACAAAACCAGAAGAAGCAAGAGCAGCAGCAGTAGCTGAAGATAACAAAAAAATTTATATAAAAATCATAACGAATGAAAATCCTTGCTGAGCTTCGTGCACAGGATATAAAATGTGCATAAAAGAAGCTATGCTGGATATGCGATGTAAGGGCAAAAAAAAAAACAAAAAAAAAAGAAACAACAAGAATGAAATATAAACAAACACATGCATGCATATAGAAAAGCTTATGCAAACAAACAAACAAACAAATAAACAAACAAACGCAAACATACATAAAATCCAACAAGCAGACACACAGACAAATACACACACACACGCACAATTTACAAAAAGCTGCAGATATATAGATACTTATTTATGGATTGCCATTGAAACAGCCAATAGCAAAGATCGCTGGCGCAGATAAAAGGAAAATTCCGACAGCAGCAGCCAACAACAGCAACAAAAACAACGAAAACTCTGCAAGAGCCACAGACATCATCATGGAAAATGGCACAAAAACAACAAGAACAACAAAAAAAAAACAACAACAAAAACAACAACAAAATCGACAACAACAATAACAACAACAACAATAAACTCAATGCTACGAGCCCCACTCATCCACCACTCAGCGCAGACAAGCGCGTTGGCAGCAACACCCACTGCCACAGCAACAGCAATAGCACCGAGCAACATCATTTGCAGCACCAAAGCGCTTCACTTACAGACAAAAACAAAATTCAACAATGATATAAATAAAAAAGCCAAGTATGTATTCTAAATACTTTGACAGACGACACATGTAGACGCCGCAAAGTTAAAGTTTTCGATTTTTTCGTGTTTATGGTCATAGAATCTAGGCAAATGTCGCTGACATTTGTTTAGGGCTGCCACCTTGAGCCAGCTGATGTTGAGCGCCTAGCAAGGTGCTAAGGAGTTTTTACTCTCAAGATAAAAGAAAGAATAAAAGGTAGCCATATTTTTCAGTTTCATAAAAAGTTACCAAAATATTTCTGTGTTTTCTTTGATAAATGAGTGATAGTTGTGTTTCACTCAAAATAGAATAACGAAAATATTTCTTCATTGCGGTAGGTATACATGGGAAAATTTGAAACTAGAACTAGAGTTTGAACTAGAGACTTTTGAACTAAGGAGTAGGATAATTTTAGGCTTTTTAGGGCAACAATTCCATTAGTTGTGATAGAAAACACTAACAAAAAGAACCCGTGTATCCCAGATTTTTATATTTCATTTTAGAAAGATCTTATGTTATTAAGATAATCATCAAAAATGTCAACTCCCCGACAAAGATAAATGGCAATTTACCGAATTTTAATAAATAGATTTTTATGATTTCGTTTGCAAAACCATTTCCCGAAAGTGTCAATTTCAATAAATAAAAAGTAATGTATGTCTATGTACATCTATTTGATGTCCACATCTGCTAAAGAACACTTAAAATGCCTTTGATTGAAGACCAGATTAAATCTATGAAATATGTGTCTGTGTAGACACCACAATTAGAAGTACACTGAAAAAAAAAAGTTAGCTTAAAATTAAACACAATGTGTTCACAAAATGTGTTGTTAATTTGACTTTTTTTTCATATGTTTTTCAAAATTTTTAAATACATTTGCTATTACTTTGACGAAATTTGTTGCAAGCTATTTTTTAAACACAAATATCGTCAAATTAATAACAATTGTCGTCAATTTTAAAACATTTTTTTTTCAGTGTAGGTAATGCAACTTATGTCCGAAAAGTTGTTATCACTAAGTGCTAAATAATTTACTCTCACCCACTTTAATTAAGCACAGCCCACCAATCAATACCAATCTTACCATACCCAGCATGCTATACCTATTATACCATATCCATTATTATAGTACATCCCCATCATACCACACCCATAGCATTATTATTATTATTATTATTGTTGGAATTTGAAATCCACACTTAAGATCTATTGTGCCGCTTCATGGACCTAAAGAACCTTTATTTAGTCCAATCTCTGAGATAAATGCAAGTATATGTACTATATCTCTTGATTTTTAGGAATTATCTGGCATTATGTGCTAATCCAGATATTTGTTCGAAAAAAAAAGTTTGAAAAAACCACCCCCTATTTCAAAGCTGACCTCGAATGGATTCCAAAATAAAAAAAAATTTTTTTTTGGACCATCGGAAAAACAGCCGAAATGGTATTTTTTCTATAACTTGAGCATAATATATCCGATCTTTACAAAGTGCTTTACAAGTACTACATTTTCTCTTCAGAACATTTTTACTTCCTAGGTCATATTTGGCTAGTAAACCTCGTTAGCCCGATTTACCCCCCCCCCCCCCCCCTAAAATAATTTTTTTTTTTCATAAAATAAAAGTTCTAAAAATTTGTTTACATTTTGTGAAGAAAAATTATTCAATAACTTTAAAAACAAATAAGTTATAATGGTTCAAATATTTGGTACAAATATTTTGGCAATTTTGTTTTTTTTTTTTTGAGTCCATTTGAGGTCAGCTTTGAAATAGGGGGAGGTTTTTCCAACTTTTTTTTTTTTTGGAAGCCGACCCACTCTAATGTGCATTCTCCATGCAAAACCTATTTACACCCATAGCATACCACCCCCTCTGTTTTCTGGGATTGGACTTATCAAGTTATTTCTGGTAAAATTATTCATCACAAATGTGTACACAAAAAATTGTTCTTTTACGTGGAAAAAAATTGCTGCTTACTTCATTAGTCTTTCTTTTCTTTCCTTTCATCTACAGAACAAGTTCATCGTTTACACGCCTATTAATGCCTACTTTTGCGTGACACACAAAATTATATCATTTTTTTAAATATCCCACTTAAATGGGCATGACACTTTAATTTTAAGATGCAATCTTTGCTATAAACCAATTTACCAACATTCCAAGTTTTATATTCTTAGCGTAGATAGAATTTTGAATATGCCACTTAAAAATTTCTTTAATGATTACTTCTGTAATATTGTTGAACGAGTATTTTACTCACGTTAATAAATAACTGTGTCACTTCCATTTTCCGAGCGGTACGTCCAGAACCGTACTAAGTCAATTTCCGTTAAGCTTTTTGAATTTGTATCCTAGCCATAAGAAGACTTGAAAAGTTTCTTCAGCTATTTCCTATCAAGGTGCAAGAATTTTTAGTAGTCTTTCCAGAATAAAATAATTCCAGTGGTTGCAGCCCCGAAAAAAAAATAACACGAAATCAACCGATCTTTGAACTGTTAATAATTTATTTGTTGTGTTCACAGTTTCAAGCAGTGATGGGCGGCCTAGACTACATACTATCGTCAACGCTGTCATTAATGACATTGTCATTGTCAACGCTGTCATTAATGACATTGTCTACATCACCATTGTCGACATTCCTGAATCATTGCCGACATTACCTGCATCATTGTCGACATTATCTACACTATTGTCGGCATTGCCTACACCATTATCGTCATCATTATCGATATGTCTATACTAGGCATGTCCGAGTACTTCGAACGGCGAGTAGTTCGTTGCGATTCTAGTTGAATAACTCGACTCGAAAGTCGAATTGAAAATCTCGTATTTTCAAGTAACTCGTTTGAGCGAAAAATTCGAAAATTGTTTAATGACTCGCGAATTTCGAGTTTCTCCGAATAATTTGTCAAACAAATTTTCATGTTGGTATTTCCCTCATACATTTCAGCTTAGTTCCCATATTAGTGTCGACAAAGAGGTGACGAAATAAACGTGAAAGTAAACAATTGTAAAGAAATGTGTTGATATTAATATAACATTAATATATGAATGTTTTAACCATAAAAATTTTATAAGTAGCTTATTTTCAGCATCGTATGAAACTTTTTATCAGCTGTTTATTTTTCATCGCTACTTCATCGAAGATGAATGCTTTCTCTGTCCTTCTTATGTATGACTAATCAGGAAAGCAAAATGTTGCATTATGTTCTCTCTCGCTCTTGTTCACTGCTCAAGTCAACGTATATTTAGGAAGCTAATTGCATTCATAAACAAATGCGGTTTTTTCCACATCTGGCACCTACATGAAAACACACACTATATGTATATTAATGCTTTCTCATTCCATCTTATAACATTTCTCATTTCAAAGCAAACTCATTAGCATTGTTGCTAAGAACAAACTCGTGACGATCGAATAACTCCGACTAGAACTCGAAATTTGAATAATACCACAAGTTATTCGTAAACTCGAAGCAATCAAAAATTCGCATTATTTGACTCGAGTTCAAGTCGAGTTAAACTATTCGAATCGACTCGTGATCGATGTTATTCGCACAGGGCTAGTCCCTTGGCTGCAATAAAAACCGATGGATAGAGGAACATCACTTGTTTCATACTTGTTTCAGTCTTGTGAACTTCTGGCATAAAGGGTGATCCAAATACATGTCGATTTTTTAAACCATATGCTGCGATTTAACTATTTTAGACTTTTTTTTTTTTTTGTGGGGTGCTTCTAAAAATCGATGTTATGAGAATAATTCAGAAGCGAACAGCGTCCAAGCCAGTCATAACATAGAGCCGATCTAAGACGCGCTACTGCAAAACCATCTGAGACAGCCATATGAAAAAAAAAAATATATTGAAATTTCATTTATTTTATTTTTTTTTTAAATATGTACTTGTATTTTGATCATCCTATTGATTGTAGGCTAAATTATTGTGGTTTACAATAACGTCTGATAAATTAAAATATATCGCCATATACGAGGTGTGTTCAAAAAGTAACGGGAATTTAGAAATTTTAGGGGCTCTGGGGGTGCGATTGACATGATTTTTTTGTTGCTATTGTGTTGGCAAGCATGTCTAGTATCTATTTCATTTCAGCCATATTAGTTGCATACTTTTTGTCAGCTAAATGTTGGCGATTTTCAGTTTTTATAAATAATGGATCAAAAAATTTAAATAAAATAAAGTGCAAGAAAATTTAAGAAATATTTTGTATAGTTTCCGGTGAATCCGATATGAGTGAAACAAAAGTTTACGAGTGGTGTAAGTGTTTTCAAGATGACCGTAAAGACGTTGAAGATGGCGCTCGGACGGGTAATCCTAGCACATCAAAAACCGTTGAAAACGACAAAGAGTAAAGTGTTGATTATGAACAGATATGAGCAGAGAGTGCTCTTGGAGCGCTGAGAGCAAGAATTGAGAGCAAAGGCTTATGTAGCAACACAAAACGCAACAACAAATCAAAGACAAAAGCCAACACAGAAACAACACGGAAGCTTTAACTACATTTAAATCGGTGCCCATACCCGATTACGAATTATTGCCGAATCAAAATTAGAGAAATTGCTAATGATGTTGGCAGAAAAGCATTAAAAGTGTTAAATTTCGACCAAAAACATCCATGAATTTTTGGAAAAAAACGACACTAAATTATGTCCCAGCCTCTATATTCGCCGGACATGGCTCCGTGTGACTTTATTCTGGTTGAACGGTGAAAAGATAAATTTTATACTTTAAGCTTATCTCGTATTTATTTCGAAATGTTGACCGCTTGACAGCCGTGTTTTAAGGATAAGTCCTGCTGTAATTTCAAATGGATTATTTTTAATAAGGAAAGCTGTTAATTATAAATACACTGCAAAAAAATGTTTTAAAATTGACGACAGTTGTTATTAATTTGACTAATTTTGTGTTTAAAAAATAGCTTGCAACAAATTTCGTCAAAGTAGAGCAAATGTGTTTTGAGAAACATATGGAAAAAAGGCAAGTTATGAACATATTTTTTAACACATTGTGTTCAATTTTAAGCTAATGTTTTTTTTTTCAGTGAAAGCATGTTTTTTAATGAAAATACTTTCACAACTTCCTTGTAAGTTCAATAAAGTTAAATTGGGCGTGACTTTTTTGAATAAAGAGAACATAGATTGATTTCCAAAAATGGAAGGATCAAGACTGTTAGTCGATCCAGAACAATTTTATAGTATCTGAAGGATTAATTTTGCGACACAAACCAAAACAGTTGAAACTTTTAACTGATTTTCACGTTTATTTAAATAACTTTTGGATTTAAGACAATGTCATCATGACGCTTAGCGAATTCGTTTAGGTGATAATAAATGTAGGCGTGGGGATTATTTATGACAACTTTAACGCTTATAATGGTACTTTTATTTAATGTCTCTTGAAGCTAATATTTTGCAAAAATACATAAATATGAAGGTTATTTGAGGCTGGGGTTAAACATCGCTCTAAAATCACATTTCAGCAGGTAATTTGAGCATAAAAAACCACAAATCTTATTTAATGTCAAATGGGCAATTACAAGAGTAACAACAACAACAACAACAACAACAACAACAACAACAACAACAATTACGACGAAAAAACTGTAAAAAGCAACCACCAGTGCGATAAAAACGCCTCGTGTGTGCATAACTTTAAATATTTTATGTTGACTTTTCTTATCCATTGTTGGTATTGTTGCTGTCGTTGTTGTTGTTTTGCGATTGCTACCTTGCTGTACTTGTGCATGTAGTGAAATCTGGCAACGCTGTGTTATCACATTGGCTTCTACTGCGCTTGTCTTCATAAAAGTCATAAACTTTTGAATAATTAAAATACTTGGCAACAACAAAGACAACAACTACAACCACAACAACAACAACAATGGCCACAAGAGCATAAATTCGTCCATGCTAGCAAGCTGAAAAAGTCACTTGAGCGCTTTTCGCACTGTACCGAGCTGTAAATTATAAGCGTTAAATAAAAAGTTTTGTTAAGAATTTACGTTGGCAGCCATCCCAGCCTGGCTGAACTTGGTCGGATTTTATCTCAATCTTGTATTTTTTTTTTACTTTTTTATTTCTGCTCTTGGTTGCTCTGCGCTTTAACTACATCTCCGCTGCTTACGTTTTATTATCGTTTTCAGTGGCAATTCGCGGATTTAATGATTTGCGTATTTTTTTATAGATCTTCTTAATTTTTGAGTTTTATTTTTCTTTTTTTTTCTTAACAAAAGATTTGCATGATTTCCTCATCAACTGTTGGCCACGCAACTTTTTTAAGTGCTCATTTCATTTCAACATTTAAGTAGCTGCCAGAATTATTTGTTAAAATGGCCAAACATTAAAATAGCAAACTCAAAAAAAAAAGAAAAAAAAAACAGCAAAAATAACACAAATACTTAAATGTATAAAAGCGATGTACCCGCTCCTCTCCCGGCTTAAGCGCTCTATAACGGTATAATGTCGGTGCACGGATTAAGATCGCGCTTCAATATTGAACATAAACCTACAAACACTTCCTTTATAAGCACACAAACATTTCTCTTCCGTTACATTGCTGCCGATGCTTATCCGATGCCGAATGCAGCAGTAGGTAGAAGAAGTACCACCGGCAGCGCCATGTTGGGTTTGGCTTGGTTTGTGATGAATGAATTTCGGTTGTTTTTCGTTTTAGTTGTTTTGTGGCTAACGGTGCACGCCCATGTGATGTTCTTAGTGGCCCACTTTTTGTGTTTAGGGAATGAATACATGGAACTATTCTATTTAAAATTTTGTTTAAATTTTTTAATGTTAGTGCTATTATTTTTTTTTTTCTATGTAAATGGTTTTTTCCCAGGGTCTTGTTGTTCCTGACCCCATGTGTGTACAATTTGCACATAAAGAATATTTAGAACAGTTCAGTTTTTGTCGAAATCGCTTTCAAATTCCTTTGATTTATAAGATATTCCAATAATGACTGCATTTGGTCTAACTAGAATATAGAAAAATCTACAAAGGATAGGACCTACGAGTATATATTTTGAGTAAAACAATATTGAAACTATGGATTGGGAGTCAGATATAAGAGTAGAGTTAGAGTTCGAGTTACAGTAGGAGTTAGAGTTAGAGTTAGAGTTAGAGTTAGAGTTAGAGTTAGAGTTAGAGTTAGAGTTAGAGTTAGAGTTAGAGTTAGAGTTAGAGTTAGAGTTAGAGTTAGAGTTAGAGTTAGAGTTAGAGTTAGAGTTAGAGTTAGAGTTAGAGTTAGAGTTAGAGTTAGAGTTAGAGTTAGAGTTAGAGTTAGAGTTAGAGTAGAGTTAGAGTTAGAGTTAAAGTTAGAGTTAGACTTAGAGTTGGAGTTAGAGTTAGAGTTAGAGTTAGAGTTAGAGTTAGAGTTAGAGTTAGAGTTAGAGTTAGAGTTAGAGTTAGAGTTAGAGTTAGAGTTAGAGTTAGAGTTAGAGTTTGAGTTTGAGTTTGAGTTTGAGTTTGAGTTTGAGTTTGAGTTTGAGTTTGAGTTTGAGTTTGAGTTTGAGTTTGAGTTTGAGTTTGAGTTAGAGTTAGAGTTAGAGTTAGAGTTAGAGTTAGAGTTAGAGTTAGAGTCAGAGTCAGAGTTAGAGTTAGAGTTAGAGTTAGAGTTAGAGTTAGAGTTAGAGTTAGAGTTAGAGTTAGAGTTAAAGTTAGAGTTAGAGTTAGAGTTAGAGTTAGAGTTAGAGTTAGAGTTAGAGTTAGAGTTAGAGTTAGAGTTAGAGTTAGAGTTAGAGTTAGAGTTAGAGTTAGAGTTAGAGTTAGAGTTAGAGTTAGAGTTAGAGTTAGAGTTAGAGTTAGAGTTTGAGTTTGAGTTAGAGTTAGAGTTAGAGTTAGAGTTAGAGTTTGAGTTTGAGTTTGAGTTTGAGTTTGAGTTTGAGTTTGAGTTTGAGTTTGAGTTTGAGTTTGAGTTTGAGTTTGAGTTTGAGTTTGAGTTTGAGTTTGAGTTTGAGTTTGAGTTTGAGTTTGAGTTTGAGTTTGAGTTTGAGTTTGAGTTTGAGTTTGAGTTTGAGTTTGAGTTTGAGTTTGAGTTTGAGTTTGAGTTTGAGTTTGAGTTTGAGTTTGAGTTTGAGTTTGAGTTTGAGTTTGAATTTGAGTTAAAGTTTGAGTTTGAGTTTGAGTTTGAGTTTGAGTTTTAGTTTGAGTTTGAGTTTGAGTTTGAGTTTGAGTTTGAGTTTGAGTTTGAGTTTGAGTTTGAGATTGAGTTTGAGTTTGAGTTTGAGTTAGAGTTAGAGTTAGAGTAAGAGTAAAAGTAGGAATTAAAGTTAGAATTATTTCCCTCTTATTTGAGAAAAATTACATAAATTCCAACCCTAAATGATAAGATTTTTTAAATCAGCAATGAGTAGGACCTCTTTTACTTTGATCAGCCTCCAAAATCCTGTTGGAGTTAAATTTAAATTAAAGTACGAGTTATTTTAGTTTTCTTTCAGTAAAATTATTTCAATTTGCGCTATAAATTTTCAATTTTTTAATCAATAATGGGTCTAATGCATAAAAATGAGATGTTTCTCAGAGATCATTCGTGTGAGATCAATCTCAAGAAGTGAGTCATAAGAACATTCTCAGTCTCAGTCTCAAAATTGTATGCATAAAAAGGAGATCAAGCTCATGACAAACAACTCAACATAAGTGAGATCGATCTTAAAGCTTCAGTTGAGCTTGAGTTTATTTAAAGCAAGCTAAAGCAATGAACTAATCGTTAAAATTGCTTCTTAAAATTTCAAAAAAATGTCCGAAAGCGAATCTGGAAGTGAACAAAACTGTAGTTTATCAAATAATAAAAATAGTAAGCTGGCATAATTTCTAATTGATGAGTTAAAAGAAACTCAAATTTTAGTACAGAAATCTAATCTGCCAGTGCACAAATTAAAAAAAAGAAGCACTTGAAAGGTTTCGAATTGTCCTAGAGACTAATGAATTCCTATGTCCTCACCAATTCCATTTTGAAATCCAGGATCAGCCAAAAATCTTAAATATACTCTAATTTTTTCAGAATTAGTAAGAGCTCCACCAAGCGATTCCAATGTTGGCCCTAGGAAATGCTCTGCTAACCAATCGATGTTTTCTTTATTAAAATGAAATATAAATTTACTGCTAGATTCTTCAAGATGTCTACGCAGCTTATACATTTTTTTAGGACTATAAAGGCGAAAGAATTCTGCCATTTCAGTTGCTTGAAATAAACTGTGAGATCACTTGATAGGAGACTCAAAATTTACCGAGAAAGTTCTCAGACATGTCAGCTTCATCTCATGATTATGCATACCGTTTTGAGAAATTTCTCACAAAGAGCTTTCGTTTTAAGAAGTTTCTCAGGCCTTGAGATGCATCTCAATGAGCGAGATCTTTCTAAAGAGTAAATAACTTTTTATGCTTACGACAACGAGTAAATTCTCAAAATATCGAGTAAAAAGTAATTTCTCACTTTTATGCATGAGACCCAATGAGCAGTCTCTAGTCTCAACCCCCCCCCCCCCCCCCCCTATCTCCTTGAGTTACCAAAAAAATCTTGTTCGGCAAACTCCTGATTTGAATTGGAAATATTCAACGATTGACTGCCAAGCAACAATAACGCTCTCTCTTAACTCTGATTTGCCTTCATACTGTACCATGACTTCCCGGGATTTTCCTGTCGTATTTATATCCGATGAACTGCTCAGTAATTCCAACGACTTTATGCACTTTCAGCAATAAAGGTGTGGTCTGATTGCTTTTGGTCACAAACAGAAACTTTATTTTTCTGGAAAATAAAATATTCTGGACGACTTCCCGTAAGATATGTAAACATTGGTTTCTTTTAGTGTTGAACATTCTTCTGAGTTCACACGCGAGAAAGGGAAAGCTAATTCCACCATTCCAGTCGCACTAAAGATAGACCAAACCATCGAATTACTTTTTCCGAAGTTTCTCTTAAAAAATAGCGTAGTTCCTTGGGGTAGATCCCATCAATAAGCCGGCTTCCTTGAAGATATGGAAACAAATTGATTTGTTTTTGTGTTGGATCTTCTTCTGAGTTCATACGCGAGAAAGGAAAAGTTAACTCCAACATACCAATCACACCAAAGGTCGACCAAATCATCGAATTACCACCTAAGAAGTTTCTCTTAAAAAATAGCGTGGTTCATTAGGGTAGATCCCGCCAATAAGCGGGACGAACCATCATCCTTATTAGCAAAACTTTATTATTCGTTCTCTATAAAACTCAAGCTGAGCTTTTTATATGCCTTGCAAAAAGCCTTAAATACGACCTATTAAAGCCACACTATTATGAAAGACTTTTACTGCATGATTCTCCATAAAAAAATCATTGGAACAGTTATGTTAGAAATTCCCACGAAATGGAACTTAAACTAAACCGATACCTTCAGCAACAGCGGTAAAATCTGCGCATATCGCCCGACCATCTGGACACTTAAAGTTGGTGTGTGGAAATAGCAGAAGAATAAGAAGAAAAAAGCAGCTTTTAAATGGGTGTGTTAACTACTATTTTCCCATTATTTACTACCAACTTGAGCTAACTTGGCCATCATTGAAAGGTTTTAGCTTATTCTCACATGCTTTTTTATTTTTTTTTTTTTTTTTTGCTGGCCATTAAAATGTGCTCCAACACCGACAAAATCAACAACAACAACAACAACCAAGGTGTTAAGATAAGCACGGCTGCACCACCAACAAAATTCAGTTACTTAGTTGTTTTTTTTTTTCAGCACTGCAAGTAAAATAAATAAAAGCGGCCCTTTTTTTTTGTTGTAAATTTTATGGGTTCTACTATTTCAACGGTTTTGGGCTTAAAACTAAGTTAGCTTTTTTTTTTATTTGCTCTGAATATCTCGAACTTAAGTTCGGTTGTATTTTATATTTTATCGCGCGTGAAAATAAAGTTTTAACAGCGCTTTTCTTGTTGCTTTTTTCTGAGTTGTTTTTCCCGAGAAAAGCGTAAAAGTGCAGTAAAAATAATAAAATAGAAGAAGTTTTCAAACTCAAGTGGGGCTCTTTGGGTAACGAAATGAGTAAAGTACATACGATAAAGAAGCCAAGTTTTGAGTCGAGTAATAGCTGTGGCTGTTGTTTAAGTATTTTACTCGGTTTGTATTTTTGTTACTAATGTTGTTATAGTTCTAGTTGTTGTTGTTGTTGTTGTTGTTGTACTTGTTGTTGCTAGTTTCTTTGTTCCGCTTGAATGAATTACGATATTGGTTTTTTCTTTAGTTCGACATCGAACAAAATTGCGGTTTTAACGTTTCTCGTAACATCCAAACCTACCAACGTTTATTTGTTTGTTGACTGATAGAATGACGAATGGGTAATAAACGGGGCTAAAATTAATGTGTGGCAATATGGTCAGGTGCTGGTCGCTCTTTCTGCTCTGCTCTGGTCTGGTCTACTACGACGACGGCGATGTGTATGCGGCTTGCCATGTTGTACTATGCAGCCACAACGACTACGCTGACGCTTCATTGCAATGCACTGCGTTGTTCAACGATTTGGTTTGGTTTGCTTTGAAATGGTTCGGTGCTGTTGGTGGCATATTTTTTTTTTTAGTAAAAACTTAAAAATACTGCGGATAACTGCGCAGCGTTGCGGTGTGTCACTAAATTTATAGACTGCACTTCAAGCTCCATTTGAGTCATCAACGTCAGCCAATGCCATAGCCATAGTCGTCCGCCACCGTCGTTGTACATCGTTTGAAATTGATACCAGATTTAGTTGTGCGTGATGCTGATAAAAAAAAACTCAAAGCATTCAGTAAAGAAGAAAATCTAAAAATGAGAAAAATCATTATTTTAGAATTGCTTTCATTGTTTTTGTTTTTTTATTATTGGAGGAAAAACACTCAGTTATTTAGGTCAATTTCAGTTTCATGCTTTTATGCAGTTTTTATGAGTCATTTTATTTTTCCGTTGACTGTGATTTATTTTCAGAAATTGTGTAGTTTTTGAGGTTGCGACTATTAGAGTCATTTCACGGTTTTACTGTTAAATAAGAATGCATTTTTTATCGTTGAATAAAGTATTTGCGCTTTGGAATTATTGAAAATAGAGATTAAGTATGGAATCGGGTAGTAGTGCTAAAATTGTTTATGTCCAATTGAGAGAAAAGTTGCTTGTTAAAATATATCTGGTACTTAATACGATTGGACTTTACGACAAATTCTTTTAAAATCTTTTTTTTTTCTTTGAACCTAGAATTTCAGGCGTTATATCTATTCGGTCAAGTCTGTCTGGGCTCTAAATGGGGTTGTCATCACTTAAAAATATATCTTATTATATATATATATCGTAAGCTATTTTGGTCATTATTATTTATTATATTTATTATCTTTCTCCCTATGTCCGTCCGTCTTCTTATGGTTTGTACTCACCTCTGATTCTATCTCCGTCCGCGTATTAAGCAAATTACCAATTCGCTGATATAGTTACAATTTGTCCAAAAAGTAACTCTGAACTATAAGCGTTGTGTTTATACAATGAAGGGAAAATCAAACGACATTTTCAGTTGGGAAAAACAAATTTTTTAATTGCTGCAATTTAAAAATCACTCGCGTTTATGAAAAACGAAATTAATTTTCTGCAACTAAATGACGCGTTTCTCTCAACTGACTATTATTATGGCAACTGTTGAAACGTTTGGAAATAACGATTTCAAGCACGACAAACGAAGTTCATTTGAGGCAAACTGGCGATAAACGTTTTTTTTTTTTTCTTTGCGTTTGTCTATGATGTTCTTACAAGGTGGGAATCGGTAAAAACATGCTAATTTTAAATTAAGGCAAGTGAGTAATTCCTTAACCTCAGTCATATATAGTTATAAGGCAATTCCACCCACAAACTTCCCTACCAACAATTACAACTTCGTGCTTAAATCGTAAATATTGATGAATTTTCAATTTCAGTTGATAATATAAAAAATGATATAAAAAATGTCGAAAAGTTAAAGCGTAGGACCGTGTCCAGGGCGGGATTTGAACCCGGGACACCTGGGGTCTTAGCCAAATGCGCTACCTACTCAACTATCGAGAACGAAAAAAACAAAATAATTTTTCCTACTTAATTCGACTCAAGGTATTGACGAAATCAAGGTGAAAAGTCCCTGAAAAATGCATTAGAGATGAATTATTTGGTCAAAACTTATTTTATTTCTCAACGTTTATCCAACTCGATTCATTCCGAATCATATGATTTTAACAATCCTTCAAAATAGGCTTTGGTTTCTGCGTTAATCTCATCGTTACGCAGAGCCATTCCTTTAAGATTGGAAACATATAAAAGTCGAAAGGGGGCAAATCTGGAGAAAATGATGGATGGTCAACCAATTTGAAGCCCAGTTCATGTAATTTCACCATTGCAACTGCGGAATTGTGTGCCAGTATGATATCCTGGTAGAAGATCACTTTTTTCTTTGACAAATTCGATCGCCTTTCTTTTAATCAGTGTAGAATCGATCTCACATACAGCTCTGCATTTTAAAAGTCGCTGGATCTTTTAGCTAGGACGATATCGTGTGTAGGTATCAAAAGAAAAAAAAAAAGATACTATCGCCATGACTTTGTTTGCCGATAACCTCACTATGGCCGTTTTCGGATTCACTTCGCAAGGTGAAGTCCACTTTTTCGACTGTTCTTTGGTCTCTGCTGTATTGTTATGATATCTATGTTTCTTCCACGGTAATAAAACTCTGCAAAAAGTCCTTATTTCTTATTCCTCTTATTCTTTTGAAGTTGCTAAATATTCGCGCATTTTTTTGAACGGCACTCATTTGACCAATAGCTTTCTCATATCTAAATATTTAGGTAAAATCTTCCGTACCCACTCAGTTGACACACCCATAGACTCAGTATTCTCATGCACTTTCAATGGTCAATCGTCCAATATTATACTCATAGATTTTTTTGAAGATTTCTGGCGGGTTAACTTTTAGCGGACTACCAGAAGATACTTCACATGCAACTTACAACGGTTGCACATGTTAATTTTTTTTTTTTTTGTTTTTTTGTTTTTGGGATTTTTCACGTTGCCCTCGTAGTGACAACAACAGATAGAAAAATATAAGAAAACGATTTTCTCTGACTTTAAATTGAAATTGAGAATGTTGTACTCAAAACACCGAAAAGGGGGGTTTCGGACTATCCTACATGTAGGATCAACTTGACAGGTCGGATGGACATGTATTGAAAAGGGGGGTTGAAATTGAAATTGAAAAAGTTTTTACTCAAAACTCCGAAAAGGAGAGTTTCGGATTATCCTACATGTAGGATCAACTTGACAGGTTAGATGGACATGTAGGATGTGTGAAACCAAATGCTGCGGTCCGTCTGACATGTAGGATGAAAGTCAAAAAGTTTTGATTTTTTTCTGTTGGTCCGTCCTACATGTTGTAGTTGTAGTCAGTGTGAATGTACGTTCAGCCGACTTCATACATTTTCTCATTCTAAAAAAAGACATCGTGGAGTGGACATATAAAGAAATAGGTAAACAAAGCGCAAAGTTGAAAATATTAAAATGGCAGCTGTTTTGCATACTGTGTTTATTCTTTATTTTCTCTAGCTCTTCTTCCAAAACTTTATCAATTATTAGATCAGAAGAAATTGTGTTGCCCTTGCACGATGCTATCTTCTTGAACGTTGAAAAATAATGAAGTTTATCCGACACGTAGGAAAGTTTGAAAGCTCGAACAGACTTTCCCGTTATTGTGCCGTCCTATATGTCCATCCTACATGTAGGATAGTCCGAAACTCCACAAAGAGACTTCAAAAAACACCGAAGTCTCCAAAATTTTATTTTTTGTCTCGTGTTTAGTAATTTAAATAAATTAAAAGAAAAAAACATTAAACCAGTTAATACCTAATTTTGAACAAACATATGACAGTAAAAATACTTAAAGATGAAGTTGCTTTTTATATAGAAATCGTAATTATGATGGTATCGTTATTTTCGTTCATGACTTATGAAGTTCCAAAGATACTCGAGTTACCAAACAAGGCAATATAATAAAAAAACAAAAATGGAGCAATTCTGACAATGCTCTCTGAACCAAAAGAGGAAATTTTTTAATTTGAAAAGTTTCTTAAAATTATTTTAAATTTCAAATTTAGAGCTTCCTTGCGTTTGTAAAAAAATAAGTTTGCACAAAAATTAAACTCATTAATATATGTCAATTGGTTTAAGCTGTTTTCAAAAAAAAATAAAAATTGTTAACATAGACGTGCTCACAAATTAATAAAAAAATATTTTTTCCATGCATTGACGAGTTCGAAATTGATTCACAAATGATATTGATTTAATTTAAAAATATATTCGAAAACGAATCATAAACGATGCTTGTACGTTTATAAGTGAGCTCGAATAGGAGTCATAAACGATACATAAACGATTGTTTGTTCAGAAATGAATTCGAGAATGCATAAATAACGATATTATATTAATACCTTGAAACGAATTAAAACATTCATTGATTAAAATTATTTGTAACTGAGAAATTCTACAAACACTCTCAGAACCGGGACTTGCAAAAAGTGAGAGTTTAGCGAAAGTTTTTGGATTAAAAAATTTTCTCACAATAATTGTTGTTTTTGAATGTGAAATTTTCTTGTGTGTGGCAAAAAATAAGTTTTCAAAAAATTAAACGTTGATGCTAATTTTTTTTTTAAGTTATAAAAAAAAAATATGAAATTTTACCATAATCTAATTAGTTCACTAATTAATCATGAAAAATACTTTTTTGTGCATAAATGAGTTCGAAAGTGATTCACAAATAATTTTGATTTTATTTCAAAAATATATTCGAAAACGAATCATAAACGATACATTTTTGTTCATAAATGAGTACGGAATTGAGTCATAAACGATACTTATTTAATACTGTTGTGAATAAACTCGTTTCACTTTTTAATTTAAACAATTGAATTCAACAATTGGTAGTACCAGTGAACCTGGTATCAGAATCACAGAGGATTCGAGTTCAATCCCCTTCAATATATGGCAAGTGCCATATATTTTTTTTTTATTTAATTTTATTTTTTTTTTTCAGGAATATTGACTGATGAGCTGTATAAAAATGTAATGGCATTAAAAAATTTGTCATCATGGTCCGATAACTCTCTCTATTGACAAAGACTGTTATCTTTCAACGCTGACCTGTACAGCCTGAAAGTTCTCATCAGACCGCCTCGTACAATGTTGGCATCAATGACTGGTATTACCCAAATTATCGGTGGCGATAAAAACAAAAGAAAAATTTATAGGGTGTCCAGATGTCGAAGGTTTAAATAGCCCTACAGGGTGGGCGTTAAATAATTGCAAAAAAAAAAACAAAAAAAATTAAGTGTCGTTATTGAGTGTTTCTTACTTAGAAAAAAAAACACAGGTGCGTCACTGGACACACGAGAGAAGCGAAGCATTTTCGCAATTTCAAAGATTTGCGAATTTAATGCCTTTTTTCGATTAAAATAATTTTTGAATTTAACTTTAAAATAAAAAAGTTTTTCGTTTTTGTATGGGAGCACCCGTAAGGAGAGGTCGGAGGGGATAGGTCTTCACGGGAAAAATGTTCCCTTTGCAAAAATAATGGGGGTTGATAATACATATTAACCCTCTCCGGCTCTCCTGTTCAGTTGTAGGGAATAAATATACAAAAATCATTAAACTTGTTTGTAGCGTAACGACATACAGTAGAAAGTAGAAGCAATATTTGTGTTTTTTAGTACTCTTGTTTGTATAGCCAATACACAATCTATAGGGGTTATTGTGTATTGGCTAATGTTTATTGTAGGAGATGAAGGGTTGTAGCCAATACAATTCCTATAAATAGATTATTCTACTGCAACATAGCTTTAGTTAATTCTTCATATTGAATCAGCAATATTAACCACCAAAGGGTTTTGGTTCGATGGCTTAAGCTTTAAACTATCAGTCGACGGGCATGAGTTCAATTCCTGCAGCGGGCAAGAAATTATTTTTAATTTAACATTTTCTGGTTCAATTGATGCAAGCAAAAATCAATATCAATTCTAAGAAAAAAGGTGTCGGAAAAAAGTGTCGTTTTTTCTGATTTCACTCTAGCAAATCGCAGAACGAGGCGTAAAAAGCTTCGCTTCAAAAAAATATGTGTGTGGCTGCCACGCATGGTAGAAGTGAAACCTTTAGAAAACTAAACTGTGAGAGAATGAGACGAATGCTGCATTAAGAGTGAGATAATTATAGAGTTTATTGCGCAACGCACAAAGAGGAGTCGCGTTAAATGCGTTTGTAGCGCCTTTTAAGTTTTGGACTCAAAATTTGTCCGACAGTTCAACAGCTACTGCAACGTTACAAATGCTGGTTTGTGAACATAGCTAAGCGTGGTTGCTTATCGTACAGGCTTAGTAC